>JARFXV010000530.1:815000-1362711 GCA_031761425.1 Cosmopolites sordidus | reverse complement strand
AACTCACACCGGTCGATACCTCAACGCCAAATCCCATCATCAGTGGATCCAAGCAAAAATTTCCACAGCCCTTAAATAAAATGAAAATTCAGAAAATTGCATCAGGAAGGCCATTCACCGTCAGGAAACCCAAACACGAAGAACAATAGAAGATCAAGAACCAAATGCACCTAAGGCCCTACTACCATACGAAAAAGGGATCTCTGATAGGATAGGCGGGCTAGTAAGAAAACATAAGATCAGAACGGTCTACAAGCCGCACAAAACTGTCGCAAACATCTTAAAAAACCTGAAGGACAAAGTCAACCTGAAAAATCATAAGGTATAGAGCATATGTTGTTTCGACTCCAACATAACATACATAGTACAAACAAACAGACTGATCTCGGCCAGAATACAAGAACATAAAAACAACTTAAAAAACATACAAACCGCTTCCGCTCTGTCACAGCGTCATCTACAAATAGGAAATGAAGTCAATTTTCAAGGAGTCAACGAAATGAGGAATATTGAAAACTACAAGGTCCGAACAATCAGAGAAGCTCTTGAAATGGAAGAATGGGTGAGATGAAAACGCGAAATGACGCTCGCAATATTTCAAAAGTATGGAAATCTCTTCTGAAAAAAAAAACAAACACGGCATCGTGGCTAATCAATAAACGGACGCCAGGCAGCGGGGCCGAGCTCTGCGAACAGCCTCGATACAATCTGCGTAGTCACCAGCCGCCTATAAGAGCGATCGCAACGACCGTGCACGTCTGTTCTTCACTCAAAGCGGACAACACTTGAAAATGCCAAATGAGATTTTGGCGAAACGTCGTGATTCTTCACAGAACGAACGGATCGACATCCGGAATGATTTAGGAACATTATCTACCATCCGTGAAAATATTAAATCAAATCAAATGCCCACTCCTTACAGTTTCATGAAATTTTCATGTATAAAGAAAATTTCCAAGCACGTCTTCATGCAAAGTATGTCGGAAAATTAGGGAAACTTTTTAAATAAAAAAAAACTATTAGTTATTTTTTGTCACAACAGTCATTTGAGGAACAAATCGAGCACAGAGTTTCTGTTTGTTTTAAATCCTTTATCAACATTTCGTGAAACATATCTTTGGTCGTATTTAATTCCTCTGTTATCCATCTCACAATCGAATTCGCATCGTAAGGGATTATTTCACGCTGGCTTGGTTTTTTGTCGTCTTCCGAAGCATCACGACGGTCCTAGAATCGCTTATGTCACTCGAACTCATCTCTATGGGATAAGCAATCATCACCATACACTTTTTTTCATCAATTCAAATGTAAAAGTTTTACCGAGCTTAAAACAAAATTTAGCTCTCTGTTCTGTTGTGTTTCTGTGACGATGTATCAGAAGAGACTGTCACTCTAGGTGCTATTACTTGACAATCCGTTTATCGATTTTAATAATGTTGGTTTCATTTTATAGAAGAGATATGCACTTTTCGGACACCTCCCTAAGTAATTTAAATCCTTAGTTATAATTATCTTTGTTTAAAAGAAAATTGATTAATCTATTTACCCATAAAATTTAAACTAGTCATCATATTATGGAAGCTATGAATCGTATCGTAGATTTAAAATCGTGAGTGGCTAAAACATCCAAAAATGGTTATGTATTCACCGTTATTAAACTTATATTGCCCTCCAAGATCTTGACAAAAAAAAATGGATTTCTCCACTATCATGTTTTATGGTATTGTTAGGTCTATGGACAGTTTAGGTTGTAATTATTTTTCTCACTATTAGTTTAACATAGTTTGTATTTGAAAAAGGCACTGTGAGTTGAAACAATTGTTAATCATACTATTTTAAATATAGTGGACATTTTTAGATATCAATATTTGCTTATTTATTTAAAATGAATTTCCAGGTTACTTCATTTAAGGCTTTTTTTGTCTAAAGATGAATACACTTTTTGAAAATCAATAAACTAAGATCACTAAATGTTTTTATGTAAAATTTAAAAAGTAAATAAAGTTTTTCTATTTTTGATATTGAAGAAAAAAAAAACTTAAAACTAAACTAAAACTTTTTATTACAAAAATAAAATCAAATAACAAGTTTTAAAAATGTCTGGCTTTAATTTTTATTTGTAACTGGTAGACAAATTTTTTAAGTAGTATTTGGAAATATTAATCATCTTTGTCCGTTTAGTACTGCAAAATTTTAATGATTTTGAAAAAAAAAATTCCAAATAGGCTTCGAATAACAATTACGAATAATTGACTCGAAAAAAAGAATAACGAGTAGTTCGAATAACGAATGATTCGACTGACAAAGTAATGGGACGAATAAACGAATAAAAAAATGGTTCATTATTCGTTATTTAACTACGTTTTATTCGAATAATGCAAAAACACTGTTACAATAAAAGAATCCGAAAAAATGCCTGGTATTTTAAAATACAATTTAGCTACTTTAAATGTCTAAATTGTTTTTTTAACTATGTAAGACAATGAGGTTATTTAAAATAGGGCATAATATGTTCATTACTAAATCTAATTCCATTAGGGCATCATCTTGGACCGTAAAATTACTTCAACGTCCCCGGAGAATATAATAAATACCATATGGCCTCATCCCCGTTAATAAACATGATCTGGGACCCAATTAATTATTCATTACTCTCTGATGGAAGTAGAAATTATGTATTGACGCCATCTGTTGTTTCAGGGACCCACTGACAGCGCTTTATTCCATAACCTACATGTACTACGCTTGTTTCGGTTGCTTCATTACGGTGTTCGTCGGATGGGCAGTGTCCTATTTTACCGGCAGCGAAAGCGATCTATACGACGAGGAGCTGATTCATCCCTGGGCCCGCAAGATGTCAGACTTTTTCCCCGGAAAGAAACGCCGATATGCCAGCAAAATCGACAATGACACCAGCACCAAAGTTCGCAGGAATGATTCTTCTGTAATGAACACGTCTCCAAGCACTAGCACTATTCAAAATCAGACCGGCAGCAAGACGGATTTGGAGATTTCCGAAAACAACTTTAAAAATGGTGCTGTCAATGCTGGATATTCACATGATATGCCGATGGATGAAGTTAATGGTACTTACAAGACGAAATTGTGATGCGCGCTTGAGTAATTTTGGATGTAGGATAATAAAGATCTCTATTTCCAAAATATTAGTAACGAATAAGAGCCCTGTGTATGCCTTGCAAAACGTCTGTGATTTATAGCTATAGTCGTTTAATTAAATATTAAAAGACCTGGTATTATTGTCCTCATTTGATATTAATTTCTAACTTGTTTGCCCTCTATTTTTGTTACTTAAATATCATAATGTAGATATATCATTAGCATAATTAAGAACATGTATTTTTTCTAATTTATTTCTTAGAAATAAAGTTAAATAAATCTCTCAGAGATGAAAATAGAGTACTATGTTGAAGATCTGAGTTTATTTTAGTTGTCTGATTTTACATATATCTCGTAATTAAGTTTAGTTTTGTTTACCTAAGTACTATCTGTTTTCGTTCTTCAGAATATCCTTAAAATAGCGGAATGGAAGTACCAGTTATAGATAAGGAATGAGCAAAGCAATATTGCTATGTTGTGCATACAAATGCATTATCATTGAACATATCGTGAATTAAATAAATCTATTTTTTACGATCAGCCTTTGTTTTATTTTCTCTATCAAATTTTCAAAATTCGTGAAATTTAATTATCGGCTTTTTGTTTAATGCTGTAGTGTCATTTCGGGTGAAAACCGGCAAAAAAACTGATTAATATAAAACAAAAATACAACGTATCGTAACAAACAAATTAGTACAACGAATCGTTGTACGAATATTCACGGCATTGATGAACATACAAGGTGTAATTAAAGTAATGATGCTAGTGGCGTGGGGTTTAATTTGACAACACTGTTTACTCTTTTTTTAGGAGGGGAAAAATGCAGGGCAACATCTTATGCGGCTTCAGTACAAGTTTGAACTCCTTAAAGTAACTTGGCAGCCTGCAGTAATTCTTCATGCATTAAAAATCAGTGAAAACAATTTCGAGCAAGGATACGCTATGAATGTCATCGTCATTAGTTCAACTCATTATCATCTTCAGTCAGCTCCTAAAGTCTACTACTGGATATAACAAGGTGCTGTATATTTCAATGCTTTCGTAAGTTCCAATTTTGTCCAGCTTGAATCCATTTGGAATGAATATGCCTTAAGTCATCATATTCCTTTATTTTGGAATCCTTTAATTTGGGTAGTATTGTCTTCATCTGTTCAGTTCAGTTTCATTAAGGATTTCTTTCTGTCTATAGCATCTAATAACTTGGTTTTTTACATATCTCTATATTAGGTACTTGAACTTTTAATGACAATCTTAACATTGATCTGTCCATAGCTTTTTGTGTTATTATCTTTTCAGATAATGCTTAGTATTTAACCATATTTTAGAACGTATAGAATACATTAATAAAAGACAGATTGGAAGTTGTTGGTTTAAAAATATATTGAAATTTCCAAAATCATCCACTAATTCTCAGTTTAGTTTCTTTTTGACACTGTGTTTTTGAGATATTTACCTTTAGGCCCGGCTTGTTCAAAAGAGGTGTTCAATCTTCGCATCATTGTAGTTGCTCCTATAATGCTTTCCAATATTTAACATCATCTATAAATATAAAAAGGCAAATATTTTTTCCATTTAATTTTTAAGCCCAAATCGTATCAATTTATTTGCTTATTTGCTTTCTTTATTTGCTTATTATGTATAATGAAGTAAATTTCTCAATAGCTCGCAAATCATTGGGAATATGTTTGTCTCTCTCCAATATTATTAATATATATTAGTTTATATTAATAATATTATTAATATATATTAATAATATTATTAATATATATTAATAATATTATTAATATATATTAATAATATTGTAAGCATTAACGAAGCAACTACAATGATGAACAAGCCGGCTTAAAAATAAATATCTCAAAATCACAGATAGTGCCAAAAAAAATAAAAACTCAGTAATTAGTGGGGGGAATTTGGAAATATCAAAAATATTTTAGATAATATAGAAATACTGTAAAAACCTAGGCTATTAACTACTGTGTACAGAATAGCTATCCTTATTGAAACTGAACTGAATAGATGAACATAATACTACCCGGAATAAAGGATTCCCTCCAGCAAAATGATACAATGACTTAAGATGTATTCACTCCAACTGTATTCAGGCTGGGAAAAACTGAAGGCTATAAAAACACTGGAGTGTGTATATCCGGTATCAGATTTTTAGGAGGATATTTTAAGATATTTATAAATATACGGCAATTAATTAAGACTTTCACCATTCCATTAATATTTTTTGTGTTACTGCTTTTTAGTAATCTACGAACACCAAAACTATCTATTATATATCTATCTCAATTCTTATCTTCGAACCTTCAGTGTGAAACACTAAAACTCAAACAGGTTAACACTAAACACCAAATCACTTTTTAAACTTCTTCGCTCGCGTTTCGCTAACCATGTTAGCATCATCAGGGGATGATTTAATCTATTCTGATGATTAGATTAGATTAGATTAAATCTTCTGATGATGATGTTAACATGGTTAGAGAAACGCGCATCGAAAAGTTTAAAAAAGTAGTTCGATGTTTAGTGGTAATTCTCTTCGGTTAGTCAGTCAGACTGTCAGATTTGTTGAAGATGGCCATTTAAGCAGTAACCTCATCGAAATTTTGACCTATCCTCTTTGTTAGTACAGATATAATTTAGAACTTCGCCCATCTGTAATGATTTAAGTGGAGAGTTTACAGATATGGACAAACCAATGCGCCTGTAGTTTCCAAGATATATCGAATCGTCTTTTTTATATGATAGAACTATAATTGCATTATTCCAATGAGAAAATCAAGTCAAACATGTTTAGTTCTTCTCCTCTCGCTTTTAATGCTTTAATGGTGATCCCCGCCTGGAGATTTATTGTTTTTTTATTTCAAAAAGTTGTCTTTTAGTTTCATCTATGGAAATCTTTGGAAAATCTTCGTTGTTACAATGTTATTTTGGAGAATTTTCGCTAAATACAGGAACAAAACCCATTGGAAAATAGCCATTTTCTTATACCTATAAATTTTAAAACAAATAGTATTAATTAATATAATTACAAGTAATACATTTATGGAGAGAAAACTTAGTATGTAGTAAATGTCTTACAATAAATTAGCAGAGCGTTGGTTGACCATTTAATTCAATAATCGTGTAGCTTCATATATTTTAAACAATTTCATGATTCTGCGTTTGATAAACCAACGAGCATTATTCACAAAAAAATTTGTGTGCACGATTTGATTCCCTCATATAAGTTAAAATAATACCTCGACAAATTCGATAATGAAATGCAATAAAACGAAATCCGACTATGTCACGTATGGACAAAGGTGGTGGATGAAGTAAAAGTATTGCAATCAAATGTTAATGCCTAATCCAAAAATTAATGTACAAGAAGGCAATTCTTTAGTGATTCGTGGACATTGGATATTCCAGCTGCAAAACATCATTCAATGTAGCCAGTTAATAACCAATAATAAGTCAGTACCATAAATGTAACAAAGTACCATAAATGTGTAGTATATATAATAAAATAGTTTCGTATTTTTTAGAACAATGACAACATTAAAAAATATCTAAAACGAATAATGGCATTTGTTGACGAAAAGGTGAAGTTCCTTTTTTTAATTTATCTTTAGGTTTTTATATTTAAGGCTTTTTTTTTATTTACTTGGAAAATGTAACCAACATATTTTTTTACAGGAATTGATCACTGGAGATTAATAATTACCTGTCGGTACCACCTAACAACAAATATTTATAGACAGAACTGATCGCAAGTCAGAACAAGTTGAAGGAATTTTAATTAAATAGATCGCTGATAATCCTCATTAATCAAATATATTATCTACAAGGGTCGCTCGAAAAGTTCTCGACATGAAAAATAAAGCCTAAGATTTTTCTAAATAATTACTTAGTTTTTCAACGTAGGTATCTTGCAATAATAATCAGTACATTTAGATCAATAATGTTCAAACCTTTTAATAGCCACAGTATAATACGATTTATCCAACTCCAATGTAAAATTAGCAGATGTTGGTGCTAATCTGATCATTTGAAGTAATTCTTAGTCCAATAAGTTATTTCGTTAAATTTGGACAGAGGAACTAGTCGGTGGCAGCCAATTCCGGTGAATGGAGCACATATAGAAGCATGTATAGAAGGCACATATAGAAGCACATATAGAAGCACATATAGAAGCACATATAGAAGCACATATAGAAGCACCCGAGACATGAGTGACGCATAGAATGTATACGCTTAACATGAATAGCATCCTTCAATTGATCCAATAGTGTAAATGTAACTTTTTTACATTCAAAAACGAAGCTAACGGGAATTTTTTTATCAGGAATTTACCAATATTTTATGCCCTTCAAGGTTACACTGTTTTAAACGAAGTACTTAATAATAGATCGAAATATATCGAGATTTTATTAATGTAAATTTTTGTTTTTTTTTATTCGATTACCATCGATTGACCTAACGCACACCTGTGAAACTTCACAGCATGCTATTTTAAACACCATCAGCAAAGCATACTTTACAAATTACACCATCTCTGTGTCAGTACAAAAAATTATCTAACGACCCTTGTATGTAGAATTATAATATAGTGGTTTATTTTCATTTTTTTTTAAGCAACCGAACGCCCAATTTCAGTTCAACAAATGCCTGCTTTAGGTAAGAAACCCCTGGAAATGATGAATCGAAAAAAGCATAGTGTTGTGACAATGCTGAACCTGGTACATTATAATTACCAAGCCGAAATCATTGAAGTAACATGTTAACGTGTGTTACGATATCCACAATAGTAGATAGTTCAGACATCGCATCATTATACTTTCATGTAGTTCGTTTATTGTAAAACTTCTCAAACGAATATTCATTGTGGATTAAACAGTATATGGACAAGGAATCAAATATTTTTAGAAAAGTCCAAATGTTTCATTAGGAATTTCATATTTTATCATATTTATGTAGTGTGTTAGTTTATAGTCACTGACTCTTCACGGAACGAATGGATCGACACCCGGAATGATTTAGAAACATTATCTACCATCCGTAAAAATATTAGATGTAATTTTTTCCGACGCCCCAAAAAACCTTCCTTTTGATAAAAAATTATTTTGGTTCTTTTTAACATAAATAACACGTGTCTCAAGACGATCCAAGTTCATTTTTTGATAAAATTGTAGTTTTTTTAAGTATCTCTCGGAATCTTCAAATCAGATTTGAAAAAAAGATATAGGAGCAGTTTTGTAGGAAATTAAATTCCCTGCAAAATAGATCCTTTTCATTTTCTTCATAAAATTCATATTTATGGAGAGATTCTCAATAATAAATTCATTAGGCATAATTAGTGTCATTAATTTTATATAATAAATTCTCAAATTCGTAGAGATACTTACAAAAAACTACGATTTTATCAAAACATTAACACAAATCGTCTTCAGGCACGTGTTATTTTTGTAAAAAAAAATCCGCGTATTTTTTCATCAAAATGAAGGTTTTTTGGGGCGTCGAAAAAAATTAAATTTTTAACGACCATCCTAATATAGATAGACATTATTGTTCATAACTAGGAAGCGGATTTTTGCCCGAATTTGAGTAAGGTCACTGCTTTTCAGTAAGTAACTTTCTTTTTTTCACTGCTATCAGTGTGTTTATCTACTGAAACGTGCTATATAATACAACTTCAGCTTTATCTTTGTGTTTACTTCGTGCTGTAACTTTTTTACGATACAACTTAAAAAACCAAAACAATCCAATGTACTCAAAAAAAAAAAATTGAAATTAATTTATTTACATTTTGGCGATATTTACAGAGAATGGGGTGATTGATTGGATGAAACGATTTATTCACTTATCTTTTATAACAAGTCCAGTTTCTATTCACAAGAATAAAATACATTTTTCCCTATCCTTTTTTAATTTATTCATTTTCCAAATTTTTAAATCTTCTACATTATATCTTATTTTTCTGTTTAATTCCTTACTCACAATGCTGACTAATGTTCACTACGATATTTGTTGATTCCGCTGAATGCAAAAGAATCTGTTTCAGATGATTATATATATATATATATATATATATATATATATATATATATATATATATATATATATATATATATATATAGAACTATTCTTCAAGAATGTTGAAAATTCATCAAACGAACGGATTAGCAACAGGAAGAATAAATCTATTGCAACCGCTTGTTAACTTTTATAATAATAGTGTTATTAAAACTTAAGGTTAGCTAAACTCCTCAGTTTGCACAAAGTTTCTCTCCAGCATGCGGTTCATCTTCAAGACTGAAATTTTCTTGGAGAAATTTTTGATACCTCTGTATACAGGTAGCATGATTTATAGTGATTTATTTATAATTAGCACAAATAAGTTCAGTGGCATCAATAGCAGTCTTCCCCAGATGAAACAAGAAGTGAATGGAAAATTAAATATTGTCTCTTGTCAATGTCATCATGAAGACTAATTTTTGATGTTATGCATATAAACCAAATCATATGGCATTTCAAAATGTCAAATGTTAGCATGGATGCTATTTTCTCGCTTACAACATTTAAACTTTAAAGCATGAGTTATATAACCCAGATGTTTCTGATATATTGACCATTAGACTTCTTAAAGACGTTAACACTTTTTGTTAATGTACTTTTTAGTCCTGTTTATGTTTTCTGGTTAATACACATTTAATAACCAACATCAACGACGCCACTTTAAAGGGTCGGAAATAAACATTTTTCCAGCGAAAATATAAGTTCCCACGGAAAGGTCTGCCTATTCCATAGTCATCTCTTAGTATATTTAAGTATCATATTTTTACTTTACAACACTTCAAATCTGTACTTCGTAAAATTAAGATCTAGTTTTAGCTCTCGTAAAAATTAACACTTTTAAATAATCGTCTAGTATCAACTCTGGTATCAACAAAAATAACTCATGGATAACTCGATTTCCTACCATTTTCCCAGATTTTTCAACCATAAAGTGATCTATACCTAAAAGAAACTCTGCTTTACATTATGTATCGACATTTTCTTAACATGGTTAATAGATTTACCATGGGAATGTTCGTAAATATGCAATCGATAACTATAACTGTATCTAATGCAGATGAATATATTTCAATATATGACAGCTATTAAAATTCTTTTATTCATAATTTGAGCATATTAAAGCCGTTTTTATTTAAATGAGGTAAGAGTAGAACGCGACCTTGATAGGAAAGATTCAATACAGGGGCATCTGGAAAATTTTTCATACCGGTCATAGTATATATATATATATATATATATATATATATATATATATATATATATATATATATATATATATATATATATATAACACACCAGGGTAGTTTCTAATTGAGTTACACCCAGCAATTATCCGGTTTCGCAAATCATCCAAATTCTTCAATGGAATAGCGTAAACTAATGACTTCAGATATCCCTAGAAGAAATAATCCAGGAGGTTTAAGTCCGGGGATCGAGCAGGCCATGCGTGTGGCCCACTTCGACACACAAACAAACCAAACTGAAATGTGGTGGTGCACCATCGTGCATAAACCACATTTCATGCCTTGTTGCCAATGGTACATCTTCCAGAAACTCAGGCAGCGTTCCAAAAAGTTGCGATACACCTCGCCAGTAAGTTTTTGTGATATAAATACCGGTACAATTAGATAGTCACCTAGTAGTGCCTGAACGCGTTGAATGTGGTAAGGATACAACAAATTGTCCTTAAGAATTCTCCAAACTGTCAAGTAACTCACATTCAAAGTATTTCTAATTTTTCCCATAGAACTATCTGGCTCTTCCGCTATCATGTCCAGCGTATTCTGTTCCGTTGCAATTGTACCGTTCTTACAGTCAGTGATCTTCCTGACCCTTCAGTTCGTTTCAATGTGCCTGTTTAACGAAGACGTCGATGAATGTTTTCGAAGATTTCATTTCATTTTCGGTCGGGGACTTTACGGGCTGGAAATCGTTCACTGTACAATCGCCTAGCTTGTAATGCATTGCTATCAGAAAGTCCATACATGAAGTGCATGTCATTCATCTCGGCGTTTGTATGCATTATGATAGAGGACTTCACTCACTATTTAAGATACGTCAAACAGTCAAACGTCACTCGATCTATGTAAACAAATGCGACCGATGAAATCCACTTACTAGATAAAACAGCCGTTCCAAGTGATCGAGATCGAAAAAAAAAATTTTTGTACTTAATAAACTCATTGACATACACCCTACTTTTATTTACATTAATGATTTCAACAAATATCGAATATGGTTGTCGCAAATTTTGTTCGCCTTGTATCTTCGAAACAATATATATATATATATATATATATATATATATATATATATATATATATATATATATATATATATATATTAGCATTGGTTAGTTGCATGACCGGGAGGAAGCCCCACTCATCGCTTATATTGGGGGGCACATGTTTCGTCTGTTGGTGGTTAGACTCAACAGGGTACCGACATATGCTCTCTCGCCAAGATTAGGGTGTCCGTCTCCACAATCAAACAACCCATATTTTCGCCGCCTTCTCGTCGGATGACATATACATGGAGTTATTTGACTTCTTTAGACTGCGTCCAGTGAGAAAACAGTAATCAGGAGTTATACACCCCCAACCGTTGGGTTTGGTAAAGGAGTAAAAAAAACTCCATGTATAAGCAATCCGACGAGAAGTCGGCGAAAATATGGGTTGTTTGATGGTGGAGAGGACAGACGAAACATGTGCCCTCCAATGTAAGGGATGGGTGGGGCTTCCTCCCGGTCAAGCAACTAACCATTGCTCATTATGGCGGAGACGCAGGAGACCCAACGGCTGGAGGTGTATAACTCCTAACTACTGTTTTCTAATTGGACGCAGTCTAAAGAAGCCAAAAAACTCCATATACATATATATATATATATATATATATATATATATATATATATATATATATATATATATATATATATATAGAATTTTAATTCCTTTTCTCTGATCCATTATAGGGCATCCTATCCCGTTCTGTAGTGCCAGGCTTACATCTTTCCATTCCTTCTCTATACTACCCGGAGTTACCCAGGTTACACTTATGTATATCATAACGGACAGGACGCACAGATCAAAGACTTTTCTGTTCAGGCAAAGTGAGAATTTGATCTTATATACCATGTTAAACTGACCAAGTGCCTGCAAACATCAATTAACATGTCGTTCCACATCGCAGGCTGTATCCTCTTCCATTAAAATCCTCTGCTCTGACTCTTTTTCGGGTTTATTTTCAAGTCAAATGGTTCTCCAGCCCATTGCAGTTGAGTATGAATCTTTGCGACTCATATGTGTATTGTGAAAATAAAATGATCATTTTCGAATCTAAGATGGTTTAAGTAGTACCATTGATGTTTCTTCCAACCTGTTCTAATTTAGATTGGGGAATAACTCTTCATGGAAGGCTAAGAAAAGAGCGGGCAATGCCGTACACACCCTACTACAGTAATTTTAACTGCAAGATCCAGGTGAACTGTCGCTGTAGCTTCATCTTATATCGATTTCAGTAGGTTTTGCATAGGTTTTGTCTACACCTTGGTTCAGTAATGTATCCATTAAAGCCTGATTTGAGATTGAGTCAAAGGCTTCTTCGTAGTCGATAAAAGCCAAGTACTGGATGTGAACCATTTTACTGAATCTACTGCTGAAGCCTGCTACTCTCTCTGATCGCCATTCAGTTTTCTTAATATTCTTTTGGTTCTTATGTTGGTTTAAACTTTGTATATTACTATTATGAAGTATGTTGAGCTATAATTCTTCAAATCTATATTTGCTCCTTTTTTATGTAAAAAAATCCATTCAGCATTTTTCCGCAAGTGATGATGGGTACTTTACGATGCAATATTTTCACCGATTCACACTGTCCTGGATCTCTGATGCAGAGGCCTGTCCCCACCTGTTCCGAATTCTTTAAATTGCTTGAATAAATGATAAAATATAATTTTATGAGACGCCGGACGATTAGCATATTTTCGCCTAAATTATACAAGAGGAGCAAGAAATATTATTAGGAATCAGCAAAACAAACAATGAGGAATCCTTGCTAGATTTTTTTTACATTTATTATTTATTATTATTATTATTATATTAGCATACCTACAGAATTTGGTGCAAACATATTTGGTTTCACTGAGTGATGTATGATTCTCTACACACATACTACTTGATAAGTTAACCTCGTACAATAAGCTTTAAATTCTACTATGAACAAACAATGGTGCGAACATATTTATTACTGACAGGTGAATTTTAATATCAAACACCGTTTTTGTTAAGTGATTTGTAGGTCGACCCCGAAATCTAAAATAACAGCAAAACTAGACGAATGAATAAAAATGTTTGTTTACCCATTCGTGCTGGTTCATATAGCTCGATGATAGATTGGATTAGGTATGTCGACAATGCACCCGCCTTCAAAGGTCGAAAACAGAAATTAATTATTTATGAGTCGGTGTTGTGGCCTGTGGGTGTTCCATGGAGTATGCCAGCCTATTCTTCGAATTGTCCGTTTGCCTGGTGTTAGTGAAATTTGCAATCTATCATATGATTTTTCGTCGTCACTAAATTGGTTCTGATTAATTAGAATTGCTGTCGCGGAACGGAGCATGAATTAATCGAACTAGACACTGAGTTACTGCGAAATGTTATGCAGTTTTGAGTTTACTGAAACTAATCGTTACTGAAAGTTTGTGTCAATATCCGTTTATATATTATGTGACAAAAAAACCACATACCTCAGCAAAATTATATAATCTTGGTGTAAATTTTATAGAAAAGATTTGCCTCTTGAGCATAATATATCATAAAAGAAAAATCATATAAAAAGTATGACATTAATATATGTCCTGTTTATAGACTCAATAAGTTTAGAAGAAGAAGAATTTACGGTTAGGCTGCATCATCGCAAAATTTTGACTCCACGTTGGTAACGGGTGATTTTTTAGTGTGTCCGGACTTCCGATTAGGATCGCTATCAACAAACTGTGAGTTTGCCCGCCTCAAGTGTTAAATTTATTCAGTATAGTCTAGCAAATCATCATGGAACGTTTAACATCAAAGCAACGCTTGGAAATTGTCGAAATTTGTTTTCAAAATCAGTGTTCTGGGCGCCAAACTTATAGAACACTTCGTGAATTTTATGGTGCACATAATCGTCCAACTCAGCGATGTATTTACCGAATTATCGATAAATTCCAAACGCATTTCACGCCGTCGATGTTAAAACATAAACAAGACAAAAAAATATTCCTGCTGTTACTGGCAGTGTTGATGAAGATCCAAGTGTATCAATTCGTCACCGTTCTCAGGAAGTTGGGTTTTGTTATTCGACTACGTGGCCATTTTTGCATAAAGATCTTATTTTTTTTCGTTTTTTGGGTTTTTCGCCACGATCTAAAACTCAAAAAATATAAAAAATATCTGTTCTTATGTAAATAAAGAACCACTGGGTAAAAAATCAAAAAGCTAAACGAAGACAAATTTCTTAGTAATTCTTTTCTCTAATAAATTTGCCTAACTAAGAAAATTTAAAAAAATATAAAAAGTTCTAAAATAAATACAAACTTTTAAACGTTAACGTTTCGGGAGATCTTCTCCCGTTTTCAAAACGAATCTAAAACATAAACTATATTAATTTCTATATATAATGCAAAGATAGGAAGTAAATATATATTTTGTCTATGTTAAAAGGAAAAAAAAAATATGAACCCCCCACAATCATTCAGACATTATAAAGATCTTAGTCTGGTATCTTATAAGATTCCGCATGTGGAGAAACACCTGATGGTTTTGATGTGATAAAATCATTGAAGCTTTTTTCGACTTCCTCAAAAAATTGTATAGTGGCAATCAACCAGGTGATGTCGCAGAGATCGCAAGAAATAAAAATTGAAAGTAGCCAAGTTTGGAGAATACGCCAAGCGCGATAAAATCTCCCAGCCAAACTCGTTGATTATTTGCAGAACTGTTTTTGATGTATGTGCGTTGCCCTGAAGCAGAATGACTTTTCCTCTTCTCTTCCCAACATAAGGTCATTTGTTACTCCAGGGCGTCGTTAGCATGAATCAGTTGGTGCCAAAAGCTCTCAGCCGTGGGCGTTTAACCAATTGAATCAACTCATAATGCACGATCCCCAGCTGATCCCACCATATACACAACAATACATTTTTGGCGTAAATATTTGGTTTTGTGATATTGACTGATGGATCCCAAAGATTAACTCACAATTTTCGCATCTACTTTTCGTCATAGGGCATAATATTTCGCAGGAAGTTCGTTTTCTTAAATCTGAAAAGCAATTACAAAACATCAAATTGTCTATACTTATTTTCAGCTTTGAATTCCCATTGTTCCCATTGAGGACCCATCGAATCTCTGTTTAAATTTTTTCAAACTTGGGTAAGCGTAGAGAAATGGCTCGCGGTGTTACTCTGAGTTATAGCAGTATATTACAGTAAATTTCTTCTAGCGGAGCTTCTAATTCTTCATTCTCTACTTTTTTTACTGTCGCGGATATTTTTAATCTTTTAGATCAAAATTGCAAATCGAAATTGCTGAAATCACTTTTTACAAGCAGTGTAAAACACAATGTTATCCCTCAATGTCGCAGAAATTACGAATATCAAAAAAAAACTGATTCGAATAAGTTATGCAGTCGATGAAATCTTGGGGTCAAGAACTAAGTTGAGGACGTAATAGAATGAACATAAAACAAAGAATAACAAAATGGACAATATACAGATCGAAGGTATGATACAACAAATGATTTAAAATTAGTAAGACTAGAATTAAATCGGTATATGAATAAAAGTTTAATAATTAAAGACAATGTATAACTCTATATGCCAAAAAATCCAATAGGATATTATACTGATATGAAACGATGATGACTAGATTTGGAAAGGCAATGCAATATTTTTATATAAATCAAGGACCAATGAATAGATTTTTTATAGGCCCACGTTATTCAAATTCAGTTCCATTTTTTTCATAGAACTAATATTTTTGTAAAATTATTGCTCGTTAGTGGCTCGTTGGATAACACAGTGGATTTGGTGCTGGAAAGACCAAAACTGTTTTTGAATATGCTCGTTAAGCTGGTTGTAACACTGTACTGTACACTGTAAGAGCAAATGTTATCCGGTAATTTATTCAAATGATTGTGGAGGTAACGAACTTTGACGCTCATGTTATATCCAAGCTTTCTAAAATTTTGTAACATGGTTTCCCTAGAAAATGTTTGACAACGTTGACGAAAGAAAACCAGGCTAATGATTCTGTATCATTCATTGAATGCATGAAAGTGTTATATTTTATCAAAAGCCTAATTTTCAGTCCATCGAAAATACCAGATTTAAGTTTATCCGTGATCAAACCAGAAAGTTTCATCGATATATAATTAAAACAGTAATCATTCTTATCCAATGCTTTGATATATTGTTTTATTAGTCCCAAATTTTTTGCGAAATGGAGGCAAAATTATTTTCTCTCTAGACGTTAATACTGTATTAATGATATTTTGTTTTCTAACTGTCAAGTCTTTTCTTTCACACCAGAGAAAATATGAAAATTTCATGCAGTCGCTTTGTTGATACAAAAAAAAGTTTACCGTTTTTAAATCAATACATATAGCCCACTTACGATTATGGTACGGTATGGGTTTTTTATTAAGTTTCAAGTCAAAATATTTATCGGAATATTCGAGCTGTTTTTGTAAACAATTTATATTTATGTATTATTATATGTATTTGTATAAACAAACCAATTTTTAAAGTGGGAGTGCGTCGAAGAAAATAGTGCTGCTGAAGATTTTTTTTTCTTTACTCTTCCTCCTTTTTACTTTTCGTGCTATTGAAACCCTGTACAGGAGGTGAACCAGGAAAATGAGTTAAAGGAAAGAAACTGAACGGAAATAAAATATAGTGTTTTACTCTGAAAAATTGTTTACTGTGACAAATGCTGGAGGGGCAGCGCTCCAACTGCCTTCCTCACGAGCCGCCACTGAAACAAACTAAGATTTACATCTAAATTTCCCAATTTTCGATACACATTGCCTTTTTCAAACACGAACTATATTAAATTAACAATAAGAAAAGTAGTTACAACCTAAACATGTTCATCGACTGAATAATACCACTAATAATAATAGTGGGAAAATCGATTTTTTCAATGTCTAGAAGTACAATATAAATTTAATAAATGTGAACCATTTTATTAATTTGTAAGAGATTTAGTTTTTTAGATTTCTTTTCATTGTGCAACATTTTAAAATTATCGTTGAAAGTATAATTTTCTAACATTAATTAGTCAACATAATGAGAATTATTTTGTACCCTATTATAATTTATTTTATGTTCATTGAGCCCAGTGGAAAAATACCTTCCTGTTTGGCCAATATAGACTTTTGGACACGAACTGCCCTCAATTAAATACACTCCTTATTTATAAAGTGTATTCGTTCGATTTTTATTGCTTTTATTATTTATATAAGCACGTATTTATTATATATATATATATATATATATATATATATATATATATATATATATATATATATATATATATATATATATATATATATATATACGCGTTTTAGACTATAATTTGTTTGGAAACTGTGAGACATTATGGAATGAGTTAGGTTCAGGTTAATTATCAGGTTAGATTAAATCATCTCCTGATAATGTTAATATCGTTAGCGAAATGCGAGTTGAGAAGTTTAATAAAGTGTTTTGGTGTTTAGTGGTAAATATCTTTGAGTTTAATATTTATATAGTTTGTTTTCGAAAGATGTTTAGAAACTAATTTGGTAACCTTTCCTGTATATGTAATGGTTTTGTAGTCGGCATTTTTGAAGTTAATGATAGGAGATATTCAATTAACCGTTCTATTATAGATTTGTTTATTAATTATTTTATTTATATTTGGGTGTATTCGTTTTTTTCAATCAATCAATCTTATTACATACAAATTTTAAATATAGTAGAAATTTACACATAAATCTTTGTTTATTTTAAATGAACTTCCATCATGTATTTGCTACCTCAATTAATGTTATTAGATATTTATTTATTAAGCACTTATCTAAGTGTATGCTAGTCTACTACATTTTAATTTTTATTAGGTATTTTTAAAGCGCCTATATACGTATAATAATTCTTATTCAAATTGTTTATTGATTATTTTAAAATCGACTAATAGACGGTTCATTTCTGAATATTAAAATCATATTTGCAACCTTGGTGTATCAGATGGGCGTTTCTTCTTTAGCTAGGTGTTGTTCCCATTGTTTCGAAAGTAGTCGATTGAAAAAGATTTCCGACTTTTTTATGATCGTATTATGGCATTCCCAAGACCTACGCTCTGAATATTTTAGGTTTAAGGTCTGCATGTTTGTAAATGTACTAATTAAAATGTATTGTTTTTTTTTATTTGGCAGTAGTCGTTTCTTGTCATCTGATCGAAAGTTACGACATAGTTTCGGTAATATTTATATTTACAGTGCACCAGAAAAGTATTCTTCCAAAATGGTCTTCCAATTGTAGTTAACAATA
Organism: Cosmopolites sordidus; assembly: GCA_031761425.1. Taxonomy (NCBI): domain Eukaryota; kingdom Metazoa; phylum Arthropoda; class Insecta; order Coleoptera; family Curculionidae; genus Cosmopolites; species Cosmopolites sordidus. Next base: position 1,343,969 of record JARFXV010000530.1, on the reverse strand, counting down.
GTTAGTCCAACCGTCTGGGTTATTATATATTCCAAATATGGATATTATCTTGAGTTAATGAATGCTCGTTGGATAATTATCATAGCCTTTCTCCAAAGGGAAAATGTATTTTGTTAAAATGTTGTCTTAAAGGAAAAAGTTTATAGATGTCAAATTGGACGAACTATCTAAGAACTAAATTATCTAATTGATGGTTTTTGTAGTTCTATACGAATTGTAATGAGATAATGTGTATTATAAGATAACGAAATAAAATATTGATACTGGTGGCGATGCGTTCTATCTGACAACACTGAGACTGATCAACATTTGATACGTCTTCAAAGCTAGTGAAAACTCCCTAGGGTCACTTGGTGATCCGTAGTAATCCTTTTACTTATAAACCAAAAGCGAAAAAAAGCTCCTCAAAGTCAGTTAACAAATAAAGCCATGTATTCTTTGATTATCGTAGTATTGTCCACAAAATGTTTCTTCCAGCTAGTCAAAAAAAAACACGTCAAAATTTTTGGCAAAATAATTCATGGTCGTCATTCATCGCATACCGGAGTAATTATTACGGAACAGCTAGTAGTCCGATGTCAGTAAGTACGGTGGATGAAGCGAAACATCCCAATTGAAGCTAGGTTTGCACAAGTTTTGCTGGGTTCTAATTCAAACATGTAGTCGTGTAGAGGAGGGTTGGATAATACGGTGACCTTAAGGAATTACAGCTATAATATTCTACTGGTACGAAGTAGAGCTACTCAAACTTGATTACTAGTAAGACAGTTTACGTGGCAACTAGCTTCTAATTCAATCCTTAGTTCTTACAGCAGCCATGTGAAAATGTAGGTAGTAAAAGAAAAAAATGTTGGAAAGCGTGACATTATCAAACTGGTCTGGGAATAGCGTGCCTCGGTTTGATGATACCGTGCTTTATAAATAATAACCGATTTACGAGTCAATCAATATTTATCTCTAAATAAAATATTATTATTAATTTTAACAGACAGTAGTCGCAAATATAATTTTTGCGGTGTATATACCATATTTCCTTGTCTCGGCTGAATTCTTTACATATAGTGCAAAGATCATTAACAACATCAGTAGTATCATTTTCTTTGTCTGTGTATATGTTATCATAATCGTCGTCATTGCATAATTGTACTAGTCATCCCTTCTGGAAATGAACACTTTTCTCTTGATCTCTCCTTTTCTTCTAACTCTGCCTTTAAAGGAGTGGAAGTCAATATTTGTGAGTGTTGTTTTTTGGAACGTCTTTTCGTTTTCTGAATTTTTTGAGGCACTGGACTTAAAATTTGCAAATTACTATTCACATAGTAATTAGCAACAGCTTCGATTTCAATCATAACATGTGCGGTAGTAAATACTGCGGTTTCTATGTCATTATTTGGTTGGGATTTATAGGATAAATGCCAGTTATAGCGAATCATTTTACTGATATGTCCATCGAAGCTACTCTCAGATATGTTTTATTGAAAATTGGAGCCAAAACATCATGAGTGATTTTTTCATATGGATGGTTTTTTATATATAAATTCTACTCTCTGTGATAAGTTGTCTTTAGCAGACCATAAAAAGGGACGTGCAGCGGCTGCATCCTATGGGAGGTAATGATAGCATGTGGATCCAAGTGACTGACTGGCAAAATGACGAAACCATTTTTTCAAAAAGATCTTTGTTAATCCACTCTGATTTTAAGCATTCATATTCAGCTCCCCCGTGTGGGGATTTGCCAGTTACCTCCATCGGGTGCGTCCCCATTGGAATTGGGGGAAGCTCGCCGGTTCTGCAAACCAGCAGTATCGGAGGGTAGTGGGGAAATAAAATACCCACCGTGAAACAAAAACTGGACGGCCCTCCAAGCATGGGGGTTGAGTCGTAAGGCCAGCAACCTTACATTCGGAAAACACAAAAAAAAACGCTAAAACACCCAGTAGAAATACGCCTCGGATGTCGGACGGATATAACAGTAAACGAAAACAGCAACGGAAATGGACAGTGAATTTAGGTATATGGAATATACAAGGTATAAGAAATAAACAGAAGGAAGTTATCATGGAATTCATCCAACGTCACATTGATATAGCAATCCTCTCGGAAACAAAGAAGAAGGGAAGCGGAATCGAAAACATCAACGATTTTATACATTTATACACTGGAGTGGAAAAACACGAAAGAGCACGTGCTGGAGTATCTATTCTAATCCACAAAAAATTGAAAAAATACATTAAATCTTGGGAACCAATGAACGAACGCATAATTAAACTGACGATCCAAATAAGGGGAAGAACTATGACAATTCTCGGTGTGTATGCTCCTAATAACGCTGCTACAGCTCACGTTAAAGATATGTTTGAAGATACCCTCAGAGATATAATCGATCAAATTCCACGCAGTCATGAAGTCATCATAGGAGGAGACCTAAATGGTCGGGTCGGAAAACAGAGACATAGTAGAGTAGTAGGCAGATACGGGGAAGAAACCATAAATGACAATGGTGAAAGATTAGTGAATCTTTGTGAGCAGTTCGATTTGAGAATAACTAACACCTTTTACGCTCACAAAGATATACATAAATACACTTGGTACCAGCAGACAAGAGGACTAAAATCGATTATTGACTATCTCATTGCCCGACAAAACTCCCAAATCAAGATACAAGACGTTAGGGTAAAGAGAGGTGCCGAGTGTGGATCTGATCACCGCTTACTGGTGGCAAAGATACACATTCCCTTTTTAACATCTTTTCAATCGACCACCAGCAGTCTCACTGAGAATAGATTGACAACGACAAAATATAACTTACAAAGTTTTGAACATGAAAGTACTAAATATTTATATCTTAGAAGACTGGATCAAAAACTAATCGAAACTCAACGAACAATAGAAGAAGAGTACGAACATATAAAAGCTTGTATTCTTGAGGCTGCGGACGAATCTGTCGGAAAAATACGGATGAATAACAAACCTGACTGGTGGGATGATAAAATAAAACAACAAATTAAAGAAAAGAAACAACTCTACCAGAAACTCCTTCAAAAGAACAATGATGTGACGAGACAAAAATACAAAAGAGCAAATAGGGAGGTTAAAAACGAAGTCCTAAAGAGAAAGAATCAGTCTTGGGAGAAAAAATGTGAGTACATAGAACAACAATTAAGAGGAACCCGAAGTTCAGAAGCCTGGAAGACCATAAAGTCGGTAAAAACATCAAAAAAACAAATACCTAACTTAGGGGGCATAACAAATGAAGACTGGGTACACCACTTTAAAGACCTTTTGGAAGAGAGACGTGAAAATTTTCTAGGAAAACAACACCAAATAAATAATCTAACTCCTATAGATCTCCAACTAAAAGAAGTGCAACAAGCTGTGAAAGACACAAAAATAAAAAAATCCCCTGGACCTGGAGGGATCCAACCGGAATTCATAAGGTATGGACCCGAAAAACTTTTAAGAATGTTGAAGAATATGTTTCAACGATGCCTGAATGGGGAAGAAACGCCGATCGAATGGAGAACATCATATATATCAACCATTCACAAAAAAGGCTCAAAAAATGATCCTAAGAATTACCGAGGTATAGCGGTAATCCCAACAATAGGAAGAATATATTCCCGAATCCTTAGAAATGAAATAGAAGAAGACATCAAGGATAAACAAGCGGAAGAACAAGCCGGTTTCCGAGCAGGGAGATCCACCACAGACAACCTTTTCACTCTAAAAATAGCCCTAGAAAAACGAACCCAGCGAAACAGGGAGACGCATATAGCTTTCATAGACCTAGAAAAAGCTTATGACAGTGTACCAGTATCGAAATTATGGGAAGCAATGGAAACTCTCAAGATTAGACCAACATTGATTCGGGCCGTCCAACTTTACTATGAACAGAATTCTGCGGTTATTAAAATTGGAACATCACTATCTGAATCATTCAATACAACAAAGGGGCTAAGACAAGGATGTTGTCTATCTCCCACCTTATTCAAACTATACGTAGACCAATCCATGAAAGGCTGGGCACGAAAGTGTTGGAACATGGGCCTTCGAGTGGGGGATGACACCCTATATACTCTTTATTTCGCCGACGATCAGATAGTGGTTGCAGAAGACCAACAGGATTTGAGCTATATGGTGAGGAAACTAAATGAAGAGTACACACTAGCTGGTCTCACAATTAACTTAAATAAATGTGAATACTTAGCGGTGAGTAGTAATGAAAACGACGATTTACCCTTGGAAAACGGAACAATAAAAAACGTTGACAAGGCTAAATACTTAGGGGTGATCTTCAACAGGCAAGGTAATAGTAATGATGAAATTCAAACAAGAATAATAAGAGGTAGACAAATCATTGGAGCACTCAACTCTGTCCTGTGGGAAAGAAAAATTAGGCGAGAAACAAAACTTCGCATATATAGCTCAATCGTAAAGAGTGTTTTGACTTATGGTTCAGAAGTGTGGGATTTAAATAATACTAATAGAAGAAAACTACTGGCCACGGAGATGGATTTTTTGAGAAGGAGCTGTCGGAGATCGAGACTTGAGAGAATAAGAAATATAAACATTAAAAGGGACATGAACATCGAGAGAGATATTGTGGACGACATAGAGAGAAAACAATTGACTTGGTTCGGACATGCAAAAAGAATGAATGAGACAAGATGGCCACGAAAAGTGTTGGAATGGATACCTCCAGAAAGAAGAAAGAGAGGACGACCAAGAAGAAGTTGGAGAGACGGCGTTGACGAAGCCATGGAAGCAAGAGATTTGCAAGAGGACATGTGTCACGACAGAACGAACTGGAAACTGGGGACGGAGAGGCGGCGACAGCCGTAGATAATCCGAGAATGATGATATTCAGCTCCAATAGGCCTTCCAATCTTAAGACTTGACTTGATCCTTTGGCGTGGATATTTATAGGTGGGACAAATGAACAGCCTGATGCATTCATTGCATAGGCAACTATAACGTTTTGCTCACGCTCTCCGTTTATAATTTTATCAACTTCTTTAACCCTTTTAGGTGCCTACATTTTTTCAGGCCTTTGCACTATTGAAACTCATGTTTCATCAACATTAAATATTCTTTTAGCAGGATAAGCATTCTTCTCCCACAATTCCTTTAAACTAGGAAAAAACAAGTTAATTTCAATATTTTTAAACCCACTCTGTTCATGCTCGTTGGATCCGAAGCTCGCAAAGAGCTCGCATTTACCTGCCATGCCTTTCTCTGCTGAAAAAAGATTTCAATGTTCTTTGCAACAGCAAATTCATACGTCAGCACAACATGTTCAGCCAACTCCTTTTCATCATTCTTTGAAAAAGTTGCCTTCCGTCCCAGTCATAATCATAGTACTTTCCTTTTTTTTTAAATCTATCTCTTATGGAACATTCTGGCCTGATTTGAAATGGATCCCAACATCTACGAATAAGATTTTAGCCATTAAAACTCATTTATACTCTATCGAACACAAATTTATGCTTCAAAGCTCATTACTACAATATAGTTTATTATGAAAAAAGTGGAACATACCTGGATCCGTTAATTAGGAGGAGACGCTTCAATCATAGTTCTAGGCTTCTGCCGCGTGGGGAACCGCCCCTCACTAAACATCAAATCACTTTTTGAAAACTTCTCGACGCACGTTTCGTTAATCATGTTAGCATCATCAGGAGATGATGTAATTATGATTTAATCATCTCCTGATGATGCTAATATGGTTAGTGAAATGTGCGTCGAGATGTTTTCAAAAAGTGACTTGGTGTTTACTGGTAAATCTCTTCGAGTTTAGATTGTACCTTGTACACAATTCATTTTTCATCACCAGTTACCATCCACTTCAGAAATTGACCTGCAGATTTTTTTTTAGTAAAAGACCTTATGTAGACATTAGATCGAGGAGACTTATCTCACGAAGTTTATGAGAGACCTAGATATCCTATCGAAAGTACCATTTTTTTTCCAGATAGTCAAAACCGCTCAATTTGCTAATATTTAACCTGTCTGTTATCTCAGAGATCGTGGCGCGTGGATTTATTCGGCGTCAATACTTGAAGGACGGCCAGAGTAATGCTGCTTTTTCCAGTCAAAATCTCCGACCCTAAACCGACCAAACCACTTCTGCACCGTGGTATCCCCAACAAAACACTCTCCATAAACGGCACAAATTTTGTTTTTTGTCCGCACAGCCTTCTTACCCTTTTTATCGATAAGTTATCCATCAATATTTTCAATTCGAATTAATTTAACTAACTTAAAACAAATCAAAGCGAATCCGAACGTAAATATTGAAACTACCACAAGAATAAATAATGTGTAAATTAACATTACCGAACGTAATCCAATACTAGCATAAAAGACTTGTTTACAAGCGTGGAAAGAATAACAAATGGAAATCCCTATAAACTTTCCCCACAACCCTATAGATAACAATGGTCTACAAAATTCAAACTTTTTTTGTCACACGAAAATGTCTGTCTAATTTGGATAGTACTATGGCTACCTAACAAGTATGTATTAATGAAAAAAATGTATAGTTCCGGTTTCTTTGTGACATATAAATATGTATCTTTATAAAAAATATACGAAAATACACTTAAATTTATACAAATATTCACTTATACAAAATATTTCTGATTTTCGCGAGAAATTCGCTTCCGGTAGATCCCTTTTCAATTCCAAGCAATAATCGACTACCATCCTAGGATTCTAGTTCCCTTGCTATCACATCCCTATAAAGGAAATATCCTGGTAAAATCTCTCACCGGTCCCGTTGGTCACTCACACCCCCCAGGTTTTCAGGGAAAAAATCCAAATGTATGTCCAGGATACATATCTTCAAGGACATATTGCAATTAAAACTTGTAATTTTTTATCCTGTAGTTACCCCAACATTTTTTAAGGAATTAATAAAATATTTCCATGTGGGTTTTTCAAGATCATTCAGTTTTTGCTCAAAGCTATTTTCCTCCATTAGTTCCCTTATTTGAGGAGCTACAAATATTCCCTCTTTAGTTTTTGCGTCGCTAATTTTAGGGAATTTCTCTTTCATATATAAAAACCCACTTCCATTTTTGCCCATTACTTTTTCAATTTTTTTTATGAGGCCGAGTTTTATATGCAAGTGTGGTAAAAGTACTTCTTCAGAGTTTATTACAGGTGTACTTTTAACACCCTTATGTTCTGGAAAAAAGTGACTTACGTTTAGGTCACTCTTTCTTATATAGTGATTTTTTCTATCTCTACTGTCCCATTCGCAAATAAAACAGCAATGTTAGAACCACGAGTTACAAATACTGAAGGAAGTATGCACGGGCGCAGCCAAGGGGGGGTTTTGGGGGTTCAAACCCCCCGGATATAAGCCAAATATTATACCGAAAAAATACGAGGAGTGAAGAGAGTTAAATTATTACATTTAATTGAATATATATCCGAACTAGTGGACGTTGCGCACAGTAACGCCATCTCTTGTCGAGTAGTCGAACTATTTTGTATCGTATGGAAACTTTGCGTTGTTTCTAGATTATTCGCCATGCCCTTCGGTCGGAATGAGCGGAGCTTTGTGGAAATTTGTGGTAGTTTCTGGACGGCTACTACTGGGCTGCTATATAAGCGGCGCGTGACAGCGCTTACGGCAGTATTGTTCCATGCGAACTCGAAGCAAATATAAGTGAAAAGTGGTGAACGAATAGTGAAGAGAATTAAGTGTACCGTGTAAGTGAGTAATTTTAGTGCAGTGTTATTCGGTGACCTTGTTAAGGATAGATACGTGAATCATTATTACTGTCGAAAAATGGAAGGGAAAAAAAGGAAGGGTGATAAACTTAAAGGTATGGACTACTGGAAAAAGTGGTGTAGTCAAGGGGTTTCTAATAAAGAAACAAATTTGGATTTAGCTATCAAAGCTTCAGCTACCTTGCACGCTGATAAGAAGACTGTGATGACAAGCGGGCCCTCGACCTCGACCTCAATCACAATACCGAATGTCGTAATCGATGCCATGTCGCTGGTGCTCTGTTCGATACCTTCAACTGCCGAATCTACATCTAGTCTGCAACAGGCCAGCTTGCCTGTTACCTCATCTTTTACAACTGTAGCTAAGTTGGATATTGGTTTTTACGCGAATCAAGAAAAAATCTTGGATGAATATTTTAAAGTCCAAATTTTAAAAACGCCATGGAACCCGACCAGAGATTATAAGTTTCCTATTTCCACAAAACGAAACTTGCTCTTTCAATTGAAATGGTTGGAGAGATTCCTCTGGTTGTCATATCCGGAATATAAAAGTGGAGCATACTGCAGAGTTTGCGTGGTAATGGGACGTTCGCTTGATGAAGGTAAAGGCCTTTCATCAAAGGACCTTTTTGTAAGTGGAAAAATGCCCTAGAAATATTTGAAGCTCATGCGAAATCAGGATACCACAAGCGAAATTCAGAACTGGCAGATAACTTTCTAAAAGTAATGTCTTCGCAGGCTTTTTCGGTCACTGAACAGCTGTCTTCTGAAAGAAAGAGACAACAAGAGGAGAATCGAAAGAAACTAATCCCTATCGTAAAAGCAATAATTTTTTGCGGCAAACAAGGCATATCCTTGAGAGGTAAAATCGATTCGTGGCGCATACAAATTACACCAGAATCACCAGAACTTGAACAACCACTACAGAATGATGGTAATTTTAGAGCCCTGTTGCGGTTTGCGGCTGAGTCTGGAGATAAAGATCTGGCTGAGCATTTGAATACTTCACAGAACAATGCCCTGTACACAAGCCCTCAGATCCATAACGAAATAATTGACATTTGTGGTGAATTAATTCAACATAAAATAATTGAAGAAGTAAAGAAAGCCAAACTATTTGCGATTGTGGCTGATGAAACCACCGACATCGGACATGTAGAACAAGTCTCGTTATGTCTTCGATATGTCGATTTTACAGATAATAAACACCATATACTTAAAGAGATGTTCCTTGAGTACATTCCAACGGTCGATGTTTCAGGATCCGGTCTCGTAAATCTTATTATTACAGCTCTGAAAAAGCATGGACTTGAATGTTCTCATGTGGTTGGTCAAGGTTACGATGGGGCTGCGGCTATGAGTGGGTATTTGCACGGTGCCCAAGCTTATGTTCGCCAAGAATGTCGTCTTGCTTTTTATGTACACTGTAGTGCACACTCTCTCAACCTTGCTATTGCTGATTCATGTTTATTAGCAAATGTCCGAAATTGCATTGGGATTGTGCAGTCTGTTGGTTCCTACTTTCGACATTCTGCTCAACGCACTGCTTTGTTGAAAGAAAAAATTCAAGAGCTGCTACCCGTCGGTAACCAAAAAAGCTTGCTATCAATGTGTGAAATACGGTGGTTCCACAAACATGAAGCTATTATAAGATTCAGGGAAATTTATTCAGCGATTGTGAATGCTCTCGAAGAACTCCAATTTAATCACAATAAGGAAACATCGCAACAAGCCGCCCAATTGCGAAGTACGCTTCGGATTTTGTGATGTGTTTAGTGATTGTTCAAAAAGTTATGAGCTATACATTGTCGCTATCAAAACAATTACAAACAATTGACATCGATCTTATCACGGCATTCAAACATGTAGATGATGTTATTAATGTCTTACAACTCCTGAGAAACAACACTGACGTCGAATATCTTCATCTCTATGAAGACGCAAAGGTTTTACTGGAAGAAAATGGTAGAATATTGCGAATGCCACGCGTCGTCGAAAGACATTTAAATAGACCGAACATTCCTGCATTGGATGTATGCACGTATTACAAAATTAATTTGTTCATTCCAATTCTTGATCATACAATTCAACAATTGGCTGAAAGGTTTACCAAACATCGTAAAGTAGTATCAGCATTATCTGGTGTGCTACCTTCAAATTTTACTGCAAGTTCTGAAATTGAAGAAGCAATTTCCATGTACTCGTCACTGCTTCCCGAGAGCAACATATCAGTGGTTAAAGCAGAACTTGAAGTATGGAAAACAGTGATGACAAGTATCTCGCCTACCCCGAAATCTAGTTTGGAATACCTAGATATGTGCGATAAAACCTTTATCCTAATATTTACACATTAATACAAATCTTGGCTACCATTTCTGTATCCACTGCTACCACAGAAAGGTCTTTCTCGAGCCTAAGGAGACTGAAAAACTATTTACGAAACACTACAAGTGAAAACAGACTTAATGGTTTGGCTCTCATGAACATTCATTATGGAACAGAAATTCTTGCAGATGAAGTAGTGGATATATTTAAAAGAAAAAGCCGAATATTTCTTCTTTAATGGTTTTAGATTTAGCGCAGAAGAACGAAACTAATTTAACCCTTTCATTTAAAGTTAAGAACTTTATAAATATGTCGTAATTTTTCCGATGAATATATAGATATTAAATAGCATGTAAGTATATTTTTGTTGTTTTATTTAGTTCAAACTAATCCCCCTCCCCGCCACCCCCCCCACCCACCAAACTAAATCCTGGTTACGCCCGTGGAAGTATGTCTCCGTTGTGTAGCAACACTGTTTTGCACTGCAAAATTTAACAGATTCATTAGTGATTTAATGCATCATTCAATTCAATTCATCATTGTGGTGGCGAAAATAGGACATTTTTATACTGGGAGAAAGTCGATTCCAGCCGTGTAATGTAGATCCCAAAAGCATAACCTGACTTTTAGATAAATGTAAATCACGTACCAAATCATTTATGTCACCTTTTGTCAACAAGTGTGGTTCTTCTGAAGTACTTGGTTCATAATTTGGGTCGCACTCTGTCTCTAAGTTGTCGTCTTGACTAGCTGCAGCTTCTTGAGGTTCTAATCGATTTGGAGATTTTGGCACAGGCAATTCGGTACTATGTGTGGTTTATCTTTTTGCAGATGACAGGTCTGAGTAGTTTGTGGTATGCTTCGACTTAGTTGTGATACATTTTATAGCAATCAAACAAAAAATAACCATCACCTACGTGATCTATTGATTCCGTCTAAATCATTGACATAGTAAAGGGTAAATGTCCGGATTCCTTAGCCCAATCCAGCAGAAGTCTCCCACATGTTATATAGCAGATATGTGGGACCCAGGATTTATCTTGATGGCGCACAGGACAACCAAAGTAACCCAAATAATGTTAGGTTACTAAATGGTATGAACACACATAACACAAATTATCCGGGAGATTAAACACTTTTCTGGTATATTGACAGTCTTAATGAATATCAATAAATTTAAATTTCTTGACTATGATATAAACACGTATATGAGGTGAAATTGAATTTGTGGCTGTCACAAAAAACTGAGGGTGACTGGAAAAAAATAACATTCTTTTGTAATAAGAGTAGATAAGTACAATTAAATATCATTGTAAAATTCGTGTGACATAAACAGTGTTTATCAGTGTAATTAGAAAATTTTATTCAAACCATTTAGAATTGCGATTCTAAACAATAATTTCTAATTAAATGTTTTATACTATAGATTACTATCGCAAATAAATAGAACATTTTATTCAAAACAGTTTTTATAGTACATTTTTAAGCAAATAATATTAATAAGAAAGCAATGCTTATATTAATATAATATATAGCAACATAAGGCAATAAAAATAACCAATTTAATAGCCATTTAATAAAACATACACCTATTGACATACGGTAATGTACCATGAAAATTTTATTGACTAATTAAATATAGCAAGCTGAAATTTATAGGTTCAAGTTTATGGTAGAGAAAAAAAGTTGTCCCTCTAATTTACATCGATATAGAATAACGATTATATTGTATTAATACGATGGGTGTGTGCAGTATTCAAGCAAATATTTGTTCGAAAAGGAATAAAAAAGAATATTGTCGTATTAAATCAGCCATAATTCATTGAAAATCATGCGAATTTAATCGATTCGAAACGTTGAACTGTTTCCACTGAAATTCTACTTCGTCTAAGAAAAAGATAATATATTCTGGGATATTGGGTGTACAAATAAAATATATTCCTATTTTAACAACTTCAATTCTTCAAAACTTCAATTCTTCTATTAGTACTTTTGGTGTGAAACACTAAACTCAAACAGATTTACCAATAAATATCAAATCACTTGTTTTGTGACTTCCTGACACGGGTCCTTCATCAGGAGCTGATTCTAAAACTAAACTATATGCTATAAATTATTCAATCTGATTTAATCATCTTCTGTTTTTAAATTTAAAAAAGTAATCTGGTATTTAGTTAAATTCTTCTATTGGAACCTTTGGTGTAAAACATTAAACTTGAAAAGATTTACCACTAAACACCAAATCACTTTTTTGGAACTGCTCGACACACGTTTCGCTAACCATGTTAGCATCATCAGGAGGTGGTTAGCGAAACATACGTCGAGCAGTTTATAAGAAGTGATTTGGTGTTTAGTGGTAAATCTCTTCAAGTTTTTTTGGTGTTTAGTCATAAATATCTTCGAGTTTAGTATTGCGCCCCGAAGGCCCCAATAGAAGAATTGACAAACTAAATAATAAAATTATAAATAAGTCCATCATCGTCATTATTCAGCCATTGTCTAATCACTGCACGATGAACACTTATTCAACAGTTAATACCGTGCGCTATCATCAACAAATAATACATTTTAATCATACATTGATCGAAAAGCGACCAGAGTGGGCTACAAGACACGGAAAAGTGAATCTGTAGCACGGCACTCACCAGACTTAACCTCTTCGGTCTACCACTTGTTTTCATTGATGTCTCATGCACTTTCCATGAAACACTTCAACAATTACGGAGATGTCGAAAAATGGCTTGCACAATAGCGATCCACAAATTGCCAAAGAGATGGAAAAAATGTGCAGCTAACGATGGTGCATACTTTGAATACACCATTTTTTTCCTTCCAATTTTTAATAAAAAAATTATAAATTATTAATCGGCACTATTGATGATTGTGTAGCAATCCTTTTTGGTTAACTTACCAGTTTTGAAATTATCTCTTTGTAGAAAGTACTCGCGTAGCCGATCTAGGTCGACTCACAGAAACCTCTTAAGCTCGGTTAATCTTTTCTTTGTAGCAACTTGCAGAAAATCCTCTGGCGATGGTTATCATCTCATGCTCGGTGAAATCATCTCCCATAATCAGGCAGTTTATTTCTCGGTCTTCCATATGAAATTACAGAACTTTCAACAGACATGTTTTCTGCCACGAAATCTTTGTAAATTGGCGTTAATTTTTCTCGTACTTTTTCCATTGTTCCTTTTAAATTGGCTTTAGGAAACTGGCCATAGTCTAGTTCCATGTAATGAAGGGCGTAGTCATTTGCGTCAGTTAATATAAACGTAAAATCGTACAATATAAGTGTGGCACCAACGAATATGTGTTGGGTTGCTACAAAGTTGTTAAAGTCGCTAGAAGTTGCTACAAAGAAAAATACGACTGAGAAAAGATCATAGTCGTTGCTTTAACCGAGCTTAAGAATGGACCGAAACAACCCTGACGACCTAGATCATCTACGCGAGTACTTTCTACCAAGAGACAATTTCAAAACTGTTAAGGCAACCAAAAAGGATTGCTACACAGTCTTGAAAGGATCCAGAGTTCCGTTCGATAACGAGGTTCTAGAGAAGATTCTCGAAGTGACGTCTAAAGATGAAGAATGCAGAATATGTTACGAAGAAATATTAATGATATCATCAATCCATCGTATTTTCGTTCGGTCTTCTTCGTGAACAACTACACATTTGCATTAATACGACGTCCACTCTGTTTTTATTAGAAATAGTATATCAACATTTAAATTAAGTTATTATTATTTTCTGACCACTATTGCAAATCATTTGTAATATAACGAAATACCAAAGATTTAGAATAATAGATCAATGAGTGGAAAAACAATGGGAGAAATTCAGCGGTTTCTTTTCATCCATCGTATAGACCGTCACTCTATTACGAATACAAATGTAAAAACTATTAATATTATCAACAGGATGTAAGAATTTTACACTAAAATATTCAAAAATGTTAATTATTACTTTAAATTTAAATTTAATATTTTATAATTTTAACTATGGCTTGACCCCATCTGACTTTACTGTCAGATCGGTAAAAATTTCGCAAAGTTCATTATATCACGTATTTAGGTCATGCTTTAAATAACTTTGAAATACCTAAAGAGTAAAAGAAATGGGTGTTTATTGTTAGGACAACAACAAATACCTACACAAAATCTGTGGCAATTTAAATTTGAGAACATTTTTAATAAATACAAAAAAAGATTTTCCGTGTAGGAAACAGTAAATGTACCACAATAATTTTATCTTTATTCTTCGTTAGCAAAATGGTTTCCTGGAATACCTTCAGCTTGAACATAGTTATAAAAATTACCACTAAGGACCAAATCCGGCGGAAAGGGAGACTACTCACAAATTTAGAGATCAGCGTTATAGATGGTAGCCACTGAAAAACAACTCTGGTGAGCTGAGTCATTATCGTAATAGAGCAGAGGATATTGCTGCTATTAGAATCCATAATCCTATTAACAGAAGGACATATATTTCAGCTCCGCCATTAATGTTTTTGACGCCAAGAGGGAGAAACTTTTTAAGACCAAATTCGTGCAAAAAACTGAAAAGCCGCATGTGTTTGCTATAGATTTTACTGTAATTGTACAATCATTGAGTAAATTTTTTTCCGATAACGGCTGTATTCATTGCTGCCTGACACGATAAGACCAGTTTTTAATCGGTTGATATTGAGGAAGAGATTCATCTAATACATCAGTCAAATCATTCTGAATTTCTTGGATCGATAAATAGTTGAGATACTTTATCAAATCCCTTAATTCAATTATACCCATTTCTGACTTAAGGTTGGCATATAGGGCAGGCACTTGAATAATTTTTCAGCTAAATTTATAAATGGTGCCCCATGGTGTGGGGGAGGGGGCACAATTAAAATTTTTCATATGCAGGCTTTTATTATTCCATTTCAAATAATAGTTTAGGTTTTTATGATGTTTCGATGATACCACACTCGTTAATTTGTATGTGTGCAGGTTCGAGAGAGACTGATACAATGTATATATTATTTTTAGGCCAGTACTCAGAAGAAAAGACAAGAAACATTTTATGACAACAGATATTGATTCACATCAAGTACTGAAAAAAACCTGAATTGATACATTAGGTGTACCAATTAGTAATGCAATTTTTGATACTGCACAGCATTTTATTTTCTTTAAGAGTTACTACAGTTTTAATTAACAGTATAACCTCCGTCATTATTAACTATACTTCCCTTTGACACACTTTCTTTACTTTTTGTAAAATGTAAAAATGTAAAATGTTTAAAAAATAATGTTTATTTATATTCTTTTTAGTATATTTCCTGGATGTTTTACGTTCTATGTTAGCTTAACATTAGATTAAGCTTAATTATTAATATTTGATATCAAGTTATATTATTTTTGTACCAATTATACATTTTATTGTTGTTATACTATTCTTATTTACGTTTTTTGCTTGGCGAAAGTATTATATAAAAAGTAGAATATCTTTACTGGGAACGAAAATACAGAATATATTTCTTGTGATCGAAAATAAAGCATCTGTATTGTTGGTAACCTTTCCCGACCATCCTAGACATGTGGCTACGTTTATAACAAACAGGCATGCGGTACTCGAACTGGGCGCGGTCCATTATTTATTTCTTTCTTTTAAAATGCAGTTTTATTACGACGGCTAATGGGGTATTTGTACTTATCTAAATTGTACAGAAAGAAAAAAAATCGAAATTTATATTGGCGTCGTGTGACTTAATTCTATTAACGCTAACATTAAACAGACATTTCGTTACTTCTGCAAACTGTAATTACTTCAGTAAATAATGATGATATTCTAAGTATTATCTACCTACAGGCACAAATGACATTGAAATCAGATGTATTGTAAAGTGAGTCAAAAAAGTATTGGCACACCATAAATTTGTAAAGTAGATAAAATGTAATAAGTTCCAGATATTTTTCTGAAAACAATTTTATGGCACAATAAATTAATGCATTCAAATAATATTCATTTATCATTCAATGCAATTCAAATAATATGAACAGAAGAAATTTGACAAACGCTTTATCAAGAAAATATAAAAACAATTTTTACAATGCTAAAAAGTAATGGTACTGCTGTTTTTTTTTAACCTTTTCGCTTTATTCTATTTTTTTTTGTTTTTTTTCT
This sequence comes from Cosmopolites sordidus, assembly GCA_031761425.1. Classification (NCBI taxonomy): domain Eukaryota; kingdom Metazoa; phylum Arthropoda; class Insecta; order Coleoptera; family Curculionidae; genus Cosmopolites; species Cosmopolites sordidus. Next base: position 1,327,740 of record JARFXV010000530.1, on the reverse strand, counting down.
GTTTTTTTATCTTTTTTTTTTGCTTTTTCTGTTCTTTTTTATCATTCAGGTTTTTATCTATTCAGTTATTTTTTTTTAATTTTAAATAATTTTTTTACTCAAACATTGGATGACATTTATTTGTTCCCAAATCTGACTACAGCAAAATCAAGCAAACATAAAAACCATTTTTACAATGCTAAAAAAGTAACGACTGAATTGTTTTTTTATTCTTTTCGGTTTATTCTATTCTTTTTTCATCTCTTTGTGTTTTTTAATCTTCTTTTGTTTTTTCTGTGTTTTTTCTTTTTTTCTGTTTTTTATTATTTAGGATTTTATCTTGGGGGCGCTAGACAAAGAGATTATCTGCCCATTATTTGCCCTATTATTTAACTTAATACTCGACAAAATGGTCAGGAAAAGCGAGATCAAAAAGGAAAAAACAATCTTTAGTAATAACCATCAATAATGATAAATAATCATCACAAGATTGTTCAAAAAATAGAGGAACGAGCAAAGCAACTACGTTTAAAAAAAAGTAAGAATAAAACCAAATATATGATAATGGGTAATACAGATAACATAGTAGAGAGTGAGCTAAGAATAGCAAGTAATGTGATGATGCTTATACATTTGAAAACGTAAATAGTTTTGTATATATAGGAGTGCAAATCGAGGAAAATAGCCATGAGGATCAGGAAATAAAAGTAAGAATTGTAAAGGCACCATGAGGCTGATCCTCATGGCGATCAGGAAAAGTAAGAATTGTAAAAGGAAACCATAAATGGTCTTCCTTGAGACCATTACTAATCCAATATCTAATAAGGATATGAAACACCATCTAAAGACCAAGAGTGACAATCTGGTGGAGACCTATGGGGCAGATAGGAAAGAAATATAAGCCATTTATGGTGGACAAGAACAGAAGAAGGTTGGAAGGAACAAGAAAATACAGGGATTATATAAAGAACATAGATTGTTCAGGCACAGTAAATCACAAAGAATTTGGTGGTTAGAACACATAAACAAATTACAGGGGAAGAAAATGGCAAATATAGTTCTATGCAGGAATCCAACAGACAAAAGAAGAAAGGAAAAACCACGAAAAAGATAGATGGATTTGAAAGCAATTGGAACTAGAAACTGGAGGATCAGAGCAATAAATAAAGAAGAATGGGGAGGAATTGTAAAGTTTATGTAAAAGTTTATCTAAAACAATTATGTAGAAATTAGATGGTGAAATTTGCAACCAGATTTTGTAGAGCACATTAATATAAAAACAAAAACACATTAACGAACGATAAGCTGAATGTATTGAGAATTAAAGGGAAAAAGCACAGTGTGCCAATATTTTTTTGATCCACTGTATCTATGAGAACATCCCGTTTATTTGCTTTTATTTATCGTGTTTAAAAATAAGTTTCCTAATTGACTAACAGAAAGGACCGATTCTCAACCAATTCACTCCGATCATAAATACATAAACCTTAGGAAGCAAAAAAAGAAGAGGACAATGAAAACTTGATTCTTAAATCCCTCCGTAATTCTGTTTTCTTAATTGACACAACTGTAACCAATTAAGCATTGAATTATATTGGCTTGGTCAATGAGCAGCGGCTTCTGAAATTATTCGGTTGGGTGTGACAGTTTTTTTTGATGTTTTTGTTTTCTTTAGTTAGCAACCTTGAATTATACGCGCTGGTTATTCTTCGGTGGATTATATAGGGTCTTCACAATACATTGTGACATTTTGAATCAAAGTAAAAAAACTTAAGTGAACCAAATCAGAAATATCCAAAGATATTAGCAATATTTGCCGCACATGTCTTATTACTTTCAAAAATAGCATTGATATGATAATAGAGATATGATTATAGGCACTGCGTTGTTTTATAATTTCAGTTTACCTAACATGTTAGTGAAATCTTAAAACTGATGAATTATATTAGAATTAGTAAGGCATATACTTTTTTTCTTCCTGTGGTGTTATAGTCGGTCAGTTCTCCTTGAGCTTTTTCAAACTTCGTCTCTAACCCGATCTATCTCCAGCGGCCCTTTACTACTTTTTAATGTGCAGTAGTTCTTCAACATCTCTTTTTGCATTGCCCTGCCGTCGTATCTTTGGTTTACCTCTTTTTCTGTAAGCCTTTGTTTACCCCTCCGTGATGTTCCTTAGTATGCCTTTGAGTCCCACCCGTCTGGGTCAGTAAACTCTCACACTGATCCTCCAAATTTCATTGTCATTCACAGCATCTAGAATTCTCCTGAGTGCTCTTCATTCAAATATTGTAAGCGTCCCGCCTGTTTTCTTTATGAGGGTCCACGTCTAGCAGCGATAAATGACTACCGACCAAATAAGTGTTGGACTAGATCCGAACTTTCGTGTTCGATTGAATAAGTTTAGATCTTAGAACATAATGCGGGATCAAGCAACTTTGTTGCCGTTTATAATATGATTTCTGATATCTACTGTGACGTTTTCGTCAAATTTGCTTTTCGGATACGTAAATTCCTTCACAACTTCATTATTGGCATTGACGATTATCCAGTTTTATTCTCTTCTTGGTTATTTTTCCCAATACCTTTGTTTTGTCTACAGTTATTTCTAGATTGGCTCTTTGGGTTTCACTCTTATTTCTCCATATAGTAAATAAAAAAAAAATCTGCAGACATTTCAGAATGAAAATATCGGAATAAACTACAGAATAAAATAAGAGAACCACAAGTTATTATGATCTGAAGATTTCTTTAGAGTTGGGCAGCATTAGAACTTGAAGTGCTTCAACATCGTTAATAATTGTCTGGAATATAGTAATTAGCTGCTTTAATATAAAAGTTAATAACTCTGTAAACCACAATCGTAATGTGTTATAACTCATTATCTTTTATAGATGGTAACTACAATTGTTAGATTATTTCACGATTCCGTTGTACGTGTCTAAGAATGCAATTTCGTCAATTCGATTCAATTCTGCTAAGTTTTTTGGACGTTTTATTACACTAGATGAAATATGGATTTATTATTATATGCCAGAGATGAAGTTGGAGTTTAAACAGTACGCAGGAGCAGGTAAAAGTGTACCAAAGAAAGTGAAAATTGTTTTATGTTTGTGTGGTAAATCTCAGTTAAATATCAGCGGCATTATTAATAAAGTTAAGTTATAAAACTTGAATAATAGAAAATTTTTGTAAGATTTCCTCCATACTCCTTGAGTTGTGTGAAGGTACGACTAAACGTTTATGATATTTATCAAGTTTGATCCGTCAGATGACGTGCTGCAAAGTTTCAGACGTATTTGTTTAGGTGCTTGTTTATGGCAATCGAGAAAGGCAATCAAGTTTTGATTTATTCGAAAAAAATGGATAAAGATTGAAAGTTCGAGCTGTTTTAAAGTACTTTGTTTTAGATGATATGCAAAAATAGAAAAATAATTAGATTTTACTTTAAATATGCCTTCTTGATGTCATCGGTCTAGCGCATTGGAGGACGCACTTGTGACTGTTTTGAACCGCTACGATCGACAAAAATCTTCATTATAATAATCTATGCCATCTAATCTACAATATGCTATCAAATCATCGTTGACGGAAAGCACATTGTAAACATTTCGATAGTCCCTGTCCACAGCATTTCACGAGATGTTTTAGGAATGAAAAAGCTGTCTACTGGATGTATTGTGCCTGTTGTTAACAGTCATTTAAAAACGCATTTGAATGAATACCTTTTCAGAATGTTTAAACTTATTTAAAGTTTCTTCGAAAGTGTAAAAGTGTGCAAAAAAAGCGATATTTGTTCAATTTCCAGCAAAAGCATGGCTATGGTTTTTGGGATTCTCGTTTTGGGTATCTTCCTTTGGTACCTACCTTTCCAAATCTGAAAAAATGGCTCGGTGGGTGAACATTTACTTCAGCGGCTGTGGTAACACAGTCGCAAAAATCATTATTTACTGAGGGCATTAAAAAGCAATAACGCCATTAAAAAAAATTGTCGTTAAAAATTTTTAAAAAAATCTGAACAATATTGCTATTTTTGTCAGGCTGAACTCTTCGAACGACTCTTATAGTTTAGTGAGGTGTTGCTCAAAAATATTGAAGGAATTTAGCCAAATATTGCTGAAGAAAATCAATGGATCATCCATACATTCCTCTAGGTATAAATAGAATGAACAGAATAACTACCGGCACCTTGAGATGTGTTTATTCTACGGAGACAAATCAATATAACAGCATAACTCGAAACAGAGTGGATATTTTGAGAGGATGTTTCTCTCAAAAGGAAAAAGGAAAAAGGAAAAGGAGAGGATGTGAGTTGGATATTTCTTCCATGAGATCATTCATTTTTTCAACATTTCACTATATTTAAAATATCGTTTGAAAATTTGTACTATTATTTGTAGTTTGTAAAAAATATATTTTAAATTTGTATTCCACAAAGGCACTGTGTGTCTAAACAATTGCCATAAAATATTTCAAATATAGCGGAAATTTAGACTAAGGTCGCATTCATTTTATTTAAAATGAATTTCCATTAAATAATTAAATATTGACTACCTCAGTTAAACATATTATTATATACTTGAAAAAAATGTTGTTATTTATAACAACTTCTTTGTCTCTCCATTATAAATCAATAAAGATTCTAGTGTTTCTTGAATTCGTTATATTTACATTGAAAAGCCAAATCCTCAACACTCATTATTTATGATGAAAATATTCACTCATTGGCTAAATATCATTGTCATGTTTTCTCTAAACATTTCGGAATAAAATTTTTTAAATACACAATACTAATATATAAAGTATTCAGCCTTCAAAAATATTTAAATTAAAGTATTTTAATTTACTATAAATAGTGTTGAGGTTATCTAACACCTCTAGAGCAACAAAACTATCTAGTAAGTTCACAAAAAATCCTATGATTTATGGCGAAAACTGAAACACTTATAAAATAGAAGAAAATAAATTTAAAAGGCCATATAAAGCATTAAATTTAAACGATCAAATATTAAGCTGTATAATGGAACCAGTTTAAGAAGTGATAAAGTCACTTGTTGCATAGCCTGAGGTTAACTGAAATTGATAAAATCGGCAATGTTATAAACTGTAATCAAAACTATGTTGTTAATAATTCACTTTTTGTTAATAAAATGCCAATAAAAATGGTAATTTGGATATTAAAATTAATTAAAACAAAAATCAATAACGAATATAAAAAAAAACTTTTTTTATTATGCCTTGTAGGAAAAAACAATTTATTATATATCATAAAACCACTTTAACATTTGGAGCCAACAATTCATTCAATCAAGTCATTTGAGTAATTCCGGATTTTCATCAATTTAACGACATATATCATTTACCTTCTTTGGCCACGTCATCTGGTGGGATTGTTTAAAGGTTTTCGACAAAAAGAGCATGACCACCGAATAGATACATTGATCACCTAAAAACACCCAGCAATTGATCAATTGCAGAAATTATGAAAGTGATGGAAAAAGAGACCAGTGGAGAGAAAGAGCGACAGAGAGAACAAGCGAGAGACCGAGCAAGGGCGAAAAGGAGACAAAGAGAGAGTTTGTAGCAAGAGTTATAACATTATATATCAATAATCTAATGGAGTTAAGTGCATTTTTCCGACGAAAATTAACTTTAGTATTTAATAGTATCACTATAACGTTCACATCTTGCAATATTTCCAATTAATCACTCTTTTGTGCTTACATATCATCGAATGCCAGTACAAACTGAAGAAAAAGTCTAAAAAGTGCAAGAAAATCGTGAACCGGGATGAGGTCATTTATCCCGGTTCATGAATTTCTTGCATTTTTCTGTTTGAATGCTTTTATATGTATCCAAAGCCCTATTGTTATTTACACTTTTAACCAGTCTTAAATTGCTAATGTCTATATTGCGGTCATGTTCGATTGCATGCTATGCAACAAAATATTTTTCATTTCTCTCATATCTAATGTGGGAAATGTGGTCTTTATATTTCGTCAATATGAATCTTTTTGTTTGACAACTTCGATCACAATCTTGACAGCTAATTTCGCAAATCCCCGACTTTTTATGTTGATCAACTTTATCCTTTGGATAATCCAGGAGTTCTCTTAACTTATATGGTTTGTACAAAAAATAAGTTTTTTTCTCTTTTTTCCTTTTTTTCTTTTTTCTTGTATCCTTTTTTTACACGCTTCATTAGGTAGATAGCACGCTTCCTAGATAGTAGGTTAGCAATTAAGGTTCTCGTATAAATAAAACTTAGTTTAGTTTTAGAATTACATTAAATTATCTCCGGATGATGCTAACATGGTTAGCGAAACGTGCGTCGAGGACTTTAAAAAAAGTGATTCAGTGTTTAGTGGTAAATCTCTTTGAGTTTAGTGTTTCACACCGAAGGTTCCAACAGAAAAATTGATTAGTAATTCTTGTTTTTATCGGACTTCTAGCATCTGTATATTTCAGTAAAAATGAATCTTGTCTTTAGCTCTGAAATTTTTCCATTAGTATAAACATTCTTATGAAAAATTAATTGGTTATCTCTTGACACTTCCCTGAAAAGATACGATCCTTTCTTGTTATGTTGGCATGAGATACTATTTAGTGAATCAGGAGAATCACACCTGTAAGTACAAAGCTCTGCAGCATCAAATATCGAGAATATGTTTGATAGTTGATCCTGATTAATTGCCCTATGTGGAGCTGAAACCACAAATAAGAAAAAAAGAACAATTTAATATCCATACTATTTACTATAAAGCGGTCGGAACCGAGGCCGTATAATGATAAAAATATGCATGGCATAATAATGATACTGTAACATTAGAAATGCAAAAACTAAGGCAAAAACTGAACATACATTTGCTTTCTTAGCTTTGTTTTTTTCCATAAATCTGCATTTCTCTTTTTTTACGCGAATTCTCAACATTTTCGGGAGGATTGATTTGACATCTTGACATCTAGAAAAATCTCAATTATTCAGAAAGTTGATGTATCTGGGTTTGAAACTATATGACTCAAAAAGGTTCCAATGGGAGAATTGTATTTGTTGACAAATATGATAGTTATTTGGTCATACTAGCGCCATCTCTGTTGTCACAGACGCAGGCAGACAATTTTAGAGAGCCCCTGGTATAACTATATATTACGGTATGCCCCTTATCTTCCATTAATCTAATACGTGCCGAATTTTCTGTTATTTTAACCATTCTGCTTTAATAATAGTGTTGATATTGTATTAATGTGGTTATTAGGCATTAGAGAAACATTGATAAACCACAAAATAAAAAACTCTGAAAATATTTCTTAGCAAAAACCAAGGGAACCAAAATTGTTTTATTTTATTTGATTTTGTTCGTGAACCAAATCAAATGTTTCACCGCGAAGATAATTTGAAAGTTCGTTTTTCTAAACATGTTTACCTTAATATATCTTGACTAGATCCAAATAGATTTTTGCCTGTCACTGTATAAATAGGATAAATTTTAAATATTTTTTCGAAGTAAAAATTATCCACAAACGCAAACAATGAAATATTGTAGCTATTCCCATTAACAATTTCAGAAATATTTTCGTTGGGTGGGACATTATTCTTGTCGAAAAAAATCATTTTACTTCAACCTTGAAAGCCGTTCTTCACGCTGATGATTTATCTTCTTACATACAATTCTGACGTTAAATTTAATTTTCGAACTTCTCATTCATGCGGTTTTTTTGGCCCAGTTCCTAATTTAGAAGGCGAACCAGCATGCCGTTTTTTTTAAATTTTTGTTCTTCTTGGAAATCTCCGTTACGCAGTATCCTAGAGCGAAATTTATGGGCTCTAAACTGTAACAGTTATAAAAAAGTACATGCATTATGACCGTTTCAATTGATATTAAAATGATAAAGATATATTTTATGCGTTTTGATATAAAATATGCCATAAATTATGTGGAAAATGCGTCTTATGTGTTGTTATATCCTGGTTATCAGAGTTTATACATTTTTAAAAACGTTAATAAAATCTTTTTAAGGAATAATCTAATACGGTGGTGTTTTTTAAGCTTATTCCGTTGTTGCTTTATTTATTACGACTAAGAAAGGGTGTGGTAAAATATTCAGTAACAATACTAATTTGCTCTAGTGAAATACAACTGCAAAAACATTGTCTTTGTCGATAACACAGGCCAACAATTGTTTTGGTGCCGGGATATTTAAAGCTGATTACGAATTTGATGCCCTAAATTTAAACATGGCATTGATTTTTGTCACCCATATCATAATTCCTCAACTAATAGTTCTATACCTTTCTAATGCGAAAATTAAATTTCGCTTTTCACCTTGTTTACTTTTGTGAGTTTTATATTTCAATATGAGATTGCAAAAAAGTGGCAAAAAGAAGTTTTAAAAATATTATATTTAGTAATATCGTATTGTAAGGTAGTTTTCATACAATACTAATCCTCAAGAGAAGCATTACAGCGGCTCCCGATTCAGGCACAAGAGTATGTCTTTGATTGTTAATATCTTTTGATTAAATTATCCAATTTAATAGATTTTTTTTATTTAAACCTCAATCAGTATAGAAAAAGATAATATCGATAGAATGTTCTAAAAGATAACAGTATTTCTAATACCATCGAAAAAATCAGCACACATTAAAAAAATGCTATAATGGGGTGTTTTATTCAAACTATTATATCTGGGTGAAATTAATAGGTAAAAACTTTCTTCCAGTGGCATTTAAAAGGGGACTTAATGTACTTTCAGATACTTATTACATAATTTGGCTTTATTTTTAAAGAATATATTTATTTAGTTAGGTAAAATTTACTGGTTTTAAAATAATAATGATTAGTTAACCATATGAAGTAATTATTTTTTTATTAATACAAACACTTAAATAACGCTTCATACTCATATAACGCTTCTACTTCAGACGCACAGTGAGTACGAAAACGCGTATTAATGTTGAGCTAAATAGAAAATGAAAGAAACTGATAAATAAATGTTAAAAAAAATAAATAAAAATCAAAGTTTTCAATAAAAATACTATAAAAAATATAATATTTATGGTTTACTTACCACAAACTGTGTCAAGGTCGAAAAAATACACTGTTTGTGCAAAGAATGATTTAAATTAATTTACAAAACCCTGACACAACAACATCACTGGGTGGCATATAGACTGTAGTGAAAATAATAAAAAATTTCCCCCACTCAAAGTCATCCCCTCAACGTGACTATTTATAAGGGAAAAACACTTTTAATTCACCCTTGTCGATCTTTTATCTAGCTCTTCTCTTGAGGTCTAAGCTAAGCTCTGATTCTGTTAAAGATACTAAAATGAGTTCGTACACCATATTATTTAAGGCAGTTATCCAAATTTCAAGAGGAAGGCGCTATTTGTATGTAAATGTTTTTACTGTTATGAGGATTAGAGATCAGGATAAGATTTCTACTGTTAAGAAAATATGGATAAGATACAGGATCAGAGTTATGAATGAGTACGAAGTATACTGCAAATCAAAGCGTGTTACAAGCCGTATTATTTTGACGCGTGTAAGTGTTTGTATTCTTTTACCGTCTTAAAAAATACGATTTTAGTACATAACGTGTCATATCAACACTTGTAATGTGCAATATTGACACAGTGTGTTATAAACAAAACACATTTGGTGGCACGGCAAGAGAATAATACACTTATCACAAATACGTAGATAGGTGTGTTAAAACAACATGTGTAGCATTATTGTACACTCTTAACGTCTCTTCAGAATTGAGAAATTTAAAATAACACATGTTTAAATCAGCATAAATACATATGAATAGGTACTTTTTGAATTTTTAAATCTAAAGAAAATTTTTAAAAGTTAATTTTTGACAAAATTGATCGTATTATATGTAAATTAATGAAACTATTTGCTATAGAAGGAAATGGTGAAATTTCCAGAATGTCAACAATTATAAGATTAAATGAGCGATTGAGGAGTAAGAAAGATGTTAAAACTCTATTTATTATGAAAGAGGTAATTTAGTAGACTAAAAGAAGAAGATTTTTAGCAACAATAATTATTTTTATGTGTATCTTATGATAGATGGTTGCGAGTTCAACAGCAATTCTAACTACTAAATCAGGAGATGTACCACGAGCTGCGGTTTACATATATTGATGAAAATATGATTGCATGTGCTCAACACGTATCACGAATTTAACGTCTTTTTGTATGTATAAAACGACTACAAAAAAAACACCTGTAAGTGTGCAAAATTATATTTTTTAAAGTGTACTGCTTCGTGAAGTGCTATTTGAAGTGTACTGCTCTGTAACCAACAAGATCTTTAACCTCTTGCTGTACAAAATCGACACTAAAATATTTTGTAAATACGTGATACATTTTCTGCAGCTATACCTAGAACTACTACACTTTTGAAAATTACTGTCAATTGACATTTGTTTGTGATGGGTATACGTGTTTTCGCCTTTATTGGGTGTTTGATTTAACGACTCATTATTTTGAATGGTGATTAACTAAAACTGCCGATTGCTTTTTTTTTTAATTTCCAATTCTATTCATTCACAAACGCTTGCTACTAAAGACATTTAGTCATCCTTAAATCTGACTTTATCAATGTACCATCCATATAAGTATTCCTATTGCAGATTTTCTCTAATTAAACCATTTTCTTGATTTCTATTTGTTTAAGTAAGCTGTTATATTAATAAATTACTAGTTATCTCGAGTAAAATGATAAGAGCAATAATAGGTTACGCGCCAAAAGATTTATAACATACATTTTATATATGTCTAAAAATTTCAATAACAAATTGTGTGACGAAGATTGAAGAAATCAGAAACTTGTTTTGCTACCAGGATGTATCATATTCCTTTTTGGTTTTCTTTAAAAGGCTTGTTAACAAGAGTATTTGCGCGTAATAACCTATTAATTTTTCTTTTGTGACTTGAGGCTCTTATCTGATTGATATATCTCGTTTTTAATGACAAATTGAAAAATTATACGTTCTTAATTGATTAATTTCAATTTTTAGTATTATTACACTATAGTGCTGTTCGGAGAGTAGTTTTGTTTTTCTTACCGAACTATGAAATATAATTTTATTCTATCGTTTTCTTTTTCTAGAAAAAAACTTCGCTCAGTCCATTTTGATATTGTCATCTGTAGTGGAGGTTTTATCTGATATGGAGTTTTTAGTAACCAAGCTCTAACAATTTCTACCAGTGATCAGAAATGTGTGCTGGGCAAATTGTTTTTATAGAACATCACTTCTTTACAATTTCTTAATTCTGGATATTTTTTCCAAGTCATTATCCAATTTAATAAGTTGGATAAGTCATTAGATCCCAAAGTAGACTTAAAGTGCAAATAAACCTTTAATATATCAATACCAACCAATACATTACAATATTTGCATAGTCACAGCTGATAATAATTAACAGAATCAACATAAAAGGAAAAGAGAAAATAGCAGAAATGCTTGGCATATTCTGAATATTTTTATTCAAAAAACCACAACAAACAAATATATATATATATATATATATATATATATATATATATATATATATATATATATATATATATATATATATATATTTATATATGCAGTTTTTTTTATTGCTTTCGACTGCTTTTAAATTCTTGACGAGAGAGCATATGTCTGTACCCTGATGAGTCTAACCACCAACAGACGAAACATGTGCCCTCCAATGCAAGGAATGGGTGGGGCAATGGTTAGTTGCTTGACCGGGAGGAAGCCCCACCGATCCCTTACATTGGAGGGCACATGTTTAGTCTGTTGGTGGTTAGACTCATCAGGGTACCGACATAAGCTCCCTCGCCAAGAATAGGGACTCCCTCTCCACAATCAAACAACTCATAATTTTCCACCGGGCTCTCGTCGAATGGCTTGTAAATCGAGTTTTTTTACTCCTTTGGACTGCGTCCAACGAGACAACAGTAGTCAGGAGTTATACACCCCCGACCGTTGGGTTCCACAATCTCATGTGGAACGCACAACAACCTGCGTCTCCGCCATAATGAGCAATGGTTAGTTGCTTGAAGGGAAGGAATCCCCACCCATCCCTTACATTGGATGGCACATGTTTCGTCTGTTGGTGGTTAGACTCATCAGGGTACCGACATATGCTCTCTCGCCAAGAATAGGGAGTCCCTCTCCATAATCAAACAACCCATATTTTTTTTCGCCGACCTCTCGTCGGATGGCTTATAAATCGAGTCTTTTCACTTCTTTGGATTGCGCCCAACGAGACAACATTAGTCAGAAGTTATACGCCCCCGGCCGTTAGGTTGGCAATGTAAGGCATGGGTGGGGCTTCCGCCCGGTCAAGCAACTATCCATTGCTCATATATACATATATATATAGATATATATATATATATATATATATATATATATATATATATATATATATATATATATATATATATATATATATATATATATATTCGAATCGGAATTAAACAATTTTTCTTAATTAAAGTACTTAGTTATATCTAAATACGTTAAATTAAAATCCTTGAAGAGTAAAACCTTCATTCAAGAAGGGAGTGTAAAAAGATACTTAGATCGATTTTTCATCGATAATCCTCGGATTTTCTAAAAACTAACATAATGAACTAAGTGGTAAGGATGGTAAGAGGTCTTAGAAAATAATTGCTTGACTATTACTTGTTAAGTAATATATAATAAGTACTATATAAATGTAATAAATATATTTTCCTTCTCCTTCCTATGATTTTACCAAAAGAATTCAGCGTAATATAATTGAGTAATTTTTTCCAATCCTGACTTTTTTTAAAATTAGAAGCACATGTATCAACAAGGGTGATCATAACAACAAGGGGTTTCAACAAGGGCGATAACAACAGTATCAAGTCTAGAGAATAAATTTAGTATAGAAGAGCAACCCCTTTTCCAGTTATAACAGTGCGTCTTTTAGATCTTCGTCTCCTTAGACCAGCATAGGGTTGCATAAATAAATGTCTATTCTTAGCTGCTTTTTACCGATATATGCCGATGTGCCATGTATAGGTTTATAAACAAATGTAGGATCAATATTTAGCAAGAACTTATTCTTGCTTAATGAAAACTTGAATGTATATAATAAACTCTTGACTGTATGAAAATAATATTTGTTGAGGCTCGATGTTCTCCAGATATTTAAATGCTATATGCCCAAGAAAATCTGGAGGTATTATCCGACATACCTCAGGTGCAGTTTAAAAAAAAAGTCAGCAAAGTTGTTAAAAAGTTGGCGGTTACACTTGCCGGATATTTGCACATTCAATATGTCCAGATGTTCGTTACTTCCTTGGATTTTACTAGCATGACCAACACATCGTAATATGCCCTCATAATAATAGAAGCAGGAATCTCGAATCGTTTCGCTTTTTCACGAAAATTTAAACCTGCTTCTTTCTTATCCCATGCCTGATATACAGGGTGTCCCAATAATGCGACATTGGTTGATATCTTAATAATGACTGGAGGTAGAGAAAAAGTTTAACGATAAGAGTTCTACTACTAAAAAGGCTGCATATTCTAAAATTAATTTTATTTATATAGGGTATCTCACAAAACTGTGGCGAGGTATAGTTTTGGTTTTTCTTATTAAACACACTATATGTTCGTCCAACTTTGCATTCTGCTGTTGATTCTAAACATAATTCATGGAAGTTAGCCTATACCTAAACTCAATGAATTTACAGATATCCGCCATTTTGTAAAAAAAAATCGGAGTTGCAGACTCTATTTTGCAGTCATATTGCATTTTATTTTTTGATGTAGTATTATCACTTTTGGTAAAAATATTAGTGAGTTAAGTTATGACTTAATTTTTAATGAAAACAAAATTAATTTAGGTTATATAGGGTGTTTAGGATAACTGAGATAAATGAACACGAAATTCACAACATTATATCTCAGTTTTTTTAAATGGAATTTCAGAATTTCATTCATCTCGGTTATCCTGGATACCCTATATAACGTAGACAAATTTTGTTTGCATTAAAAGTTAAGTCATAGTTTCGTTAATACTCCTACTGATAACGATAATCCTACATCAAAAATAAATAATATATGACCCTGCAAAATAGAGACTGCAACTGCGATTTTTTTTTAAATGGCGGATATCGGTAAAACCATTGCGTTTAGATATAGGACGTTTCACAAAATATGTTTAAAATTAAGAGCATTCCATCTAGATGGAATAAATGGAATAAAATATACTAATAGTGAATGCAGATGGATGGAAAGAACAGATCACTGATCGTGAAAGATCACATAGGAAAAGAGATTCCCAGAGGAGATCGAGGAAAATGGCTGAAAAGGAGAGAACTTACCAACAATTGAGAAAAGGTAGCAAGAAGAAATGTAGACCGATCCACCATACTAAAAATATTTGAAGAGTTCTTTATATATAGAACAGCTACAGTTTCACTAAGAAATATATTAGCATATAATAGCTTTGTTCTGGCAACGGTTTTAAACGGATCGGAATCGTCCGGAACTTGCGTAGGCAAATGTATGCATTCGAGCAAATTAAATCCGGGATTCCGACTACAACACAGATGTTCTAGTAACAACAGAATCCAGTTTGCAAACTAGTTGCAAACCGTCCAATTTAGTTTGTGACATGCGCAATAGTTGGAAATGTTCGTTGATTTGTTTTGATTTTGCATTTTTTGGTTATGTAGGAGTTAATTTCTTAAAGTGTTTTATATTTTCATTGTTTTGCTGAGTTAACATCGACAAACCGCAAACTTTGGGACTATTCAGTTTATGTGTTTTAAAACATTTCCCCAGGTATTTCAGGGAAAAGGAATTTTCCCTATGATTGGGGCTATTGTGGGGATTGATATAATTGGGGCTAGTGACTGCTCTCATATAAAAACTGACAAGCCTACCATCGAACCCGGCTCATATTTAAATAGAAAATATTTTTACGCCATCCAGGTGAGTTCAGAGAGGGAGATTTATAACTTTTATTAAATCTATTTTAAACAATATTCATATTTCTTTTTTGATACCTTTCATACTTATTGTTTTAAGTTTGTTTTTTAATTATTTTCAGATGCAAGCTGTGTGTGATCATAATTTGAGGATAGGCAGCAGGGGGTTATTAGAAATTCACCTATATGAGCAGAATTGGTTGATAGGTGTTACAATTTTTATTTACTCGAGGAGAGTGGCTATCCTTGCAGGAGGAACTTTTTATCCCCATTTAAAGATAAAGGGAACCTTACAGCCATAGAAACACATTTCAATTCAAAGTTATCCACAACCCATTAAGTTATCGAACAATGGTTTGGCTTACTGAAACAGAAATGGAGCTAGCTGTACTACATTAATATAAAAAAAAATTATGATATAATTCATTTCATTCGGGCCTACAGTGTACTGCAGAATTTATCTATTAATAAAAGATGAATTTCTCCTTGATGAAGTTACCAAACATAGAAAACCCTCTTATGCTTGTAATTAATAAGAAGGAGGGCGAGGACAATCAAAATATCAATAGGGATGCTACTGATCAAAGAAATTTTGTAGCTCGACAAGTTTTAAGATAGCTGATATTGTTTTATTTTGGGCAATTTAAGCTCACAGATGATTGATTTTCAAAAACAGCACAGAAATTAAATTAAAAGCTCCTTTAGAAGACTTCTAAACTCGAACTAGAACTTTTTTTGAATGGTTTGACTTTCTTTTTACTTAGTGTATAATTTTCTTTTATATTATTTCATCTAAATTTCAATATAATTTTCATGTAGACTGTATGTCTTATTGTGTACCCAAGGCTTGCCAACAAATATTTTATATTAAGTAATATAAACAATA
The DNA here is from genome assembly GCA_031761425.1 of Cosmopolites sordidus. NCBI lineage: Eukaryota > Metazoa > Arthropoda > Insecta > Coleoptera > Curculionidae > Cosmopolites > Cosmopolites sordidus. The sequence continues at coordinate 1,311,899 of JARFXV010000530.1, read as the reverse complement.
TTAAATATTTTCAGATAAAAGAAAAAAAAACAGAGATAACCTAATTTGTAATTTTTAGTAATTCTTAAACCCAAAATAAACAAAACTTCATATGAACTAATAATTCCTCTCTACATACATCTAATATATAATACAAAATAGAAACTAATAAAAACATGAAATTTACTTAAGTGAGTTGATATTAGAATTCGTATTTTTAATAATTTCTTGTAGTAACTGGTTTCTTCTTTCTAATAATTCATTTCTTCTTCTTTTGCATTCTAACCTTCTCTCTCGCATTTGTTCAATAGTTACATCTTTATTATACTTTGTAGTCTGCATCGGTTTTCTTATTTTCCTCGGTGTATTTGCAGGGATTCCCGGTGTTTTTTTAATAAATATATTTAAATCTTTGACTTTCAAGTCTAGTTCAACATTTTCGATTTCACTTGCAACTCCCAAATTTTCTTCATTAGATGATTTAGTTATTATAATGCTTGATGAGCTGAGTACAAATTCTGGGTTTATGCTTTTTTAACAATTAAACAATAGTTTTGATGATACAAGGTCCTGCTTGTAACGGCACTCAAGAATACTGCTGTACTGGTATAGACAGACTGCTTGTGTTGGATGGGGGCGAAATTACAACTAATTCTGAGATATCTACAAATATAAAATCGCATATTTAAAGAAAATCACAGTAAATATGGTACACAAAGGCACCCTTAACATCAATATTATCCATTTTAACCAACTTTATTATTTTTATAATAAAAAACTACTTTGTTCGCTTTACTATTCTCAAATAAAAATATAAACAAACGAAACGTCACTCAAAAAAATAAGCGTTCTAGCATGTAAAAATCCCAAACCGTTTATAACCACCTGTTCTAGGGATGAACATGGGCAGTTAGTCAATCCATCAAACTGGTTTCAAACCATCAGGAATGTGATGCTAGAACAAAACTAATATATAATATTAATATATAATATATATGTTATATATTATACATTACAATATTTGGTGTTTATTTTACGTTATCGAATATACGATAAAAAGTATTTTTGTCCTGCTTTTTCATTTATCTAAATATTTTATCTGGAACAAGGGGATTTTTACAAAATATAGTAATTGTTTTGATATTTTATTATAGGCGAGGCATCTAGATTATAGTCACGTATTTTTACGAAGAAAAAACAGAACTTAAACCAGATCAGGTGTATCACGTTTATTCTAGCTGTAAAATTCTTAATGGCAAACTTCGTTGTACCTGGTGATCATAATCAAGCGGTATAATTAATACGATTCTTCGGAGGGCATGCTAACTAGTATATTATGAATATAATTTATTAATGTCATCTTTGAGTGAAAAGAGGATATTACATAAGACAATTCGAAAAGTTTTTTCAGTATTTTAAAATTAATTGAAGTAATTCTTTCCAATAAAATAACTTTATTCGGTAATCTATTGACCACATTGTTTACTAATCAATATTGTTCTTCCATCTATTTCGTGATTTCACTTTCGAAAAACTTCTGATTTTCTGAATTTCTGCAAAAAAAAAATTTGATTCTATCATCTGATGTGAACGAAGGTTTTACCTGACATGAAATTTTATAATCTATGAAATAAATAAAATACGGTCAAAGCTCCTTATTCACGGTTCCATTATTCGCGTTTTCAGTATTCGCGGAATAAAAAATCGTAACCCCTTCTTGTATTCACGGCTGAAAATGTCTTTATTTTTAGAATAACATATATTTATTTACCAGTTATCTTTCAAAACAAACAATTATCAAAAAATTTATAAACAAACAAGTCTTATTGCCGCTGGGCCGAAAGTTTTTTGACAAAAAAGTCGCTTCAGCCATACGCGCCGCCAGGTTACGCGTGACGCTATGGATTTTGATAAAAGCCGCCTTTGCCCGATCGGTGCCGAATATTTTGTTTTATTACTTCAATTTGTCATTCGTCTTAATAATTTCAAGTGGTTCGTGGTATATAATGTCTAGTAAAAGCAAAGGAAAATTGCTCGTGTTGCCGCTTAAGGTAAAAACAGAAATGCCTGATTGTTTACACCTTGATGAGTCGTTTGCATACATATAACGTTTTTTTTTAATGTCAATGAATCAGCTGTACGATCCATCAAATCAGAAAACAAAATATGGAATTATATCGCTTCAACCTCAATATTAGCAAACATGTGTCGTGATCCAGCAATTGAAGATTGGATTGAAGGATTGTATGAAGAAAGACTGATGATGATTGATGGATTGAAGACTGTAGCCAGAAAAAAGTGCCTCTAAGTGGTGCGATAATCCGTGAGAAAGATAACCGTCTATATGCACATTTTAAAGAACCTGATGATGAACATGCGCATGGAGGATTTTAAGCATCGGAAGGTTGGTTCAATAAGTTCAAGGTTCAAAGCAGTTCTGATTAGTGGACAATGCTTTAGGTCACTCTTGTGTGCTTGAAGAAATTATCTTTCGGTATTCACGGTTTCTGTATTCGCGGCATATTTACGAAACCTATCCCCCGCGAATATGAATCATTGACACTATTAATAGTGCAATGTCCGAACTGTGGGATGAATGTGATAACACATCTTATTTGTCAACTCAACATTTTTTGAATCTCCTTGAATCGTCGAAGATTTTATTGAACCGAGCCATTTTAAATGGTCATGGTCATTATTGTTTCTAATAAACTGCTCGTTTAAGCAAGCTTACTTTTTCTTACATGACTATCCGTATTAATCAATGATCATAATTTGCCACCATCAAGCTCATTTAGTTGAACAGGTGCATATGAATAAAAAAAGCCGGTACATTTCGCAAACCAACATTGCGTTCAGATGGTGAATTCGTGGAAATGTTACATTTTGAAGTATAACAAACAACTCTCTTGAGTAGCTTTTGTAAACTTAAAACGACCTCCAGGAAATGCTTTCTTCAATCGAGGAAATAGAATAAGTAATACGGTGCCATATGTGGTAAATATTGTATTTTTTGTTCACGTTAGAATTTTTAGATATTTATATCTAACTATATTTTAAAAGGCATTATTTTTATAACAGGTTTAATTAATGGACCATTTTTATTTGATGGTATATTTACTAATCTGTAGGCATATATATTGGACAGCTAAAACAAATTATAAAAGTAAACAATACAAATAAACACCGAAAGAAACCAAATCCTTTATAGCAAGCCGTGTCCTTAATGCCGTCACCATTTCAAAGAACATGTGCTCTAACATATACCCAACTTACAAACAACCGAAGCGTTTGATGTACCGCGAATACGGAAAATTTCCTCGCCAATACAAAGGTTGTTCGAAAAGTTTTCGACCTAACAGTGCACAACATTTTTAAGTAAATTTTTTTTATTTTTCAACGTGGTCAATGTTTTCAAGTTTTAATTGCAAATAACGAAAGTAAACTGTACGTCTCTATATCTAAAAAATATTCCAAGTTATCGTCAAAATCTGTTTTATTGTAATTTTTAACCAGATCTTAATGCTAAATCAAATAAGCAACAGGTGAAAAGTTTATTTTATGATGACGTTTTTAAACCTTCGCTTTGTCAGATAGTATGTTAGGAAGGTTTTAATGTGTTTTTATTATCTGCTAAAATCATTTGTGGAACGTGACTTTTAGTACCTGCCTTTGCAGAACTGGAAAAATTACATTATATTTTCAAAAAAAAATGTAATAATTAAAGTGATTTATGTAACTAATGTACTAATTATGTCCTAATTTTTCTTTGATTTAATGTCAAGATATTTATCTAACATTTCTTGAATAAAAGCTGTCCAAAAATATGCTTCTTGTAAAATTAAAAGAACGAAACAGAGCATGAAATTCTGGAATTTTATACAGGTAATAACTGTTGTAATTTTTCTGAATATAGGGTGATTTTTTTAGTCCGTCCGAAATTTAAATTGAAATTAAACAATAACCAAATTAGATACCTTGAAACTATTTGTTTTATGTGAAATAACATTCAATGGCATTAATGTTTGAAAAGAGTTTCGCAGAAATGTCCGCAGCGGCTACTTCTGACAAAGCGCATTCTGTCAATTCAATTTCCGACCTCTTTTACAAGCAATTAGGGTCTTATGTTTGCAAGTATTTGCATGACCTCGCTGGCCAATTAATATGTTCGTTCCCCGAAATAATTTTAGTCCGTATTGTTCTCTCAATAAACCAATTGTGGTGTTAACTTTATAACATGGGAAATCATCCTGACGAAACCACTTCTCCTCCAAATCAATACCACTCAAATTAAGAATGAAACAATCATTGATCATCGCTTGATCGCATCGCTGAACTATTGATTCCCATAAACGAATTGAGAAATTTGGATCTTCATCAACACTTTGTCTTGATTTTGTTTGAATCAGCGTCAATAATTAGACTCAGTTGGGCGATTATGTACACCATAAGGTATATCCACACTTGTTCAACTTTTGATCGTCAAGACGTATTCATTTGTCGAAAGGTTAAATGCATGTATTGTTGAACAGGAGGTATGCAAGTACGCACGTGAAAAGTTATGACGCACGAAGAGACGCAGAGCTAGCGCAACGACCCCTATCCATGCTGTATATAAGTATATAATTTTGAAAGTAATAAAATTGTAAATTGAGTGTATACAGAATAGTTTTTTAAAGTTCTCGACGCACGTTTTGCTAACTATGTTAGCATCATCAGAAGATGATTTAATCTAATTAAAAGTTTAGTTTTAATCTTAAACTAAACTATGTATAATTTATATTATAACTCTAATTACTAATCTACTACTTAGGAAGCGTAATACCTACGTAATTAAGCGTGAAAAAAAGAAGGAAAAAAGAAAAAAAAAGAAATAAGAAAAAAAGAAAAAAAAGAAAGAAAAAAATGAACGATGAAGTTTATCGAGCCTTACATTAATTATTGAAAAAGTTGACTGAACGGAATTCATATACATCCAAAGCCCTATTATTATTTACACTTTTAACCATTTTCAAATTACTAATATCTATAACAAACGTTCTTGCAATTCTCGATTAAAGAAATGATTTTATTAAGAACTTAAATAATAAATCCCAACATATTGTATTCAGGCTTGAACTCGAAAACAACAATAGTTTACCATTTCTGGATGTTTTAGTCAATAGAAACGATAAAAATAGGTTAGATTTTGATATTAGAAAAAACACCAACACTTCGATATACATCCCTAACGATTCGAATCATGATTTCCAAAATAAGATGGCTAGTTTACATTTTATGGTAAATAGATTAATGAATTTTCCTTTAAACAAAGATAATTATAAAAAAGAATTAAAATGAATTAAGGAGGTATCCGAAGAGAAGGGTTATAATAAGAACATTGTAGAAAAATTAATTAGAAAACATAAGTTTAGAAAATAATTGAAAGAATCTTCGACTTTTCAAAAGGATCAGAACATTCATGATTCATGAATACAGTTTGATGCCCAAGTAACACGAGGGCTAGACAAAATTAAAAAAAAAAAGTGGACATTAAGGTTGTGTACAAACCATATAATAAATTAAGAGAAGTCCTGGGTAATTCAAAGGATAAAGTAGATCAACGTAAAAAGTCAGGGATATAGGAAATTAGTAGTCAAGATTGTGATCGAAGGTATATTGGGCAAACAAAAAGATCCATATTAACGAGATATAAAGAACATATTGCCCACATTAGATATGGAAGAAATGAAAAATCTTGTGTTGCTCGGCATGCAATGGAACATAACCCCAATATAGACATTAATAATTTAAGACTGGTTAAAAGTGTAAATAACAATAGGCTTTGAATGGATATGAAAGCATTCAAATAGTTCAAAATCATGAACCGGGAAAAGGACCTATTCCGTTCAGTCAATGTTTTCAATTATTAATGTAAGGCTCAGTAAACTTTACATTTAATTTTTTTCTTTCTTTTTCCTTTTTAATCTTTATTCTTTTGTCCTTTTTTTACACTCTTCATTAGGTAGGTAGTACGCTTTCGACGTAGTAGGTTAGTAATTAAGGTTGTCATGTAAATAGATAAATTTTAGATTTATATCAAATCATATCCTGATGTTGCTAACATGGTTAGTGAAACGTTCATCGACAATAAAAAAAAGTGATTTGATGTTTAGTGGTAAATTTCTTTTAGTTTAGTGTTTCACACCGAAGGTTCCAATAGAAAAATTGAAGGAATATTTTGTTAATATATATTTTCCTGTAGTAAATTGAAGGAGTTATTCTAAGTATTCTTTTGCCCATGCAGATTTTCTGTATTTTTCTTTTCCGTGTTCTTATCAACACTAGAACAGCAGCACTCACACCGGCTAACATGACAAGATCAGATGTATTCATAAAACTGAAATTACACAGTTAACACTAGGTGCATGAAAAATATAGTGTTTTTAATGTGTTAAAAAACCGTCTTTACTGATCTCGCCAGAAATGTCGAATAAAACTGACGCAAACATGTGGACAGAAATGAGAGATGCCTTTTATCCTGCGCTAGAATACATGCGCTAACGCATGCAGAGTGGCAAGTTGAAAGGCACGTTGAAGCGCATGTTGAATGGAAAAGTTGAACAGTTGTGAACGTGCCAATAAAAGACTCTATAAGTTTGGCGCGTAGAACACTAATTTTGATAATAAATTTCGACAATTTGCTCTTATGTTAAACGTTCTATGACCATTTTCCAGACATTTGATATACCTTGATGATTGCCATGATGACATTTGCCATAGTGATTTGACAAAGACCCCTATCGGAAGTTCGGACAAACCAAAAAATTCACCCTTTATGTAGTTGTCAATTGTAGAAAAAGAAACGTGTTCTTTCCATCCATGTTAACTGAAAGAAAAATATAGAGTTGAAATTTTACAATAGTTTTTGCCACATTGTGCTCAAGTCCAAAACAAAACTTAGCTGTCTCATTCCTTTATTTACGCATCTCGTATTAACATCTCTAAATTAATGTAGTTACTTATTCACGAAATAAATTGAATTCGTATAATGTAAGATTCAGAAGATTCAGGATAAAATAAATACACATATGTCCAAAAGTTTGGAATATTTAAACATTTAATTTTTTTATTGATATTTTAAGTTTTTCATTTACTCGTTTACATAATCATCATTTTATTACACCCCTTACCAAATAAATGTCGACACCAAATGGCCAATGTGTCTAAAATTGATTTATTATTTTCGAATCAAAAAATAACAATGTACCAATTGTCTTCAAAAGTAATTTAAAAATAAAAGGAAAAACTTTCAATAAAACTAATAAGCAGTAGTTACTCCATGGGTCTGTAGGCATACCTGTAGGTAGTTGCGATTTGGCATGCTGTCGATTAAATGATCATTTTGGGCTTGTAAAATTCTCTCCCATTCTTCACGAGCAGCATCTTTTAGTTCTAGCGTGGTAAGAGAAGGATTGTTTCGTTTCTTGATGCGTGTTTTCAGCAAGCAAGCAAGTTCATGTTGGGAAATTTACTGGCCAGTCTCACTTGATTATTTCCTCTTCAAAAAAATTGTGTACTGCTTGTACTGCTGTTGAAGACAAATAACAATTTCGTCGCCCACTACGCCGCCGAACAGACGCACAACCGGATTTAAAACTTTCTCGATGTACACATCACCAGTGACTCTCTCCAGGACTATTAGAGGTGTCCATGTATCCCTCACAATACCACCCCAAAAAAACACGCTCCCACCTTCAAATGGAATTCGTGGTTGAGGTGTTTCTAGTCTCCTCGAAAAACATCGCATTATTCCAGTTAGGACTATGATCCCCCATTTCTCGAGCCCATTGCAATCTTGCATTTTTTTGTTGAAGGGTTAGTTTGGGAACGCGTAAAGGTCTTCTGCGATGTAAATTAACCGCTTTCAGTCTGCGTGTTATCGTTTGTCGCGAAACATTTACCTCGTCAAACCTAACAATCTCCCTTAATATACCACTTGTAGATTACAGACGATTTCTTTGAGCTATCTTTCTTCTGAGGCGAACCTTAAAGTCATTTGTCTCTTGGAATTTTTATGAATTTTCGATGCAGCACTACACTTTCGAAACTCCTACAATTTCCGCGATATCACTTTGATTGAAGCCTAGTTGTAACAAAGCAATTACTCTCCATCTGTTAAAATGAGATATCATGTTTCTGGGCATTTTTAAATGGATTGATTAACAATTGAAAAAGAACTGAAATAATGTGTAAATACCAGTATGGGCAAAAATCGAAAAACGTGTAAAATGAATATCCATCACAATTTTTTGAGTATCATAGCCGTAGATATCCTATTTCTAAATATTCCAAACTTTTCGTCATATGTGTACCTTTCTTAACCAGACTTACAAAATAACTATTTTCATCACTTTGATTTAAGCAATAATTCGGTTGTCTATTAAGAACTACTAAATTAAAAAAAACAATAACTACTGTAACTTATGCGGATATGAGGTTGAGTTTCAAAGTCACAAATTGACTTTCAATGAGTAATAATTCCAAAATGATCTAATTACATGTTTTATAATAAGTAATGAATATTTTATGGCCTGAAAATTACCACCAGAACATATTAATTGGACAATAAAAAAATACGTTGTTAAGATATTGACACGTTTCTATTATTATTTAGTAATCAAAAATATCGACGTGTTGATAGAATAACATAATTATATGTAATTAATGAATTCGCAGTGAAAAATCACTTTAAACGTCATGAGATGAGAATTAACATTAGGAGTGGTCTTATTTACAAGTATACATATTTGCATTTTATCATTCATCAAACTTTTAGTTGCAGATTACCTGATCCAATTAAATAATTTATAAGATTGAGAAGCATTAATTAAACCGCCAGACTTAAGGTTTTTAATAAAAATGCTATAGTTAAACAAATGTTGATAACTTAATATGATATTATACGAAGGTCATTACAAAAGTTTCTCCGAATAAAAAGAAGAAAGAAAAATAAATGAATAAAAATATTTTTTTTAGCTCACAAGCTAATTTTCACCTAATCGCTGGCCCTTCAACGGTTTAATCGCTTGTTAAAAATCGACGACCATATAATTTATTTTTAATTTTTATGACAAATACGTAATCGGAATGTGATAAATCAGCACTATATAGCGTATGTGATATCACTTCAATTTTTTTCTTCAAAATTTTAATTTTTGAGTAGCGGCGTGTGAGTAATTCACTAGTGACCTCAGATAAGTCTTTCATTGAGCTCTTTCTATAAGGCTGATTCTGATAAGCTCATGTCTGTTTATTTCGAATCTTTTGAGATGATTTTCCAATATTTGTACTTCATTTAACTGATAATACACAGCTTTTTATATATAATTCATATACTCCCCTAATTAAAAAGTTTGCGGAACAACACCTATATAGGATCTACTACATTTTCAAGTTTCATCCTTCATATGAACATATGTGAAGCTCCAGATCGATATGTCAATTCGTTCGTACAACAACAGCAGCTTAAAGTAAACGTATCAGTTATTTTTTAAAATGAAAAATATTGAAAATCGTTCATTGATTAAATTCTCTCTAAAAAAAGGTTTAAAGGCAATGGAAATTCGTAGTGTAATGGTAAATATATTAGGGGAGTCTGCTCCTTCAAAAGCAATTATTTATAAGTGGGCAGGTGAGTTTCAATGTGGTCGTACAAGCCTGGATGATGATCCTCATGGTAGACGACCAATAAGTGCAATTACTGAACAAATAATTAATTCTATACAAGATATGGTTATGGATGACAAACTTCGAGTGAAATTATTAAGGCTATGGACATCTCAACTTAATGGATGTTTCATATTTTGAAAAAGGTATTGGGCTGGAGAAAGTTATATGTACGAAAGGTGTCGCATTTGTTAAATTCTGATCAATAACGACTTTGAGTAAAACCCTCTAATCAATATTTGGATCTTTTTCGAAAGAATAAAATGGATTTTAGACGTCGTTTTGGAACTATGGATAAAACTTGGGTTTACCACTATGATCCTAAACTGTGACAACAAACCGCAGAGTGGACTGAGCCCGGTTGTTCCAAAGTAGTCAAAATCGACCCAAAAGGTTATGTTATCAATTTTTTATGATGCAAGAGGCATTTTGTTAATTGATTACCTTACCGGTAGACAATATTACTCAAATCTCTTGGATCAATTGGATGTAAAAATTCGTGAGAAAAGACCTGGTTTAGCGAAGAAAAAACTAATTTTTTATCAAGACAATGCACCAGCTCATAGAGGTGTTCTTGCAATGGCCAAAGAGAAGGAGCAACACTCCGAATTGTTGGAGCATCCATCATATTCATCAAATCTGGCCCCCTCTGAGTTTCATCTGTTCCAAAACCTCAAAAAATGTTTGCGTTCCAAGCATTTTTCAACAAATGAAGAAGTTATAGCAGCCATAGATGAGTATTTTGAAGGACTTCCAGAAAATTACTTTAGAGATAGAATAAATGAATTGATGAACCGGCGAAAATATGTATTGAGCTTAAAGGAGAATATACGGAAGAATAAAGTCATTTTTTCAACTATAAACTTGTTTTAATATTTCCGCTGGGCGAGCTTGTTAATTAGTCTAGTACTGTTGTATAAATTATGTTGTAAAACATTTCAAAAATAAAATTTCCAAATATTTAATTTCGGCCAGGAGAAAATAAATAAACCACGCGGTGCCATATCATGCAATTGCAGAGTTTGCAAAAATGCGTTTTTTTCTTTAATTTGTTTAAAAAAATTGTTAAGAAGGTATATGTTAGATGGTTTCCTTAAACGTTTGTCATTAGGTAAAACTAATTCTTCTTATGTTGTACTAATCACCGATAAACTTATCAGCATTGTTACTACTTCCGCATAAGAAACAAAAATTTGCCCTGAATTACATAGCAAATGTTTGGTTTTCAATTAACGAAACTAATCACATAACTTAATAAGGAACTTCTACTATATTTAAAACTGGCTTTTTAGGCATGGTAATTGATGTACAGCTGGCATAGTCCTGATGAATACTACTTCTTACCCCAGAGCAACTATTATTATGCTGTATCTCCTTAATATAAGTCATTTAAATTCATAAAGTTTCAGAAAAAAAAAACACTAATCAGTAGTAGTAGTAGGCAGAGGTATGGTAGAATATAAACAATAAAATTTTGGAAAATTAAATTTAATATTCAAGGATTAGAGGCATTTCAATAACTACAGATATTTAAACAATGTACCTTACAGGCTTAAAGTGGGCTACAAACCACGGTCATCAGCTATCAATTAACACCGGTTAACATCGCCTCTCGGCTACCAGTTTATGCTTAATTAACCTGTTAACTTCTCGAATAGCCTACAGAATGGCTAGGATCTATCAACTAACCAAGGGGATAATTACCTTTTATTTTCCAAATTTAGATTTTACATTCTTGTCTAGGGAATATTTATAAACATACAAGCATTACAAAAACATGTAAACAAAGTGAAAATCACATCGTGAGCGAGAATCGAACTGACACCGCCTGCAGCCGTTATATACCGTGATGCTCTGGGTATCACGACCACCAGCGGGACTTTAGGAAAGTCTTTTTGCCCATATTGCTTCAATGTTAATTCTGTGTGTTTGGTTATTATTGACAGTCAGCGTCAACATTTTTTTGAGTTGACATGAAAATTAGGCTCTCAGACCTCTTAATTTTTTTTCGCAGTAGGATGTTAGTGATATAGTACACAAAAATAACATTTATAAAATAAACCACAGAAAAATAAAGTAAAACACTTAACAAGGAAAATCAGGAGGAAATCATGCAAAGATTTTTGCAACAAATTCAAAAGATCTACTACGATAATAAATTTGTGTATTGAGTTCTTAATAACGACAAAAATCCAATACAAAATTCAGTAATTAAAAAGGAACAAATAGTGAAATGTTTTTCAAAGATTGTTATGCACAGGGAATAAAATGGAACAAATAGTAGAGGCGGCAATAAAAATGATAAAAAAGATCGTCAGAGAAACAATAGAGGGAGATTTTTAATAGAATTCCTCAGCAAGATTCTAAAACAAGGTACTATACCACACGAATGAGAAGCAAGTATCATACTATTAAAACTGTGTTTTAAGAAATAACATGATGCTGTTGGCTTAACCTATGGAAGCATTACTTTGTTGAACATATTAAAATTGAACTGGAACAACCACCAATAAGAAAGACTATGGAGCGCCAATTGAAGCAATCGCAAAGTGCCTTCAGAAAAAGGAAGAAATATAGAAGACCACATCTACCCCCTTAACCAACTAACAGGAATTAAAACAACAGGAAATAGGAACCAATAAATAGATAGCACAGAAATTTTTAGCAGTACACACAATAATAATATTTGCCTGTCTAAAAAAAATTGTACCGGAGTTAAAGTGAGATAACGTAAATGTGAAGCAGATTGATACATCTAAATATCTAGGGGTCACTTTGGAGCAGAGAGGAAATGGAGAATGTGATCTAACAAACAAAATAGATAATCCGACTAGAGCTTATTATGTAACGTACAAACCCTTTTTTCTGTAGAAAGAAAATCACTAAGCAAACCAAAGTTAAAGATTATAGCTCGGTGATAGGCCCTATTTTGACTTACGGTAGAGAATCATGGGTGTTGTCTGAACAGCAAATAGTAAAATTGAAAGTATTCGAGATGAGAGTGTTGCGAAGGGTTGAAGGGGTGACACGATGAAATAGACTTAGAAATACCGAGATAAGGGATAGATTGGGCGTTAGAGAGATATTGGAGAAAAGACGAATTGCGATGGTTCGTGCGGATGCTAGACGACCGGGTAGTGAAGATAGTGTGGATCATACGTCTGTATGGAGGGAGAAAGAGAGGAAAATACCGAGGAAAACTTGGAACAAGTCGATCGCTGAAAGCCTGGTGAGGCGGGGGATTGATTGAGAAGGAGCAATGATTATGGCCAGAGACAGAGGGAAATGTAGAAGTTTTCACCAAGGGGACTGATGGCCCAAACCTCTACACCCAATGAGTAGAAGAGGTGAAGACTAAGTAAAGTAAAGTTAAAATGAGTACATCCAGAACAGTGCTCCCATACTGACTTTTACTTCGGAAACTTGTTTGCTAATCAACAAATACAACTTATCGAACTGAAATGGTAACGAAAAAGGTTGGGGATAACAGTAATAGACATATATTAAAATACTAAAATTTGAGAAAAACTGAAAGTTGAAGCCGCACTAGACAAGATTGAATTAACTGGGTATACCTTTACATCAAGTAAAAATGGACAGGAATAGACCAGTTACAAAAGTGTAAGAGGCGAAGTGGTAGGCCAAGGGATCAAGAGAGGGAGACAAGTTAAAACATGAAATGGAACAATTGAGGAATATTGCAGAGAGGAATATTCAAGAGAGGAACTATTGCAGTTTAACGAAAGTAGAAATACTGGCAAAAGATAAAATCAAATGGATTTTTTTTAGAAATAAAATAAAATAAACAATGGTATTTCAATGTTGTTGAGATGTCTGTATACGCCTAATACTATATTAGATATCCTTTCAGAACCGTACTAAAATATAGCAGCGATTGCAAATACATTTTTTCACCTGATATCGTTTTCTGTTAGCTAACGTGGCTCGGATATTCAGCTAACGTGGTGAGAATGTGTCAGTTTCGGCAATTATCTCTTTATTGGAGTGATTTTTTTTCCAGCTAGTATTTTTTGAGGTCTGAGAACAGGAAATAGTCGCTGGGGCCAGGTCCGGAGAGCAAGGTGGATGAGGTACGTACGTACGATTTGTGACAAGGTACGTAGTCTTGGTGAAACAGCACTTTTTTTATTCATTCGAAGTCTTCTTTGAGAGCCCGGCCCACAAACACACCAATATCGCTATTGATGGCTTTACCTTTGTCGAGATAATCGATGATGATAATAATCGATGAACAATATCTCATGTGCATCCCAAAATACAGAGGCCATAACCTTTAAACTTCAACTGATTTGTATAATACATCCATGTTTCATTCATGTTACACGCCGCGTGAAAAAATCATTTTTATTTCGCTTAAACAGCTCCAAACATTGCTCAAAATTACTTGTTGGTTGTTTTAGGATGTTTTAGGTCCGCTAAGAACAAACGCGGTACTTATTTCGATAACAATTTACGCATTTTCAAATGTTTATGCAAAATGGGATGAACACTTTCTTTCGATATCCTCATGATATCAGCTATCTCCTGTAGCTTTACTTACGGTTTTTTAAAATAATATTGTGATATATTCTGGGTGTTATCTGGCGTAACCACCTCATTTGAACGTCCACAGCGTTTAACATTATCCGTGGTTGTACCGCCTTGTTTAAATTCAACATACCAATCAATAATGGTTGATTTTCTAGGGGCATAGTCCGGCTGATGTTTAACAAGCCATTGTTTTCTTCAACAGTATTTCTCTTCCTTAGAAAGCAATGTTTAATCAACACACGAAATTCTTTTTTACCATTGCTTTGAAAATAACAAAAGCAGTGTCACTTAAAGTACAACTCAGAAACTAGTAGACAGATTGTCATAAAATGTTGACACATGACGTTTGAAGGTTAGCACCATCGACTTCTGGTAAGGATTTTTCGTAACTGACGCCATCTGTGTCAGACCGGGGAATTCTTGATCGATGTGTTATGTATGTTATTCTGTTTTTACAACTTTAAAATGGCAAAACCTTTTCAGGGGAACACTTTATTCCTGCAATTCTTAAAGTTAAAACGTGTTTTCGTAACAGTCAGATTTATTTTTGTCTACTAAAATTTTCAGTCAACTTTTTATCAATACACCCCTGTAAAATTATCTGTATCCTTAAATATTTTGACTTAAGCAGTACATAACCTAATTAGTCTATCTAATACAATAATATTTATATAATATATTAAGAAACTAACTAATATATTAAAAAAGTCTACTAGACAGAGCACAGGGACAGTTAGAACCCAACATTGGTGAATATCAAGCAGGTTTTCGACCGGGCAGATCCTGCCCTGAACAGATCCTGAATCTGAAGTTGATTCTAAGACATCAAAAACTGTACAATAAAAATCTCGTCTGTACATTTGTGGATTTCAAAAAAGCATATGATTCTATTGACCGCGAATCTTTATTCCGAATCTTGAAAGAACAAGGACTAGATCTGAAAACGCTGGCAATTATTAAAGCAACGTTAACTAACACAAGGTCAAAAGTTAAATTCATGGGTGAGATCTCAGAGCCCTTCGAAATTAAAACTGGAGTGAGACAAGGGGATGGACTCTCGCCACTCTTATTTAACTGTGTTCTAGAAAAAGTAATACAGGAGTGGTGTGAAAAAAAGTCGGCCCTGAATATTGACCAGCCCATTAAACTGGGGAGAACCAACATCAAAATTGATTGTCTGGCATTTGCTGATGATCTAGCAATTTTAGCTCAAGATGTATTAACGGCACAGAAACAGATTGAAATCCTAAAAGAAACAGCAGAAAATGTAGGACTCCAAATTTCCTTTGAAAAGACACAATACATGACCTGCAACAGACTAAGAACGCCATTTCTAAAAACAAAATATGGTAACATCAGACGAGTCTCTCAATTCAAATATTTGGGTGAAATAATCATGGAAAATGGGTTGGAAAAAGCGGCCAATAAGGGTAGATGTCAAAAAATGGAAAGGGCATTGAGACTAACGGCATTGAGACTTACACAAATTATTTACAACAAAAAATGCCTATCTAAAAACACAAAACTGAGATATTACAACACAGTTATTAAGCCAGAATGTCTATATGCTGCAGAAACGCTCATTTTGAATAGAAAGAGGGACATCGAGGACATTGAAAAGAAGGAAAGAAAAATCGTAAGAAAAATCCTAGGCCCCAAACAAATAAATAGCACAACATACCGACTTCGAGAAAACCAAGAAATCAAACAATACACAGATATACATAGCGATATGAGAAAAAGAAGACTTATGTTTTACGGACACATAAAACGGATGAATCTGAGTAGGTTAACTAGACAAATAGTCGAATTTTATGAAAATAGGAGTAAAGCTAAAGTAGAAATAATTAAATGGATTGCTGCAATTAAAGAGGACCTAAGATCAGCAAATATTACACAATGTGAAATTCAGTATAGAGGCTGTTTCAGACACAAGGTTAACGTTTGGAAGGTTGGCCAGAGAGAAAAATGTAGGAAGACTGGAACAACTTGGTCTGACGAAAGGAAAAAAGCTCATAGCGAAAGAATGAAATTAGTATGGGCACAAAGGAAGGCTAACAACAACAAACGCCTCTAATTGTACTTCGCGTGGTCCACTAGGGCCCATACGTGAATAATAATAATAATAATATTAAGAAACTATTAGAAAAGTTTTTTTATCACTCACCTCTAATAAAAAAAAAATAAGTTTTAAATCATCTTAATATTAAACGTTAAGTTATGAAAACTTCTAATTTTTTAATTTTTCTTGTTAAAAATTTAAATTAATTTTAATCAATATTGATTAAAATTAAATTTAATTTAATTTTAATCAATAATCAACAACCATAAAATTTAATATAAAAAAAAAACCAAACAAGCTATTAAGGATCTGGATGACCACGAACTGAAACTAAAGGACAATTTTTCTCGAATTTCCATTTTTCATTATTGTCAAGATCCATAAGTGAAAGGGACCTTGCTCTTCAGATGTTGCTGTACATTGGGGGGCTTTATATATACCGGGCGGGGCCCGGTCTATCGTAACAGTACCAGCTCAACAGTCCTAACAACTAGGAGGTAGAGTAAATACAGTGCTATCAATCATGAACATTTTGGTAAGTTTACGTGGTATATTGTGATGTGGTGCTTTCGGTGATCGTTCGTTAGTTTTATTTTCGGTAACCGTAAAATATTTGAAGCTATATGGATTATTCCTTAAAAAGTTTTTTTTTTTAATATTTTACAAACTTTAATTTCTTTAAGCACATATTTGTTATTTCTTCCTAAATATTTTCAATTGCTTCAATTTTTTATTAAACACTTTTTCATATTTGAAATTTGGTTTAATAAAATAATTCAACGATACAAAATCTTCATTTAAATCAATTTTTATTTGTTTATATCATTCTCAAGAAAATTCCTAACTGTTCTTATTGAAATTGATATTATAAAATAAAACCATTGATTAGTGCATCTTATAATAATCAAAAACTTTATTGGACAAATGTTTTTAAATGAAGTTATGAAATCATATGTTATATAATTTTCTATTGTATTTCGTAGTAAAAAGCTACTCCTTTCAATTACCATATTTTATGTTGTTTAAAAACATGTAGACATTAGAGATTACAATTTTATACTCAGAAATATATATTCCATTCTTCGAAAAATATGTATGTTATTACAACATTGAATGAAATAATACTTTTTAAAAGCTTTTTTTAGATACATTTTTAATTTAAATTGCTTTCTAATTTCTTATTAATCCTTCAATTTTGTTGACTGAGGTTTATAATGTTTAATATTGTATTTCTATAATATTTCTCTACTCCTACATTGCATATTCTAAAATACAATATTTCTATATTCCAAAATATATTTGTTTGAATATATTATATACAATATATATTATATACAATATATATTATATACAAATATATATAAATATATTTTGTAGGAATAATGTAAAATAGATAAGGCAAACTATTTTGAATTTACAATTAACTGCATTGAAATAATAAACAATCAGAAGAAACTTATATATGTTCAAAATTATTTTTTAATAAAAATAATTATATTTAAAAAAAAATATGTATATGTATATACATATATATATATATATATATATATATATATATATATATATATATATATATATATATATATATATATATATATATATATATATATATATATATACATATATGTATTTGGTACTCATCTTAATTCTGAGCATTTTTTGACTATCTTTGTCATTTATTTATGAAAAAGTAAAATACAAGGTTAATCTTTAAAATTATCTCTTTCACTTTCTGTAAGCCTGTGCCACCTTCTAGACAACTGTCGAATCCAGAATCCAGAATCCAGATCGAAAAAAAAAATTGGCGTTTTGATGTGATAAAGTTATTATAGTTTTTTTCGACTTCCTTTACAGATATGAAGCTGCTATCAACCAGGTGATGTTGCCCGATGCAATATCTCCTTGCCCAACTCCATTTATGTTTAAATGATTTCTCTTCTAGTATGTTTTCTCTGCAGTGCTACTAACATGATTCAGTTGCTGTTGATAAGGATCAGCAATGACCGTGCGAACAGATTGTCAACTGATCCCAAGTACATTTTTGGTATGGATATTTTGTTTTGCGGTTCTTGTTAATGGCCCATCAGAATAACCCACCATTTTAGCCTCTTTGGGTTATTGTAATGGATCCCCTTTTCGTCACAGGTCAAAAGCTTTTGAAAGAAGCTCTCTTTTTTTAATTTGGAGAGCAATATCAAATGAATATCGCAATATTAATTGGGAGCAACAATATCAAGGCTTCTAATATTATTCTGTTGTTGAATAAGTTGTAAATTAATTGATACACTTCCTTATTCTTTCTTCTTGCAGATCTTCCTCCATCGTTTCCTGCCTTGAGTTATTTATGTTGCTTGTTTTCATTGTATACCTCTTTTTTTATTTTTTCTGTTGTGTATTGTTCAAAATCTAAGTATCTTGTATCTGTATCTATATCTTACTTGCTTTAAGAAATTTTTATCCAACATTCAATATGCTTTTCAAGTAACTAATATTTAATGTCATAAACGATATATTTAATTAAAAATAAAATAATAACTTTCTACTGAAATAGTTCATATTTTGCACGACATTGCAGAAAAATGTTTGCATGCTTAATTATTACGGTGTTGTTCATTAATTAAGTTTACACTATATGTTGCTATTTCGCATTAATTCGTATTAACAGTCAAGAATTTGCATAAAAAATCTCAAATCAACAATTTAAAAAAGTACATATATTTGCTATAGAAAATTCTAGATCTCTTTCAAATATTAAACATAAATATATCTTGTTCTATGTTGATGATGCAAAACTATATTCAGTCGCAGTCTCTTTAATAGAAAGGGAGATTCGTTTAAATTTACGTGTAGCCCACAGTGCCATCTTTCAATAATAACACGCATTTCTTAATGACGCACTCACTCTTTCATCATCAGAAATTACAAGGCGCTAGCTCGTATCCTTGTAATGACAGTAAACGTGAGAAAACCATTTGTAGGTTCGTCAAGGAAAAACAATAAGTTTTGATCAATATAGAATAAAATTATTTGAAATGATTTTTATTTTTCATAGCAATGAAACAATGAGTCGCAATATATCTAGATGGTTTGCGAAATTTCGTTATGGTAGAGACGGAATTAATAATGCTCCACGCCTAGTTTCATCAATATCAGTTGTAAATAAAAAAAAAACTTTCAAAAAGTGGGTGAAATTATTTGAAATATTGCAAGACAAATCCCTATGTTTGTGTGTGAAACTGAAAAATATTATCGTGATGTTATTTTCTTTTTCTTCTTCTTCAACAGCCTTCAGCATTCACTACTGGATGTAGGCCTAGCTTTGAGTGTTTCAGCGTTATTCCTATCTTGAACAATTGGAACTAAACCTTTCCTTTATGTCATCCAACCATCGTTCATGTGGTCTCTCCACATTTCTTTTGTGTTCTCTTGGTCACCCCTGTATTATATATTTCGTTCACCTTTCGTTGTCCTGTCTGACCACATGTTCTACCCAATTCCATTTCAACCTTGCAATGTTACCCATTATATCATCTGCTCTTGTCCTTCTCTGCAACTCATCAATTCAAATCTGATCCCTTAAAAAAACATAGTCCTTGCCATAGCCCTCTATTCACAGAATCGAGTAAGTATCACTATTGTCATACTGTATATCATAATTGGCAATATACAACTATTGAACGCGTTTCTTTTCAAATGCACTGGTATGGAAGTTTTTTTTAAACTGTTTTGAATTTTCTGATAGCCGCCCTCGTTAACCGAATTCTTCTTGTAATCTCAACTGTTTGATTTTGTTTACCTAACTTGATCGAATGGCCTAAGTCAGGGTTTTCTAATTTGGGGTCGGCAGTCCTGTGGGGATCCACAAACCTATCCTAAGAGAGTCGGGGACAAAATAAATATAAAAGTAAACATTACGAAAGCATAGATAGAGGCGTGACAGAAAGTACGGCAAAGACTTTTATTATTAAGGGGTCCGTGCCGATCATAGTAGAATCTCTTAGGGGTCTGACATAGAAAAAGTTTTGGAACGGCTGGCTTAAGTACATATATTCGTCAATTTTCTCGATCTCTGCACAACAGAGATCGTAGAGTTATATAGTTCCTTAATTCACCTGATTTTGTTTCATGTTACATCTAACTATTCTTAAAGCTGAAACTGGTAATAATAAGATGTCGATACGAACTCGAACATGAGCAAGTTTTGACCGTGGAGATAATTCAATAAAAATCACCCACTCCCGGGGTCATTTTTATTGAATTGTTTAAACATATTTTACTTCTTCCAGTATGATATTGTCCTACGAGAGGTTTATTCTGAATAAGAAACAATACAAAATAAACAAATAACTTACTGTGTTTTAACTTACCGCGTTAGGCATAGTTTCCTTTGGAGAGTGCGTGATTGGAAATATAAATAAAATACTTCAGATTTATGTATAAATTATTAGTTTTAATTCTAACTCGATCTAAACCTTAATTTTTTCGAATTCATAATTACATTTGCTTATATTTCAACATTTTCTATATCAATATGTATATATTTGCATATATACTAAATATTGCAATATTTTATTGACACCTAATTTATTATATCTTACTTATATATGTTCTTGTTTCCACTTCGTTTAGCAATATTAAAGAGAATTATTTTAATTCTTTTTCTATAACTCATATAAGTATCTGTTTAGTGTTACCATGAAATTTTCATTTAAACAATCATATTTAATACCATGAAAAAAAAGCGTGTAATTTATGATCGGTTTGTTTAATGTTATGTTGTTCAATGGCATTTGTTATATTTGAAGCAATGTCCTTATTCCTATAAATTTTATTTTATTTTACCTATAAGTTTTACATTAAACCAAATATCAAATTATGTTCTTGAAATGTCTGCTGTTCCGGTTAATAATTAATTATTAATTTGAGAGAAAGGTAAAAAAATGCTTTCTGGTAATTTATGGATATCAGAAAAATCGTACATCTTTTGAGGCGGTACAATCATCGAGCTATTTTTTCGGCTTCTCCATAATTGTTGAAGTGTTTCATGGAAAATGTGTGAGACATGGATGAAAATAAGTGGTAGTTAGAAGAGGTGAAGTCTGGTGAGTACGGTGGGCGAGATAAGAGTTCCTAGCCAAGTGCAGAAATGGTGTCTCTGGCCGCTTCTGGTCCATACTGGTCGCTTTTCAATCAATGCATAGTTCAAATTGCTCATTTGTTCATGGTAGCGCAACGGTATTAACTCTTCCACCAGGTTTTAGGTCTTGCGGAAGATGTAAATTGTTGTCCTGGGTTCCACGATTTTCTGCGTTTTGGGTTCTCGAAATATATTCATGATTGCTCTTTAGTCACGATCTGATGCATAAAAGTCTTTCTTTCGCTTTTCCATCTGTCTGTCGTTCAGCTGATGTGGTACCCATTTTCCTGCCTTCTTGAGCTTTGCCATGGCATGCAGACGATCACAAATGGTTCGACGATCAATATTTAACCTTTTTGTTATTTGTTGTTGAGTTTGCATATCGTCATTTTCCAACAATGCTTCAAATTCGGCATCTTCAAGTCAAAATCACCATTTTTAAATCGTCTAAATCAACTCCCACAAGCATTTTGCACTGGAACATTGTCACCGTAAGTTTCCACAGTTATATGACGGCTTAAACTAGCGTTTTTTTTTGGTTGGGTAGGAAAAGCAGTACGTGTCACAAAAGCTGTTTATTTGGCTCGAAGCTCGACATGTCTGCCACACGAAAAAATATGACGCTAACTCTAAATCGTGTAAACATCAATGGTTTTTTGAACGGTGCTGCTGTAGCAACAAAATTACAAGAGATTAGACTGTGAACCGACCCTTGTTTATAGCACCATCTCTTAAAAAGATTAAGAATTATTAACCGCCACACTTGGTATTTACAAATATCGTGGCTGACAAAAGAACATCAGTACTGTATATAACAGTAATTGACGAAATAAACAAGATAACAAAAAGAGTAAGAACAATCTTATAAATATAAGCAAATGTTATAAAAATATAGGCAAACAATATTGGAATGAGATGAATGAGACAGAGTGAACCAATTCAATCTGCACTGAGAAATATATCCATTCAAACACGTCGACTAAACAGAACTGAACAAATTAATTCAAATTTAAAACATTTTAAGTATCTTCTCGAGAACTAATGAATTCGCTCTCGTATATTTATAAAAGATGTATCGGTGTAATAAACCGAAAGATTAATTAATATCCGGTTTTGTTAACGATACGAAATTCTTCAGTAGTTGTATTTAACACTTTGTGGGTGGTTTCAGAAAGAAACAATCAACCTATCGTTCACTGAATCATAAACTAATTTAAATTATTTTCCATGCCAACTACCGCCTACTATTTGCTATAGAATTAAACCACTTTAATCAACTTTAAGCAGTTAGCGATAATAATACGCAACAAACAATATATTTAAATAAAGTTTTTATCTACTTTTTCGCTTTACACTTTATTTAGTTCGTCAGTAGTTTTTAGTTATTTCAATAAAAAATGATGTAGAATTTTATTGCGATTTTTTTTAACATTTTGTCAAGTCGCATTCAGTAAATGAGATTATAAAATTGCCCGGAGATATGAACTTGATTTTGTAGCTACCGTTTATCGTAAAATAAAACTTAATTGTGTACAAGATCGTTATATAGAAGCTCCGGTTGTAAATTTTTTTGATTATACTTCTTGTTAATACTTGTGTAGCTATCCCATCAGTTCATATCCATTTACAGTGTGCATAAAAAACGCAGAAAGTGGTTTTAAAATATATTTATTTTAAATATAACTTCAATAATAAAAGTTTAAGTTTAGTTTAGGTTAGATACACGTCAATTCTAACAGTTATTTAGAATATGCAGCTTAAAATTACTAAACATGTACATCAATTCTTCTATTGGAACCTTCGATGTGAAACACTAAATTCGAAGACATTTACCACTAAACACCAAATCACTTTTTGAAAAGTTCTTGAAACATGTTTTGCTAACCATGTTAGCATCATCAGATTAAATAATGCTAGCATGATTAACGAAACGTGCGTCGAGTGGTTTTCAAAACGTAATATGGAGTTTAGTGGTAAATGTCTGCGAGTTTAGTAAAACAAGTACAACTTAAAGTCAACGTAGAATACCTCATAGAATGCATCCGGCCTTACCCATCCTGGTTACTGGAGTGAATGAAGGACAATTCTTTGTCGTATTTAAGACTGTTGAATAAAGGTTTAAGAATAAGTGTAGAGTTCATTTTAAGTTAGGTACAGGTCAATTATTACAGATATTTAGAATTTCCTCGATGGAAAACATCCGACCTTTAAGGCTTTGTAATATTCGCTATTGATGGTTTTACTTTTCTCGAGATAATCGACGAACAACATCCCAAAATGCGGAGGTCATCATTTGGATGTCCAGAGCGTTCAGCATCATCGGTGCTTGCACAGCCACGATTGAATTCAGCATAATAATTAATTATGGTTGATTTTTCTGGGGCAGAGCCCGGGTAGTGTTTATCAAGCCATTGTTTTATTTCCACGATATTTGTCTTCATCTTTTTTCCATGGTTTTGAAAATAACAAAAGGAGCATCACTTAAAACGCAAGAACTCCGAAACTAGTACATAAATTGTCATTAAATTTTTACACATAACGTTTAAAGGTTGGCACAATCGACCATTGTTAAGGATTTGTCGTAAGTGATGCCAGCCATATGTCAAACCGGGGACATATTGATCGATGCGTTAATATGACATTACGGATTTTTGTGTCGATTTTGTTGGTGGTAACGCTTTTAGGGCTTTCTAACTGTTAATCATGCTCAAATCTCGTTTAAATACAGTAAATAAGCAAAGAAACCTTCTAATACTATAAAGAATTCTTAAAAAATCAAACCAAATCCTTTTGTCTGTCTGTCCATCTGAGTTAGTTATTAACTGGTATTAATCTAGTTAAAACCAGTTTATCCTATTATCAGAAGATAACTTGTTTGTTCAATCGCCCAAACAAGCAAATAAACGTACGCATCTCAAACTCTCTACTTGATAAATGTAGTAGGTTTGGTCATCATTGCGCCGTCATGTTTTCAAACTAAGAACTTCTATTTAATTAATTTTTTGAATTAATATATGAAGTTGGGTGTTGAATAAAAGCTTCTCTTTAGCTTTACTTTAAAATTAATCTTAATATATCATTACTGAAACAATTTTTTATAGGTAAAACATTCGGGTCATGAGATAATTAACATTGATTGTCTAATGTAAAGTATTTATTTAACTGCATTTAGTATCAAATTTGGTACTAACTGAATTGTATTTCTTTGCAGATTATTGTCTCTTGTGCCCTCGCTGCTTGTTCAGCCACCTATTTGGGTCCCCAACACATTCCAGTTATCGGGCCCAATGGAGTACCAGTTGAACCACATGAAGTTCAAGCTGCCAGAGCCAATCATTTAGCTGCAGTAGCTTCAGCTTACAGTGGAGTATCTGCTATTCCTTATTATGCTCCATATGCTGCTCCATCAGTACCTGTTCTCGGTCACAATGCCCTTCCTCTCGATACCCCTGAAGTTGCTGCTGCCAAATTACAACATTATAGAGATTTTGCCGTTGCTGCTCAGAAAAATGGTGTATACACTCCAATTCATGTTGCTCCTTTGGCTGGACCATATCCCATCGATACTCCCGAAGTTCAACTGGCTAAAGCCGCTCACTTCCAAGCTCATGCTGAAGCATCAGCTCGTGCGGGACACTATCGCAGACGTCGTGAGGTCTACGGAGGATATCATATTCCAGTCATTGGATCCAACGGTGTACCATTAGAAACTCCTGAAGTCCAAGCTGCCAAGGCTAATCACTTTGCTGAAGTCGCCAAAGCAACAGCCAGATCTGGTGCTGGTGTTTACCCTTATGCTGGAGGTATGATCATATTTTTTAAAAGTTAAAATGATTTTTTTTTTGACAAAATTATCAGTATAAAGATTTTATTTATGTTATTTATTATATATTTAATTTTATTATTTTTTAAAACATGATAAATCGTAAAATAAACAGTCAAAAACTATTCAACAAAACTTGGGAATTATTTGATTTTTTTTAAATATGGAGAGTGTTTTTTTGGTTAATTTATTCACTTTTTTAATGAAGTCATGAGAAAAAACTTATCACTAACTATGTTTAGCATGTTTGAAATCAGTACAATATAACCATTCGGTTCGTATTCGTACGACAACGCAGAAAGTAATAGTGGAGCTACGCAGAAAGAACAGATAGTAATATAAAGTAAAAATAAATAGGAAAAGTAACAATGGAAGGAATTACATAAAGTATAACTGAATAGGAAAAGTAAAATTAATTAGTAAAACGAATGAAGATAAAAGAACCCGGGACATCCCAAGAAGAGATGGGTAGAAAATTGGCAATTAACATCATATGAAATGCCTTAAACGAATGTGAAAAAAAAACTCACTCCAGGCCTACATAAAAGAAGAAGGAGAAGAAAAGAAATATAAATGTTTAACATATTATGTTTTAACATAATATCTGTTCATATCGAGACTCTGGCTACTATCATAGAATAGTAGTAATCTTATTCAGGTATTACAATAGTGTTTTAGAAAGTTGTATTTCAAAAGTTTTGCCAAACCATCTAGCTCTCTGCTACGCCTTACATATCTTATAACTTACTATTGGGTTTAGTGGATAAATATGTTTATGTGCATGTTGGGCAACATATCTATTTCTTATCGCCTCTAAAACATACATCCTTAATATCAAGGTCGAATACAGCTACCAACTTATGGAAATATATCTTTCGACTATCCCTACACATTATTTTAAAAACTTATTATTTTGTTCCGTAAATGATCTACATGACCTTTCAATTTGACATTTTTAATGTGATCATTCAATGTTACTTAAGTACCTCCTCCTTACTTTTTTCACCAATTGCTTTATTCGATCCATTTCTGATGGACGTTGTAATGGTTTGCCTTCATTAATCTCTTCACCATCCGGAAATTTTTGTATTTTATAATCTTTGTGTTTTTTTGGTCGGAAACAAGTGAAATTATTCTAGTCTACATTCTTCAACAGATTTATATTGAAAACCATTTAGTTTATTTTAAAAAAAGGTAAAGTGTGAGGGTTAGAGGCGCATCAGCAACTAGGTTATTTAGCGACTGGACCTACAACTTAACGTGGGTTCCGAACCATGATCATCCGCTTCCGACAAACCCAGGCCAGCACCCCCCTCGGGCTATGAACTCTTGGTTATGTGCCTACCCATAAGTCTATCAGGAAATCTATCGAGCGAGTGACCAACGTAGAACACTTCTCAGAAGGCATCCGGCCTTACCCAGCCTTTAACTGGCGTGACTGAGGGGTAATTCGTTGTCAGATTTTACACTCTTGCCTAGAAACAATCACAAACATTTAGGAAGTAAACAGACAGAAGAAAGAAAGAAAAACAACCATCCGAGCACTGGAATCGAACCAACTACCGCTCCGATGCAGTAAGTCTACCTGAATCTGTAGTTTATTCCTATTGATATAAAAGCCGGTGGTTAAGTTTTGTTTGAAGTTACTTTTATGTGAATGAAAATCAATGAGCTATAAGACCGTTTTAAATGATATGAAAGATTTCCAGATAGCAAAGTGTGTATGTAGTGTTCGTCAGGAACATCGAGGCTGAGTAGCATTTCTAAGTCCAGATATGACTAGGGTTTGGCTATACGACAATGTACTTGCATACAAAAATTAGATTGTAAGCGATTTATTCACCGAAGAAAAGTATTACGATGCCCGATCCTTCCCCGTTTTCTCCAGATTTAGATCTGTAAAGTTGAAAGTTGTAATGAAAAGAAAACATACAGATATGGTTCAGAAGCGCATTCACCGTTATATATTTAAAAATAAAATCTGGTTTTTCATAAGTTACCATTTCCACCATGATGCTTCATATTTTCTTTCCTTTCAGCTGCTGCCTATTCACAAGGTGCTTACGTTGAACCATACCGCAGATACTACGGACCACAAGCCACCATTGGTCCAGATGGAAGACCTGTTGAAACTCCTGAAGTAAAAGCTGCCACAGCTTACCATTTAGCCGCTCATGCCGCTGCCAGATCTGGAGCCCATCTAGCTGGATCCGGACACTATTATTAACTTCACTTTTCTAGCCGCAATATACGATAAGCAATTTTGAGCATTACCATCTCTTCATCTGTCGTGTATACAAACTGATCTAATGTAAATATCAAATGCTTAAAATTGGTCTTGTTTTAAACTATCCTTTATAGCCTTTGACTTTCATGATTGACAATGCTCTGCTTGCATGGAATAATGATATTTATAGGAGTCTTACCCTAGTTTCAAGTCTATATGAAATAGGTTTTAACTGTTTCTTGGACTTATTAGAGGGTAAATAGCCATAAAAATCGTATATCTAATTGGTATTGTGATTTCGCGTTACCTTTTTTATATTTTGATGTAAATATGTATTTTTTATAATATTAGAATGTGCAATAAAAATATATCTAAGCTTGAAATATTTCTATTACAATACATGTGATATATTTCGTTATGGTATGTCCATGGTTTCCCAAAGTAATTTCATAGGGCTCTTTACTTTACAGAAACTATAGACTATTAATAGTTTAGTAAGTAATCACATCATTTTTACTTTATCAAGTGAGAAGAATTCACTATTAGAATCAGAACATGAAAATAGTTATTCATCCAAATATTTGCGAAATTTTGTTTACATTTTAGATACCATAGTTGAGTAATTTTTTATAATACTAGGGAGGTTTTTGAGGTACTTGGTTATTCAAAAATTTCAACATTCACATGCCTCGCAAATGCCAGTTAATGGTACTGTGAGATACTCGTAATTCCAGTAATAGTTTTCTAGTCCGTGTTCTAGGATCTGCAGCTACAGCTGCTTTTAAAACTCGAGAGACTGTGAACGGTCTGATCTTCCGCTATATTCAAGACTCATGTCTCAGGTTCGCCCCCTGAATCTACCCGGGGTTATTTTGTTAAATAACTTCGTAGCTACACTCTGGAAGATGGAATAAGGTTTTCGTGACTAGGTCACTTTACAGCTATCTTTTCTGCCTTGGTGTTTCCGAAACTTGACTGTCGGTTGGGGTAAGCCAAGCGCTTCGCACAATTGCCCTTCTGCCGGACAAGAATCAGAGGGAGACAAGCTGAGCCCTGCTGATTGATACCCTTTATACCTATACGACCTCCCCCCGCTACTTTGCAAATCTCTTTGATGGCGTCAGTCGCTTTGAAGCATTTTTCAATTATCGTCTTAACATTGCCAAAATTTTGCACCTTATTTCACTAATTACATGAACTCACGTAATGAACAACATGTCGTTAACGTGACTGTCAATGTCGACTGAACATTTCGCAATGAAATCACTTTAATACTGAAGAAGGAATGTTAATTTGTCGGGGCAAAAAGTTGAAATCCTTTATTGTATATACGAATAATGGCCACCACTGTTGTTTTTGCAGACATGGATCTGCTTGCACCAATTTATATATATATATATATATATATATATATATATATATATATATATATATATATACATATATATTTTATTGTATATACAAAGAAAAACGCAAATAGCATATTCAATTCGTTCTTCAAGATAAATGTTCTCGTCTAAATATTGATAAAATGTTCTCTTCTACTTTACATAATTTGGTTTAATATAATTTGAATGTTCAGTTTTCTATTTTTTTTTGTGGCTTTTTGAAGGTGTAATGATAATTTCATAATCTTTGTTGGACTTCCTTCGCTTATGTCAGAGTTCAATTAGAATTCAATTACTAAGCCAAACTTATAATAAAATTAAACATATTTTGTACGCTATTACGATATATGACATTAATTTTATTAAATGGTCACTATTTGGTTTTTCCAATGTTAAGAAGACTATTACATAAATGCCAAATATGTATCGCGGTAGCTGTTAAAAGCACTTGATGAAAGAATCTAAAAAAAATTAGAAATGTCGCTGAAATAATGCAGGAGAATGTATTATGCAAAAGAATTTTTGTGTAGTTTAAGGAATTACACAGCATCTCCAGTGGATAAACTGACTGGCCCAATTATTACATAATCAGTTGGAACTGAACCTTGAATCGGATTCAAGGCGCTAACATTCCCTATTCTTTTGTGCTGACGTAAAATATAACAGTACCTTTTGATTATCAGATAAAAAACAACAAAACGGTTCATTATTATTCAAAAACTAGTTCTCAACTCTCCGGAGCTTATAGTGACAAAAACCGCGATTAATCAAAAAAACGAAGGACTAACTCAAAGTCGTTCTCATTGACTAACACATTTTCTAATTCTGATAGTTACTATTTCTGTTTTTCGAAAAGCTGAATACGAAAGAAATATTAAAACATTCTAAAACCAAAAATAAAGGCACATTATGCGAATTATCAAAGAAAATTCTGTTATTTGGGTATTTTATACCCAAAACATCAATCAGTAGTGGGTAACTGTTTGTATATGGACTAGCAAATTCAGTTAAGAGAAGGGAGAAAATGAACAGAGTGAATCAAAATAAATTACAAAAAAAACACTATTTTAAAAATAAATTCTTCCTCAGAAAAGTCTTGTCTGAACAATTTTGATTTGTGTCGCTATTCTCATTAGTCGCAGTTACTTTTATATTTGGTTTCTCTAACATTTGCAATACTTCATAGGAATAATGTTTTTTTTTCTGCTAACTTTTAACAGCTCAGATCGATTTGATTTTTATAAAATTGATGAGAATGTTTTTTGGGGTTTCATTTAGGTAGTTATTAAAACACCTTTTCATTCTATATCATGGGAATTAAATCAATTGAAATCATTTGTACCTGACTATGGACTGGACAAAGTAGGAACTCCTATAAGACCAATTTTGTGTTTTACCTGTTTTCTATAGTTTAATTTGTTTGTTTTCAGTACAGTCATTTACAGTACAGTCAAGTGTTTAAGTTGATTTTATATAAAATGGAAAAATTTTAGTAGTCGATTTTATAAAAATCCAGCGGATAAGTTTTATTATATATGCGGACTATTTATTTTAAAGTCACAAGCTAGATCTATATTCGAGAAAGTCAAAAAAACTTATCTTTTATATTATCAGAGCTAAATTGGAGATCATGATAAAAGTTGGGATCCTCATGTTTGATGTGTGAGTTATCATGGAATTTAGTGCAGTGGATACAACGCAAGAAAAATTATATGCCGTTTGCTGCTATTCCTAGGGAGTGGTTAGAACCTACTGACCATGTAAGTGATTGCTACGTTTGCATCACTAAAACAGAAGGGATTTCAAAAAAAAACAAAGGGATAAAATTCAGTCTCCAAATTTGCTTTCTGCACTTTCATCGGGCTAGTTCCTCATACCCAGGAACTACCGATACCGATTATTACGCCTTTAAACCTGGACAACCGGGAAACAATCTCGGTGATTTTAGTTCCTCATCAGAATCTAATCCACAATTTCCTGAGAACACCAGTTGTGACCCAACACTTTTGACAACTACCAGTGAACCTCACTTAATAACTTAGAATGATTTAAATGATTTGGTACGTGAGCTGGAATTGTCAAAATAAAAATCGGAACTTCTTAGTTCCAGACTTCAACAGTGTAACCTGTTAGATAAAAATGCATGTGTTTCATTTTACTGAAAACGAAATGTAACATTTTCAAGTTTTTTATAAAATGGAAGGATCGCTATGTTTCTGTTGTGATATTGATGTTCTAATAAATGAGCTTAATATGGAACATGTACTTTCCGAGTGGCGTATTTTATAGATTCGTCGAAATACAGTCTAAAAACACTCTTGCTTCATAATGGAAACAAAAATCCATCTATTCCTTTAACCCAATGTGTCTATGGGGCAGTAGGGTAACACGAAAACATTACAGTAAGAAAAATTGGCCTCATTGAACTTCTTTTGAACCTCGTACTTCCAGTATAAAATATATCCCCTTTGTTAACCTAAAAATGTGCTTCTCTGCCTCTTCATATTAAGCATAGATTAATGAAAAACTTTGGAAAAAACCATGGACAAAGAAGATAATGGTTTCAAGTATCTATAGAAATGTTTCCTCTATTAAATGATGTAAAACTAAAAGAAGGCTTATTTATTGGAGCTCAAGTAAAGAAGTTTCTAGGTGATTTCCGTTCTCAAGCTAAATTAAATGAAGAGGAAGGAAAGGATTTCAAGGTAACAAGAAAGATGAAAGCTATAAAAACCTCATAGAAGAACTATTGAAAGCCTATGAAATACTACGGTGTCGTATTTCACTTATTTTGATTTTTTTCCAGAAAATTTGGATGCAGTAAGCGACGAATAATGAGAGAGATTTCAGCAGGACATCACGACGATGGAAGCAAGATAACAGAGACGCTGAAATCTATCTGTTGGGCGACTACTGCTTGTTTTTAAAAGGAGACGATGCTACAGAACACAAAAGGAAAAAGTGAAAGTTTGTATCGCTGTATGACATCTCATGTAATACAGTTTGTATTAACATAATCCTCAGTAAAGTGGATATGGATTTAACACGTTTTACATGTTTATATTAAATAAATAGTGATTTGTAAAAATATATCGCCTCCTTTTTTTCCCACCACTAACCCCCTGTAACAAGAAAACTGTATCTATTACAGTAATTAGCTTATCGTTTTCGGATTTAAGACGACAAAGTATTTCATATACACTACCTAGTTTCATCAACGTTACCTTAAAAAAGTTTAAATTTGTTGACCTGTCTAGTTGAAATAGGTAGATTGTTAAGAATGTATTGATTTGTGTGGGGTGTGGATGATATTCGGCAATAATTTCTACTAAATAACTTCACCTATTTTTGCGGGCTGCTCGAGATTCATCGCTTGCTGTAAAAACTATGGGAACTATAAAAAAAATTGTGGCGGGCATGGGGAACCATTCGTAAATGCTTTTATGTAGATTAGCAGTTTTTTTCTGGATATTCCCAACACTTCTCCTTAGTGATGTTTCAATCCCTCGAAACACATATCAGAACGCTATGAAACATTTCTATTAGCGATGAAACATTTTGATTAGATGAATGTCAATTCCGGTGATTTCAGCTGAAGCTTCAGCATTTGTGATGAATCTCCTTGCAATATTACCGTTGCTCGGGTTACCTTAGGCAGGTTTGGGTTTGTCGAGGATTAATCAGAGTTTATATTTGATAACTTGTTTTCATTC
The DNA here is from genome assembly GCA_031761425.1 of Cosmopolites sordidus. Taxonomy (NCBI): domain Eukaryota; kingdom Metazoa; phylum Arthropoda; class Insecta; order Coleoptera; family Curculionidae; genus Cosmopolites; species Cosmopolites sordidus. The sequence continues at coordinate 1,279,311 of JARFXV010000530.1, read as the reverse complement.
CCGTAACCTTAATGGTAGAAGAACTTGATACGAAAATTTATCCGCATAACTTCCGCCAAATAATCAAGAATCTTCGGGGACTGTGAAAAAATAACTGTAAATTAAACTGGGACTGTAAATTATAGTTTACGTTACGTAATATAGTAATATAGTTTACTGTATATTTACTAAACAGTGAACTAGAGAGCACTCGAACTTGTCAGATTAAAAAGAAAAAATTAGGTTATAAAATTGATGAATTTAGTAACTATGTGACAGGCATTTTATAATGCAGCTAATCTTAATGATAAATGTAAATATATTTTATACACTAACCTTGAAATGAGCTTTCCATACTTGGACGAATTTTTAACGATTAACTAAGAGCTACAACACTACTTCAAAGTGTTTATAATGAGAAAATGGAGATGAGTTTCCCTGGTAGGTATAGATTGACTGCGAGCCAATTTAGGAGAATGTCGACGATACGAAAAATCATGTATATTCCTGTTTGTTCACGCGCATGAAAACAAACCGTCCGGTTCAAAATCTAACGTTAGATTTTTCGTATTTTGGCCAGATGTTCGAGTAATCTGCCCCACTGTGTGATGGCTTTTTGGTATGCCCTATCTTGCAGTATTTTTACTATAAACGGTCCATTTTTTTTATTGTAACTATCCATTTAAAAAATAGTTGTTTTCATGGCAATTTCTGGTCGATTTCCAATTGTCACTGACTATGCAGCATTTCGACAGGATTGCAGAGATTTAGAAGATTTTAATCGCCGAATTGAAGGCAGATTACTGAAAATCAAAACAAGAAGTTCTTCAAAGTTTTACGCATTAAGTCAGAAAGTATCTATTTTGTATAATATAAGAATAAAAAAACAAAATTCCATATCATCCATATTTTCCTTTAGGAATACTGTACATATTCAAAAATATTTTGGTCTTGATTCCTTTTTTTCCGGCGGTATATTAATATTCTCTCCCTCTCTCAACAATCTCTACTTAAACACAAAAATTAATATTGAATAATCTTTGAAAAAAATAAGTATAAATTTGATTTGTTTTAATACCTATTCTTAGCAACGTTTTTTTTTCTTGCCTTTCGGCAAAATGTTAATGGCCTCAATAAATTTCAGTAAAAATATTCCTAGTTTCTTCAAAGGCGCCAGAGTCGGAGTGGTTTTCACATTTGTATATATATATATATATATATATATATATATATATATATATATATATATATATATATATATATATATATATATATATGATTGGAGGCATGTTCAGCTGTTGAAGTGAACTTTGAAGTGACTTTGGTATAACCCCAGTGGTAGAGATAATTATGGATATTATAAACACTCTGTCCTGGTGCCACATTTGCTTGATTTCTTCAGCTAGTTGAAGGTATTTCTCTATTTTTTCTGCATGTTTCTTTTGAAGGTTGGCTGTGTTAGGGACCGATATTTCTATTAGGTATGTTGTTTTGTTTTTCTTATTTGTAATTATTATTATTTCTATTATTATGCTCCTTTATATCTCTTCTTCCCAGCTAAGCTGGATTTTAAATAAAGTGCGGGCCGTAGCCAAAACAACTTCATTCTTTCAAAAATCTTCGGGCGATGCGAGTGGTATTAATGATCGCCGCCTTCTGTATTATTTTAAACAGACTTTCCTCTAGTCCCAGAAATTTGATGTTATTTTTCAGATTCTTTGGTATAATGCCAGTTGATGAAATTATCAATGGCACAATATGGACCTGGTCCAACTTCCATATCCGTTTTATTTCTAACTTGAGGTCTGTATATGTTTATACTTTTTCTTCAGCCGTCTTTTGAATGTTGTGAGTGTTTGGAACAGCTATGTCGATTAGGAATGCTGTTTTCTTCTTTTTGTCCAGCAATATAATATCTGGTCTATTACAATGAACGGTTTTGTCGGTTATTATTGTTCGGTCGTAATATAACCTGAAATCGGCTGAATCTAGTACCGCCTCCGGGTTGCATTTATAATAAGGAACTCGCTCTGTTATAATGTTATTACGACTTGCAAGCTCCTGGTGGACTATACTGGCCACCTGATTATGACGGTGAAGATAGTCCGTCTGGGAGAGTCTACCACATGGTCCTACAACATGTTGAATAGTCTCAGGTTTTTCGTGGCATTTCCTACACGTGTCATTTGATACACATGCAACCTTAATGATATATTTTTGGTAGTTCTTAGTGTGCATGACCTGATCCTGAATTACAAACATTCAGCCTTCAGTCTCCGGAAAAACACCTCCCCATGTCAACCAGGCTTTCGACGCACTCTTGTCGACTTCATGACGGTCAAGATCATGGGGGTGTCTACCATGTAGATACATATTTTTCCACTCTTGTATAATTGTTCCAGTTGTCTGAATGCTCTCATTTTGTCGTTCCATTTGTTTAAGGTTCAGAGGCGTATACATATCATCAGCTAAACACGCGATAGCGGGTATTCGATAATTTCTTTGATAGAAATATGTTCTTAAACTGTATATTTGTTTTTCGTGTACGTTACATATATTTATAATTCCTCTACCTCCTTCAATTCTTGTTAAAGTAAGTCGTTTTTTACTATTGTGCGGGTGGTGTTTCCTATATTTCGTTAGTGTAGTTCTAATTATTCGTTGTTGCCTTTCGATATCTGTGTTTGACCCAGATATAATTCCAAACGAATATGTCAAGGCTCGTATAGCAAAAGTGTTTATAGCTTTTACTATATTGTCATCTACATTACTATACTGTCATCTATAACTCAGATCCCCTCTTTATGTTAATATCAGCTGTAAATTTCTCCACAACCTGAATAAGTTGTTGCAATTTCGGGGCGATGATGCATACAATTTTAAATCATTCATGTACAGCAGGTGTGATGCATTTTGATTTTGGAGTTTGTATCCGATTTGCGTCCTTTTAATCAGATTAGAGAGTGGATTTAGTGCCAGGCAAAACCACAGAGGGCTCAGCGAATCCCCCTGAAATATGCCGCTTGTCACCCTGATTTCCTCAGTTCTGGTCGTACTTCCATTTTGCGATAAATGAATAGTGGTGCGCCACTCTTTTATTCAGTTCTTGAAGTGTGTTTATTAAAGGTGGATGAACTTTATATATTGTTAATATCTTAATTAGCCAAGAGTGTGGAATCGAGTCGAAGGCCTTCTGATAATCAATATAACAGCATGATAAATTTCGATTTTTCTCATGAGCGTGTTTCATTATAACTGAATCTATAATAAGTTGTTCTTTACACCACTGCTTTCCCATTATACAGCCCTTTTGCTCTTCATTTAGTAAATCATGTTTGTCTATATATCCTGTGAGTAGTACAGTGAAACATGATGTTAGTCGTTTATATATGGTTTGAAGGCAGGTATTTCGCTGGGTTATTAGAGGCGGTTCCTTTGGGGAGTAAATATGTTTTGTCTTGAGTAAGAAATCGAGGAATTTCTTTTGGTTCTCTTATAAACTCATTGAAATATTTAACTATGAAAAGGTGAATATATGTGAGCTTTTTATACCAATAATTATGGATGTTATCAGTTCCAGCGCCCTTCCAATTATGCAAATTGCTTGTTATATTCTGTAATACAGTTGCAGTAATTTCAGGATAGGGCATTTGTTCAATTGCGATTGATTATAATGATGTTATATTGGCCGTGATTTGACCAAATCTTGGACCAAAATACCTGTATATCTTGGCTGAATGGATTCCAGAACTCCCCAAAAGGGTTATTGTTATTACTTCTATCTATTAGGTTTCTATAAAATGTCCGCTCGGCTTTCTTAAAAAGGCAGTTTTGTTGCTTATGCCTCATTGCTTTTTTATATCGATCTAGGCGAGAACTATCTACTTTAAATTTTTGTTTTAGGGTATCGATAACCTCTTTAACATGCTGATTTGTTTTGTCATACTTAGGATAAATTGTAAATCTTTCTAATATTCTGGTTGTTGTATCGTCAATTTTTTGCTGGGATTGTATCGACTGAATTCCAGAAGTATGCCTATATCTGCCCGAATACTTTCAATCTTGCGCTCTAATCTTTTTTGCCATCCCTGTTTAGCGTTCTGCTGTAATGGTATTTTTTCATAAGGTTGTTTGACTATTTAAGATCCATTTACAACTGCTGTAGTTTGCGCTGCGCTATAGACAACTGTGTGTAGGTCTTCGAATGAGTTGGGCATGTTGCCCGTTTCAGGATGAATTTATTTATTTAGAATATGACCGATCTCTGCCAGTCTAATGGTGGAACTTTATTTTGGTATATAGGGCCTTGTTGTTGGGTCAGTTCCTAGATATTCCGTTAATGTAGTAGAGAACGTTTCGCGGATCAAGCGAACTAGTTTTCTATTGGATTGGGCATCATTTGAAATATATGTTTGGTCTGATCATGTGAAGCGTCGGTGGAAGGGCTTGCTCTAGTATTCTCGATATCTTCATTAATATGAGGGTCTATGGAATGTAATTCGTCTGCAACTTCTTGTTGCAACTGCGTGAGTACGTTTTCCGGAATGAGCTTATTTCTGATTATGACCCTTCTAGGATCAGATATATGTTGTGCTGTAACTGGAATATCTGGATACTGCAAGGTAAATAACCGGTGAAGTTCATTTCGGTATGATGTCTGATCTGTTTCTAACTGTGTGATTTTGTAAAACGTACGCATGATGAATGTGTTTATATCAAGTGTCCATTTCATACGTATTCGTTTGCTTCTGGGTGGTCGCAGGTAGTAAAGGATTACTAACTGGCGGAACACTGTTATTATTATTATTATTATTATATGTATGACTAAAACATTGTTTATATTCCTTTTTAATATTAAATGTGTTTACTATTTCAGAAAGACCATATTTTTTATATGTATTTTCGAAGTACATTTCGTTTTTTACCATATATTTCTGAATTTCCAATTTAATGTTATTTGCACTAAACAATTACGCTTTCCTTCAACACATTGGGCAAAAGACTATTTATAAACCAATCTTCAAAAGTTCTGCTGTGGTGTCGTCATGGTAGTCTAAAGATGAATGTTTAATATTTTTGGAGGACAACCGTAAACAATTTGGAACCAATCGATCCTCCGAACCAGCATGTAAAATTGTCATTCGTTTTCACTTGTTTGGTGAGGTTTTGGTTTGGCATTTTCTTGAGGTATCTACCCATCCTTTTGCTAGCATCTCAAGTGTATCGAACCATCTTTCCTCAAGGTAGATAATTGAGCGATTCTGCAGCGATCTGTTGCAAAAAATGTTGGTTGCATTTTTCCTTAGTCGCTGTTGCAATGAATGCAACACAGACACAGTTTGCTCTTCATACATAGCATAAATTTAACTTCGTTTCGTTTGCTTTAAACAGAACCACTGTGATTTTTTTTGGTTTTAATTGGCTTCGTCACAATATCGTTAACTGTAGACAACGGTGTTTTTGTTAATGAAGACGTTTCTGCTGCGGCTGCATTTACATTAAGCCACCTATTCAACAAAGAAACATACACATTTTTAACAATTTGCTTAGCATCGGACGATAAATGTTTTCTTTTAAAATTAGCACTATCGGAGGCACAATGATCATTATCTTGCCAAGAATGCCACATGTTTAGCACATTTGAAATAATAAAGACACTATCGAAATAATAGAACTGCACTGTTTAAGAAAAGAATGCAAACTAAACTAGAATGTTTATTTCGCATTTGCGTTCGCATTCGCATTTGGCCCTGTTTACGTTTTTTGCAACTTTGCTGGATTTCGTTACGACAGGGGTTGTTATCAGTTTATTACAGCCATTTATTTTTTTATCCATCCCTTCCTCCCCTGTGTCACCTATTTAACAACTTCTCAATCTATTCTCTTACTATTTTCTTCCCAATCTATTCAATCCAAAATTTTCTTGGCTTTGCTCTGAATTTTTCAGAGTTGATTTCGTCTCGTATACTGCCTTCGCAGGCCTGATATCTAACATTCAGCACATGTGTACGAAGCATCAGCATGTTTCATTTCTTATTCTGTATTTTGGTTTATACAAGATTTTACGCAAGAATCCTATTGCATTGATTCATGTCTTATGTTTTTACAGTCAATGTTTATGTCTCACTGCTATAAATATAGTTGGTCTAACTATATTTCTTTCTTGTTTTAAAATGTGTTCTTTTTTTATCTGTATTTATTTGTATTTAATACATTTTTATTAGATTCTCTTCATTTTACATATGATTTTTAAGTAACCCTTACTGCAGCTCATTTATAATTTTGTCTTTATGCTCCCATAAAACTGTAACTTATTATTTTATACCATTAAACCTAAAGTGTTTGCTTAAGTGTGTTAAAGTGTTGCTTTCCCTTCCTTGACTAACCCTAATAAATATTACTAACAGTAACAAAACACGCAATTCTATTTTAGGATTTATAGAAACAATAACATAAATTCAGATAAATAATTCAGCTGGTCAAACCTAGGCATTTGAATGTTATCAAATGTCAATTTATATGTAACAATGTTGTTTAGACATTCCAAAACACAAGTGGGGGCTCATGTATCTTTATAAATGATTGACTGAATGGAACATTAAACTTAACACATTTCGCAACTACAAGAAGTAAATCCCTACATTTTAATAGAAGAAAAAAGGATATAACCTTGAATCATCTTGAATACATCCCGAAATACGTTCACCACACCCTTTACGGAAATATTTTATGGTGCCTACGCGTGAAATTCTGACGTAACCTTGAATTAATTTTGTGCATTTTTTCACAGTACCTCTCAATGGTATTGGAATTAATTTTTTAAATATTATTAATTACAAAATTTCTATATTACGTACAAGTGGAAGTCTATGATTAAATGAAAGATATTGGGCGGGGCTGACTATAAAAGGCTCTAAGGTCATATATCTGTTGAATAGTTTGCGGTTAGTACTTGCTACAGTGAAAAAGAAATAATGAAATTTTTGGTGAGTTTAATAACAACAAAATATTAGGTTTTTGTAAGGTATTTGTTAGATTTTAACGTTCGATCGATTCTTACCGTTGATACGTTTTTGATCAGAGATTTTTTTTCGCTTTTTGTAAAATCATTTTCGTATTGCGAAATAATTGACACTCCTTTATTTGCTTTCATACTCGTTACAATATACCACTATACAATTTCAATTACATAAGTTTATAACAAATAATGCTTCTGAATGGGATAATCAAAAAATACAATAATTTTTCATATTATTCCATCAATTGTGACTACGTTTTTCTAAATTATTTGTTAACATTTCTAAGAAAAAGTGATTTTTTCTCTTTTTTATATCTCTTTCATTTATTTTATTAAAGTGTCAGATATTTCAAGTATAGCCAACTGATATTAATAAATTGAATCTCCAGTTAGTGAACAGTCACAAATATTATGCAATAACATTTTTTTTTCTTTAATTTGTACGCTTGCATCTTTCTTAGACCATCCTCATAACACTCATTCGCAAGTAGCCTAAAAACAAACTTCTCTAGAAATGGCCTTGGTCGGGCTATGTAGTTATACGAGGTAACATTATCGATCATACGCAATAGCTGATAAATCAATTTATAATTGTCTTTTATGTGACGTAAAATATAACGGTTGTTATGTAACCCTAGCTAGAGAATTGCGACTGACCAACACCAGCATCTAGTTATGCGTGAAACCTAAAAAAAAAGTTGAGTGTATTTGGAACTTACATAAATGTTTACAGATAATATAAACTCACATATAAAAATCATTATGCGTCATTATCTGGTTCAAATATGACTGACGCAATGATATTTGTCAAGTAATATCAGTTAGATGGCGTGTTATTCAAAGTTGTAGACGTATTTGTTTAGTTTCTTGCTAATGGAAATTAAATAAAGAAACCAATTGTTCTATTAAAACCGTCGGCGTGACATATTAAACTCGTAGAGATTTAGTACTAAATACCGAATCACTTTATTAAAATTCTCGATCTACGTTCCGCTGACAATGTTAGTTTGATTCAATCAATGCGATTAAATAATATCCTGATAATACAAAAATGGTTAGGGAAACGTGTGTCGAAAAGTTAAAAAAAATATTTGCTGTTCAGTAATAAATCCCTTCGGGCTTAGTTTACCAATAAACACAACCTTAAAAACAACATTATTAATGTCATTGTTGAAATAAAGGCCGATTTATATGGCACAGTGATCAAAAATTGGAATTCCAGAAAAGATTTTTTTTTTAAATTCGAGGCGGTCATTTATATGAAATTATTTTTAAATAAAAATGTCATTAACCAATATTTAAAATAATTTCTTATTTGATATCGAGCTCTTTTTTGATTACCCTGTACAACAACTACGAAATCTTTAAAATAGTCCAGTTTCGGGGATGTCTCTTTATTTGTAAAACTTCATTGGAAACATTTATTGTAAAACTTCATTGGAAACAAGAAAAAGTACAAGGGGTCAAGTCCGAATAATAAGGTATATGCGGCAGGCATTTGTAGTCAAGATTAACCAATTTTCACTATTGTAACGGCGGGCGAATGAATAAGTGCAATGCCGTAGTGAAACTGCACTTTTTTAATCGGTAAGTGAGCGTGCTTTTTCATCACAAGATAAGGTCTTGCAAATCCGAGAAAACAGCGGTCATGACCTTTCTGGCCGATGAAAGCGTAGTTTACTGTTCGTTTCTGGTGTGTACCGATCAATAAAAATTTCATTAAGAGTTACAAATCGCAACAGAAACTCCTTCAGGTTGCGCGTATTCATGTCTAAACACAACTGTGAAGTGGTAATTCGATCCGTCTTTAGCCCAGGCAACGAAGCAAAACGAAATTTGGTAAAAATATTTATTATGGCTTACTAATGAATGTGTTAAAAGTCCTGAACAATCGAAGTTCGGAATCGTCGCCAACTTGGAAAAAGTGTCCTTTTTTATGGTTCTTGTCGTATAACTCGTTAATGATCGACTTTATTAGAAAAGCTATACGAGAGTTGTTCAATAAATCCTTAGCAAAAGATAGAAAAACAAATTATTTTAAGTAGATTTTTTATTTTTCAAAATAATCTCTTTTTAGCTCTATACACTTTTTCAAGCGTTTCTCGAACTTTTTAAGCCGTTTAAAAAGTAAGTTTTCGGAAGGTCTTCAATATAGGCATCTGTTTGGGTCATGACCCCCTCGTTCAATGGGAACCGTTGTCCGCTGAGCCATTTTTTTAAGTTCGGAAATAAAAAAGTTACTGGGGGGCAAATCCGGTGAAAACGGTGGATGTTGTAATAATTCGATCTTTAATTCCATGATTTTGGCCATTGAAATCGTATAGGTGCGCACCCGTGTATTGTCTTGATGGAAGAGGATCTTTTTCTTTTTTAAATGCGGACTATTATTCTTGATTTCTTCGCTCAACCAGTGCAATATGTTATTATTATTAGTCGTTTTTCCTTTCTCTATGTGATCGGTGTAGATGATTCCGCGTGCATTCCAAAAAACTGTGGTCATAACCTTGCCGGCCGATTTCACCGTCTTCGCCTCCTTTGTTAACATTTTTAAGAAAAAGTTATTTTTTTCCTCTCTCTTCTTCTCAAAACCTACTTGTGATTGGTCCCTTGTCTCTGGAATCCAGTAGTGTATACATGTTCTGTACGAAGTTATGTATCGATGCAGAAACTCATCAGGATTGCGACGAAAAAAGGAAAAACTGTCTCAGAGTCGACCACACAATTGCGTTTACTCTCCGCTGAAAGCAAACGAGGCACCCATCTTGCCGAATTTTTTTTCACACCTAGTTTTTCGTGCAAAATTCAAAACACTGTCTTGCAATAAGCCTGTGGCATGTGGCAACATCTTGCAATAAGCCTGTGGCCTGAAATATTTCGCGCCCTTTGATTTGTCGATCAGTTAAAACCATATTGCGGATTTAGTCAATTATTTCGGGAGTCGTCACTTCCACTGGGCCTTCCGAACGATGTTCATCTTTTGTGACTGTACAGCTACGTTTAAGCTCATTTACCCAATGATAAATAGTTTCAAACACAGGAACAGGCATGCTATTAACTCCATCTAACTCCGCTTTGATCCCTTTCGGTGTTGTCTTTTAAATTTAAGTGTTTAATCACCACTCGAAAACATTTATCGTCCGATGCTAAGCAAATTGTTAAAAATGTGTATGTTTTTTTATTGGATAGAGGGCTTAATGTAAATGCAGCCGCAGCAGAAACGCCTTCATTAACAAAAACTCCGTTGTCTAGAATTAAAGATATTGTGACGAAGCCAATTAAAACCAAAAAGTCCGTAGTGATTCTGGTAAAAGCAAATGTATTGATGAAAACGACAAAGACTTAAATCAAAGCAAAATTTATGCTATGTATGAGGAGCACACTGTGCCTATATTGCATTCATTGCAACAGTGACAAAACCAACATTCTTTGCAGCAGAACTAATCTCCGGAGAATATTATCTCAAATGAGTTTCTGCATATCAGACCATTAATAAAAGACAAATATTAATGGAATCACAACGATTGCGACAATGGCGGTTTGACTACTTAAACTCTATAAAAAATATAGATTAGAAAATGATCCTATTATCTATCTTGATAAAACATGGTTCGATACACATGAGACGCCTGCAAAAGGATGGGTAGATACATTAAGAAAATGCCAAACCAAAGCCCCAACGAACAATGGAACAAGAATGACAATTTTACATGCTTGCTCCGAAGATGGATGGGTTCCAAATTGTTCTCGGTCGTCCTCCAAAAATATTAAACATTAATCTTTGGACTACCATGACGACACCATAACAGAACTTTTTGAAGATTGGTTTATATATAGCCTTTTGTCCAATGTACCTAAGGAAACCGTAATTGTAATGGACAATCATCATTCATTAATAATAATAATAATAATCAAAGTCATTACATGACATTGACATGTCATGTCATCACATGACGAAGTACATTGAAAAGATTCAAAAATATGAACAACTTGCCGTTGAGATGAAGGACATCTGGTATTTAAATAGGATAAAGACAAGGCTAATAGTCATATCAGCCAACGGTCTGGTACACAAGAATACCATCAAGCATATTGAAGATTTGGCTTTAAGCAATCACTTAATTTTACAGATACAGAAAGCAGTCATTCTAGGAATAACCAATATCGTTCGTAAGGTCCTGTCCAAGAAGTGAATTATTTGCTTATCTTAATCTGCCGATCAGATAAGTAAAGAAATTACCGCGTATGCGTGAAATTAAAAAAAATAATGTCAAAATTTAACAATATTTCATTTTTCCTAAAATTATTCAGAAGTTAAACAACTCCAGCTCTGGCGCCTTTTAAGAAACTAAGAATTTTTTTATTGCGATTTATTGGGTCAATTAGCATTTTGCCGAAGGGCAACGCAATATCTTGAAACGGGCTATAAATGGAGTGACAAACGAGATGTTTTGTTTGTCACTACAAAATCCTGCCCTAAAATAATTGAAATACAGACCAGATGTGAAGTCAAAATGAAGGCATCTACAATATTAGAGTATGATAGTGTTAAACCATATCCAGATGTATCGGATCAGAAATTTTCTTATAGTAATTTAGTTCGAAGATCTACAAAATTGCACCGAAAAGAAGCAATTGAACGTCTTACAGGTATGATGATAGTCGATGTGCTCATACTTTATAATAAAGTTTGAATAAAAATATGGATATAACTACATGTAGAGAACATTTAGTTGCTGGATTGTGCCAAGAGCAAGACCCAGAAGTTCTTACAAATTGGAGGTATATGACAAAAGAGGACGTTGTGTCATATGCCATAACAATTTCTCAGATAACTACGATCGACCTCATGCATCTAAATATTCTAAACAATGTAATATTCTGTGCTCTGGGTGTTCTAATAAACATTTTGTTTGCATAAATGTTTTTTTGACATTCACAATATAACTTTGAAATAATCTAATTGTTTGTAAGTCCTTGAGTGAGCAGTAGCATCAGAATTGACCTGTGTAAACTATGTGTATCTAAATTAAACATGCAATTAAATGACAAACGAATCGTCAATAACATATCTACATTTTTTTTAGTTTTCCGTAAAGAAGTTTAAAAACAACTTGTCTTAAAAGAAGGTTTCTAGTTTTGGCGAATATCATTTTCGATATAGGTTCAGGGGTTAAAGTGTTAATGAACACACGAAAATCACACGAAGTTCTATCCTCGTATGACAAATATTAAAGATTTAGCCACTGACCCAGTTTACAAAAAAAAAACGTGTAGTACATACAAATTATTTCATTTGCGTTAAACAAATATCGCATATAACAATAACGCATATATTAACATCCACAGGGGTGTAGAGGGCAATTGATAATTAACTCAATCGTGATAACGGACGCAAAAAAACCGAAAACCAAATATTGCTATAGCTTGGATCGATTATCAAAGGGCTTTTGGTTCACTACCTCGCTCGCGGTTGTTTGATATGTTAAATCTATATAATAGACAAAAATATCTATAAATAGTTGAATTTTTCATACGTTTGCACTTAGTCCTTTATAGTTTATTTTGAGCCTGAATATTCTCTGTGTTGCACTTCAGCACTCCAAGTTAGGATACATCCTGAGGAACCACAACGTTTCTTACTCCTTGAGTCACTTATTCTATGTAGATGACCTCAAATTGCACGCTGGAAACGAAGACAAACTATACCGACTATTCATTTAACTTGAGGGTTTAGTAAAGATATTAAGATGGAATTTGGTATTGATATTTGTGCAAAACTAATTGCGACTCGTGGCCAAATACATACATATGATTTGTTGAAAAAAGGACAGGTAATAAAATATTTAATTGATGAGTCATACCATTACTTGTCTATGCGTTTGGTGTAATTAAGTGGTCAGCAACCGATTTAATATCATTAGATAGATCTTTAAGAATTAAATTAACAGAGCATCATATCCATCACCCTCGCTCGTGCTCAATCAGATTATATCTTTCAAGAAAGATTAGTGGAAGAGGGTTGCTTTGTCTCAATATATTACAAGATAAACTTATGAACAAACTATGGGAGTATTTCTACCAAGTTACATCACCATTCCACACAATAATATGCTCATTAGATAGAAGTTCACATGTGTAATTAAACAATAAAATATCTAAAATTATTCTCGGCTTCAATGAAAGAAAGGTACAATAGATGGAGAGGAGTATACATGGGAGGTATCCTAATACTTTAGTAAAAAAGAATGTAGATTTTTCCACGGAATGGTTAAAATGAGCGGTTTATTTGCAGAGGCAGAAGGATTTATATTAGCCGTATAAGATGGTGTGATAGCGACCCGAAACTATCCATAATCCATTAAGAATTAGCTCAGGTTTGCAAACTAATAGACAAAAAAAAGTCACATTTCAAATATACACTTTTTCCAGTCCTTGAAAACTATGAATGCAATTTTATATTTAGACACATTAATAGAGACTGAACAACCAGTCGCTAACAATCAGCCTGATATTACGATGATTGATAATGGTAAAATGGTGGCTTATTTCGTGGACATCTGACATCCAAATGATAGTAACTTACATAACAAAGAAAGGGAAAAAATCATCAAATATTATTTGTCCGAGGAATCTAAAAGAATTCGTAATCTGAATAGAGTTCTAGTAATTCCTATAATTATTTCGTCAACAGGACTAATAATGTCCGATATGTTAAAATACCTAAATAGCGACAGCACAAGAATTATGACAAATATGCAAAAGTCTGTAATTCTTGGAACCTCTCGGATAGTGAGGAAAATACTCAATATATCACAAAATTTTTATATACAAATTTCCAATATCTAATTAACGTCATGAAAACACCCTTTAACCCATCATGTTGTGCATAGTCAACTTCCCCATAAATGTTGTATAACCAAATAGAGATAAAAAAAAAAAAATACTAATAACGAACTGGTGAGTTATAAAAATACAATTTAATTAAATCGCTTTACAGCTAATCGTATCGACATTATACATTGCTAGTGCAGCCCCATCTGGAACTCCAATCAAACTTTCTCCAGAGTATTTTCATCCAATCCACTCACTATATCATACACAGGACAAGAGTGGACAATATGTTTACGGTTATGCTACTCCCGCAATAAGCCAAGCAGAAACAAAGACTCCTGATGGAGTTACTCATGGTGGATATTCATATATTGGTAAAAAAATATAATTCGTTATATCATAAAATAACTTTCAACTGAATTTAACATTTTTAGATGGGAACGGTCACCTTCAAACCGTCCAGTACACGGCTGATGCCCTTCATGGATTTAGAGTTGCTGCATCTAACCTTCCTACGGATAATGCTGACGTAGCTCACGCCAGGGCCAGTCATCTGGCTGAATTTGAAGCGATTAAATCTGAGAGGGCTCAAATTGCGGCGGCAGCTGCTGCTGCAACCACAGTACCTTATTTTAATCCAGTGGCAGTACCATATGCTCAGGTTCCCCAAGTTCCTGCTAATGAACAGGTTTATTTCGAGAAATTGTCAGATGTTAAACTTAATTTTCGCCACTCATATATTCACATTTTTAAAATTACTATGGACATTTATTCAAGCGATTGTGATTGGTCTTGAAGTTTTAATATAACACAGTGATTATCTCGACATCTACTTTATCATTTATTCAATTTAAAGTATGCACATTAAATAATGTGTCGATTTTCTTAGAAAGAACATGATGGGACATGGAGAAAGTATTGGTGACACTTTTACCCCACCTGAAATAAATCTTTCCATTTGAAAGACTGTGTATCACATAATTTCGTTGCTGAAAAAAATAATGAGTGTCAAATATTATGTTTAATAACAAATAAAGTGTCATAAAAATAGCAAACAATCTTCTAGGGTCCTGAACCAGTTACTGACTTACCTGAAGTTGCGAAAGCTAGAGCAGAACACTTGGCAGCCTTACATGCAGCTTACAGAAGTGCCCAAGCTGCACACTTAGGTTATGGTGTACCTCAACCGGTGCAAGATTTACCTGAGGTTGTTAAAGCTCGCGCTGAACATCTTGCTGCCGTAGAAAAAGAGAAAGCAAGACAGTTGGAGTTACGTGCTGAGGTTGCTTTAAGTCCCATCCCAGAAAATCTTGATGGTTATGTTGTTCCTGTACAAACTCACGTTGATGGTTCTGAACCACTTCCAGTTGCTCCTGCTGCCCAAGTAGCATATGCTCCTGAACAGTATTCTTATGGTCCTTATTCTTATGGGTAAATTAATCATGATATTGTTGAAACAAGCTTAATTATATTTTTCATTTTTGTAGATACGTGGAACCTTATGCTGCCAAGTCCGAAACAAGATCTTCTGATGGTGTAGTTCAAGGAGGTTACTCATACATTGATGCCTTTGGTGTTGTTCAGACGGTAAACTACATAGCAGATAAAGCTGGATTCAGAGTAGCAGCTAGCAATATTCCTGTGGATAAGAACCATATTTCTGCGGCTGGTACAATTGCAACTGGTGATACTATTATATCATCTAGTCCAGTAGCTGAAGAAAAAAAGTTTATAGTTCCAGCTCTTTATAGCACTGATATCCATTATTAGATTGTAAGAAGTTGTACTGGATGGATACACATCAAATTATATAGATGTTTAGACAAGAACTAGTCAAAAAAATATGATAGAATATATTCTTTGATACCGAATTTGTTGTTAAGCATTGAAAAAAAAATTATTAATATAGAATATAAAAACCATCTTAAATAGTTGTTAAAAGTATTATTTTAGTGTTATTTACTACTTAAATTTCACATTATAACTACAAAATTATCGTAGAACTACTTAAAGTGTAATTATATTATATTTAGAGAAGAACATTCAATAGGTTCTAGGAATATTATTATACGGTAGTCCATAGAAAATTCTCTTTTTCTTACTATTTATTTATGTATCAGCATAATCTGGTTCCATTAGCTGTAAAGGTCCTGCTTTGAAGGATTTCTTTCAATTTTTTCGGCCCTTGATTATTACCACAATTCATTCCAAAGCTAATCTTTTACCGTTAGAAGTGTTCCAATTTCCTGTTTCCAGAATATTCTCGGTCTTCCTTATTCCTTTCTCCCAAGCCCATCTCGAATCCCTTATTTCCGTTTTGTTTCTTTCGAATCAGATGTGAAACCAACCCATCTATCTTTCGGTGATTTTTGCTTTAATTGAAATAACTCCAACTATAGTTTTAATTTCATTCAATTCATGCACGGTACTATTATGAAAAAACACGTCTTGTAGTACACTGTAGGTGAACATATTCAAGGACGATAATCACGCACCCTCGGAACTGTCCTACCTATTGTTATAATTAAAGCACTATCCATTTGCCGGATATTTTAATATCGATATAGTACAGCAAGGACTTTAAAATGACATTCATCAGATCCTTGGTTAATTTTAGGAGACCAAAACCCCGTACCCTTTCATAACTCTTATACTCAAACTATCTTTTCTCTACGTCTAATCGTTTAGCTATTTTAGAAAAAGTAAAACTGGTTTCTTTGATACCAAAAGCTCGTTGCTTTCAGAATTCGAATAATTGCCTGGAACTATGTGTTGGACAAACTCGTGGTATTTTAGCACTTTTAAACTGACAATACAATAATCAAATAAATGTTGTATTTCAAATAATTATATGAAATAAAAATAATATTATGTTATTGCCTGAAAGATCATAAGATCATAAGATTATAAAAAATGCAAAACAATTAATATTTTATATAATTAATATTTAATAACATATTAATATGTAATACTAGTTGTTACCCGCCCGCTTCGCTTAAATTTTAGTAATAATTTATTTTTTTTACTATTAAAATTACTTTTAGAATTCCATAGCTTTTATATGCTATTTAATAATTTTTTCTATAAATTTTATGAAGACAAAATTGCGAGGAATTTACAACGATACAATCCCAAATTTCAAATTTTGGTATATATTTATCTTTTTTTAATATAAGTTAATTTAAAAAAAAACCTCCCCCTCAACAAACATCTACGGCGCATAAAGTACATTCCTGCCAAATTTCAAGTCTATGTGACTTAAATTTAAAAAACGGGTCTATGTTTTTCTTTAACGCTCCCTCAATTCCTCTTAGGAGTTGATTTTTATGAACCCTCCTCCTTAGCCAACAAATACGATGCATGTAACTGAAAATTCGCGAAAAGTGAGTGATGAAGTACTAGTCTACCACCTAGTACTTTCAAATACAAAGTTATAGGAGATAACTAGACTAAGAATAATGTACAAAAAATGTTTTCCGGTATTGGCAGATTTCTGCAGTAGCTACTAAAACAATATTTTTTTAAATGGCAACATCATATTTTTTTAATATAATTTGACAAATCTTAAAATTCGAAATAAATAATGTTATGCCATATTTCTTTAGTGGAGTAATAACGTTGTAACGTTGTAGTATAAACGTTGTTTTTCTTAAAATTTTATTAATAACAACAATATCGGGTTTGTTATTATTTAATTTTTAGTTTGTAAGCACTGTTTGGTCTCAATACATTTTATAACTATTGTTGTCCAGAACTGGTTGCGGATTGTAATTGTAGTATGGGACTTTCTCCGATTCCTTTAGCTGCAGTTTTATTGCCAATTCTCGATGAATGGTCTTCGCC
Organism: Cosmopolites sordidus; assembly: GCA_031761425.1. NCBI lineage: Eukaryota > Metazoa > Arthropoda > Insecta > Coleoptera > Curculionidae > Cosmopolites > Cosmopolites sordidus. The sequence continues at coordinate 1,261,640 of JARFXV010000530.1, read as the reverse complement.
ATTATTAATTAGTATTAATGCATTAATTAGTATTAATGTATTAACTATTACTATTGCGTTAATTGTTATTATTAATTAATTTATTATAATTATAATGAATTATTTATTAAGTAATTAATTACCATATAGGAAATAACTTACGCGCGTAGATTTAAGCCACCAATATCAGGAAAAATGGATTCAATTTTCCCTTTTTGATTAAATAACTGATTCATCTGAGCAATTGGATTATGAGTTTTTTTTATATAAAAATCAATTACAACAGCTTTCAAATAACACAATGACAGCACAATAATGATGGCTCCTTTCAAACAACACAAGTTTTGTTTAATTTCCAAGGCATATTATTGTTATGTTAGCTTATTTTAGTTCTTGTGGACTGCAGATTTTTTAGTTGTTTTTGCTAATTGGTCTAAAACGGCTACTCCTATAAAGAATTTTAAGATTTGGCAAATTCTGTTAAAAAAAATACGGTATTGCCATTTATAAAAATATTGTTTTAGTAGCTACTGAAGAAATCTGGCAACACTGGAAAGTTTTGTTTGTAAATTTTTCAAGTCAAGTTATTTCCTACAACTTGGCATTTGGAAGTTCTAGTCTATCACTTCAAATAAAAAAATTAGCGTATTAAAAAATAGCATTAGCGTTTTAAAAAATTTTGTTGTGAAAATGTATATCAGCAGCGGAATAGGTGATATCCAGATGGGATCGTGACTTAGCTATACGTATCTAAAAAATATATTGTCCTGAGTCATTCTCACAATATTGGTCGGGCGTTAGCATGAAGCAGAATCATTTTTTTTATTGCAGTACTCAAATTTATCAACTGCTTTTGATAGAAATCAGTCACAGTCGCTCATAACTTACAACTTTTCCTTTCTTTCTCATACAGGTCACTTTTTGAATCCTACAGACTGCAGAGCAAAGTCTTCTTAGATTGATTTAGCGTAATTCCGAAGGTTCGCTAGGGATAACATAATTTTTACGTCTTTTCTCATACTGTAACGATTTTATGGCAAAGATGCTCTTTACCCATTGCATGTAATTATATAGAAATGGCTATCTGGTTAATGTTAAGCTGTTCTGTAAACTTTTATTGAGTTTGAACCAAATTATTATCCAGCAATGTTTGCAGTTTATCCGTTTCAATTTTTTGAGGGTATTTTTTTTATATAAAAATCAAATACAACAGCTTTCAAATAACACAATGACAGCACAATAATGATGGCTCCTTTCAAACAACACAATTTTTGTTTAATTTCCATGGCCTACTATTGTTATGTTAGCTTCTTTTAGTTCTTGTAGACTGCAGATTATTTTAGTTGTTTTTGCTAATTGTTCTAAAACGGTTACCCCTATAAAGGTTTAAAAAAATACGATATTGCCATTTAAAAAAATATTGTTTTAGTAGTTACTGAAGAAATCTGGCAACACTGGAAAGCATTGTTTGTACATTTTTCAAGTCAAGTTATTTCCTGCAACTTGGCATTTGGAAGTTCTAGTCTATCACTTCAAATAAAAAAATTAGCGTATTAAAAAATAGCGTTAGCGTTTTAAAAAATTTTGTCTGAAAATATATATCAGCAGCGGAATAGGTGATATCCAGATGGGATAATGACCGAGCTATACGTATCTAAAAAATATATTGTCCTGAGTCATTCTCACAATATTGGTCCGGCGTTAGCATGAAGCAGGATCATTTTTTTTAATGCAGTACTCAAATTTATCAACTGCTTTTGATAGAAATCAGTCACAATCGCTCATAACTTACAACTTTCCCTCTGTTTCTCATACAACTCACTTTTCTAATCCCACAGACTACAGAGCAAAGTCTTCTTAGATTGATTTAGCGTAATTCCGAAGGTTCGCTAGGGATAACATAATTTTTACGTCTTTTCGTATACTGTAACGATTTTATGGCGAAGATGCTTTTCACCCATTGCTATCCATTGAGTTTAAACCAAATTATTATCCAGCAATGTTTGCAGTTTGTCCGTTTCAATTTTTTGAGGGTAATCAGCAAACGGTTTATCTTCAAGGAGTTTGTCATCAGGTGGATGCTAATTCGAATATTTTCTTGTATCATTACCATCGTGAATACTACTGTTTTTAATGCTTCGTGCATGATTTTTTAAAATACCAACTGCCAAAGCTTTAAAGAACAACAGAACAAGCTTTATCGCTCATGATGATAGTAATATCTTCGTTTCCTTGAAACATGCCGAATATTGTTTGGGCAAATATGACGCGTAACAGTAACAGCGTAACAATCATGAATTTCTACAGACGACAGTCCCAATCCTTACACAAAATACATTTTACACTATTCTTATTCATCACTAGTTCAAAAGCGTGTCGATTTGTAGAGCGAATTGGACATGTCAACTCCGTCACCCCAGAGAGAGTTGTTGCGTTTTAATCAGGGAGTTGCCACTTTTGACAAACTAATCATGAAAAGAAGCGGTGTTCTCGAGTCTACAGAGGTATGCTGGATATTAAACATCAACAAAACATAGAGACTTGCCATAGGCCCATCTCCCGCTACTAACCTTCACCCCCTAGACTTCACATTCCAAAAACGTTTTTCATAAACGACCTGGTATAATCTAGTTAAATAATTTGTATATTTTAGGAGTAAAAAAGTGTTTTTACGTCGACCTTATAGCAATCGTTATAATAACAATGAATAATACTTTTGCATAAACAATGAAAAAGCAGTAACGATAATAAGCTGTGATAGCACATTTATTTATAATGAACACAGTCGCGTTAATTCATCACTATCACTGTCAAGTCTTTCCACATGACCCATGTAATAAATATTCTCATTGAACGTCTGTATAAATTTGATTAAAAGAAAATAAACATTAGTTATAATGAAGTGTAATATTTATTTTTAGTTACAACATTTTGTCTACATTGAAACTATTTTTGTGGTCAGTTAGTGTAGAATCTTCGTCAGTGTATCAACTAGAATCTATTAGTGTATGAAAACAGGTAAATAAAGTGTTATATATGTTTGAATTTCGTATTATTATATTATGCTTTAGAAAAACCATCCCATATTTCTAGCCTTACGTTTCTTTCTTATTACATCTGTTAGATAAAGAAAAAACACACTGGGGAATCTATTCCGTCTGTGTCGAAATCGAGCCCTTCCCCAGTTCCAACCCCAATCGATTCTTGTCTACAATGTTGCCACTTTTATAAAGAGTCCGAAAACGAAATTCATTTTTAAACTATGCATTTTCCGTGAATAAATTACGCTATCGAATATTGAAAGTAAAGGCACTTCGTATTATAAGGGTGTGGTGCAAAGTTCAAAAAATAACCGACAAGGTCTTCAGATCAAAAACCGTAGTACCCCAAAGTGACTTACTGAGCCTGGACGCCTGAATCACTTGAGGATTTTTATAAAAGAAATCTTGCCGTCATTTTTGTTCTCAAACCAATTAATTCGTAGGAAGTGCGCTTCGTAGGAAAAGCTTAATTTTTTCCAAAGTAGGGGTATGTCCATGAATGCATGCACAAGACGAAATCCAGGATAACATTTCAAGAATATTATCATCAAATATAATGCCATTTTTTGTTTTTCAAGATAAAATAAAAATGACAGGATCATCACTTTTACTTATCATTATGTCTTATTATAAAGTTTAAACATTCTTATTGAACAATCTTTTATAAGGACAACACATTTACCAGTGGCGGCTCGTGGGTTTTCAAAGTGGGAGGGCATAGAAGAAAATAGTGCTGCTGAAGAATTTGTTTATTTTTTCCTTCCTTCTTTTGACTTTTTGTGCTATTGAAACCCTATACAGGAGGTGAACCAGGAAAACATTAAAATTTTGTATTGTTACTACTTACAAGGACATTGGAGTGGTTGCTTGTTGCGCAGATAAAGGAATGAATACGTACTTGCCGTTTCCAGAAGAGTAAACCATTCAAACAGTCTAATAGAGAAAATTAAAGAAAAATTTCATGATAAGTTCGAAAAGTTCAAAAAAATATAAAAGCTTTATGACAAAAAAGGGTAATTGTACACATTTTTAGCGGTATATAGCAGTTCGCCGTTTCCTAGTTTTTAAAATGAAATTCCATTCCCATGTTTTTGTCCAAAATAAATATTTCCGTAACTTTTTCATTAAAGTCCGGAATTAGTTCGACCTAGCACTCTCAATATTTAACATGCCTAAAGCACAAATATTTTAGATCCCTTACGCCTTCACGAGTCTATTGCTGCTCACTACCAAACAATAAATACACGAAACAAAACAGAGAATTAGTGTCTTCACAATCACATAGCCACAAAATACTATTATATAGTTAATTGTCAAATTTTCGAGTAAAAATTGGTCTATTTTTATATTCTTTTTGAACTTGGCTCAAATTCAAGACGGGTGTGGAACGACCATTAGTTTTAAATTCTCCTCTAAATTTGAATTAGTCATTATTAACTGTTTTAAATCAGATACTTTGATGTTTGCAATTAAAAGTTGATTATTTTTATTTCAAAAGTACTACTCAGTGTGTAAACACGTAGCAAATCCCAAATCAAAACAAGTACTCGCGAGGCGAATGACATACGCGATGCGAGACATATCAAATGCTCCGTCAAATCTACGTCCAAATCGCATGTTTTAGAAAGCAGTTAAACCCCCGTATTCTGGCAACCAACAAAACATGTAACGTAGCGTACGGTCGCTGGAGGTAAACGTCCAACCAACGATGTAGAAATTGTGGCGAGAGGATGGAATTTTTATCCACATTAGTTGGTGTGATGGGTTGACAGACGTTCTTCTACATTTGGAGATTTTAATTTTTAATATTATCTTAAAATGAGTTATATGAAAGAATCTAAACGGAAATAAAATATGCTGTTTTGGTTGGAATTTTTTACTGTGATAAATGTTGGAGGAGCAGCTCCCCAATGCCCTCCTTCACGAGCCGTCACTGATATTTAGTTAGTTAAGCATAGCTGAACGAAATTAAACTTTCAGTTTTAATCCCAATCAATTCTGATTTGTTTTTTGATTAGTTTAGTCTATAATTTCAAAAATGTTTGTATTAAACTTGAGACAATTTCGAAAATTAACTTGTAGGGTAGGTGGAAAGTTAAGGGATAAACTGCTAGGGAATTACATATTTAGGAACAATATGTCTTCGAGTTGAATTGAGAAAAATGTTATAAAATTATTGTACTTTTTAATCTGTATTTTAATATTTTGTTTTGATTTCCTCGAGTATTTTGATATTTTCTCTTTTTCCCACGCAAACTTAAAAGTAGAATTGTTGTCGAATATTTTTCCTCTATAGTTCGTCATTGTTTCCACAATATAATTTTGTATGGAGACTGTTGTTGCTTATCCTCTGAAAATATGCAGGATATTGTTACATTCTTCTGTTGTTACATTCCCTGTTGAGAAAAGGGTTATAACATTATTACATTCGTTATTAAGGTATATACAAAACTAATGTTTGTTATTGTGAGAGCTCAATGGTTATTTTGTTGCCAATTTAATATTTACTGTAATAATCTCGTACAGTAATACCAGTACAAAGGTTACAGAGACGTGCATTATAATATTTTAACATTATTACTGGTTCTATCTTTTTGAGAATGCCAAAGAAATTGCAACTTTTCAAGACTTTTTTGATAAAACCGTTAACTAGATTTCCTCTTATTAATGATGATATGATGATGGATTTCAAAATTTAACTGTGGTAGCCGATACTTGATGGAAATTAATTTTAAATAAATTAGCAAAGATCAATACCTCAAATTTCTACTATATTTAAAATTGTATGTATAACAATTGATTCGACATACAGTGCCTTTTGCTCACAAATTGTTATACATACAATTTTAAATATAGTGGAAACTTTAGGTATTAATCTTTACTAATTTATATATAATTTCATCAACATAAGGAAATCACATGGGGTCCATCATTAGGATGGACCAAGGAATGTCCCCATATTTTCAGACATATAGCGACATTCCTTGGTCAGCAGGATCGCCAGATTTAAAGACATATGATTTTTTAGCTAGTGGATTATTTGAAGAGCAAAATATACTCTATAAAATATTGCCTAGTTAAAAATCAGAATTCGAAAAGAAACCACTTTAATTCCAATTAAAATGATGCGTCGAAATCTCCATCAACAAAAGAGGACAAATTTTATCCTTGTCCTATAATTTTTAACTGGTATATTTTAAACAATATTGTGGAAGATATGCTGAGATCATATATTGAACTGAAAAAAATCAAACTCAGATCTGACATACATTTTTGAAGATATTTTGTCAGTGTCACAATACGAATTCCGTAAGTACCCTACTATCAAAAAATATGGCAACGCTGCGTCCTACTCTCTGTCGCTTTTGTCTTGTTTGGAATCGTACAATTTGACGGAAATGTCCTGAACTGGAACGGAAAGAATCGTACCGTGTAAAAATGAAACTGAAAATCAGTTGCGTATCGTTGCCTACAACGAAAAACTACTATTTCATAGTGTATGTTTTTGCTTTTGAATGTTAAAATGCCGCGTCGAACGAAAACGATCCAAAGACGATGAGTTTCGGTTAAAAAGTCGCGATTTCTCATTTTTTCATCATGATAGTGCTCAAAATGATAAGAAATTTCAGGCTCCGATATTTATGTGTATAATAGTCATAGACCTCTTCTCCGTTTACTATTTACATTTCGTGAAAGAAGAAAAACAATACCAATATGGTGAGTCCACTGCCATTTCAATTAAACAATTCATTCTTATTAAATGAGACAATTACCTTAAACCGTTGATTACCGCATTAAGCGTTCTTTAATTGAAATATTTACTTTCCAGGAAATGGATTTTAAAAGTTCTATTACGCTGATAATTTGAAAAAATGGGTAATCTACAAACAGCTGAGGGTGGTAAATCTAGCTCAAAGGGTGGGCAGAAGACGGGGAACCGGTCGAAAATGAGACTGTTGGGTGGTAAAAAGGGGGCTAAAACCGAGGAATGGATGAGCGTCGTTCCAGAGGATGGAGATGTTCAAATAAGAGTTACTCCAGAGAGGGAAACCTCGCCCAAACCATCGGTCACTGACGTTCGTAGAACGACAAGGTATTTTCTTGAATTAAAAGATACTTAGAAAACATAAAGAATAAATACTTTTTGTTTTCTTTTTCTTTAATATTACCAGAAATATATACAGGGTGTTAATGAAATACTCTGCCAGATTTTTGGCAAATCCTACGTCACAAAACAACACAAAAATGTCATACGAACATGGATACGGAACTCCTTCGTGTTCAAGATCGAGGGGGGGGGGGGGGGGGGGGGGTGGGAGGTTGACGATTTAATTTTTTCTTTCTTTTTTAATTTATATCTTCCGCATAAAAATTCACCACACGCCTGGAATTTTAGAACGAACGCGTGTATAAATGGGGCGTATATATAGGGCGTGTATAGAGGTTGGTGGGGGCCATTTCGAGCATCTAATTTAAGTATTTTGGTTTTTAACTGATAAATAACACCTCATTTAGATATATTTGCTTTAATACAGACAAGACTTTAAGAATTATTTTGGTTGTAAATTCCTAAAGGAGATCAACCACCTTTATTAATGTTGATTTGAGGAGTATGATATTATAATTTTATTTATTGTCCTGTATGTAAGCTTCTGTGTATGAAATTTGACAAAAACAGTCGTTCAGAGAGTCGTCTCATTTTTCAAATCCTTATCGAGAAACCTTTTATGCTGATACAAACCTGTATGTGAAGTGAAAAGTCAAGTTTGCTGTGAAACCGAGGCAAATATGAAAAAATGTTAAGATAAACTGTTTGTAGAGAATTCTGTGTTGAAAAATGTATTTTAGTTTAAGTTTCAACAGATTATGGCAACCGGAAGGCTGATGATGAGATGATATCAAATTTGGTTACAATATCTTTCTTTATACGAAAGATATAAATTAAAAAAGAAAAAATAGAAATCTTCAACCCTCTGTATCTGGAACACGAATGATTTCCGGACCCTTGTTCGTATGATTTTTGTGTTATTTTGTGATGAGTATTTCACACATATTTATATATATATATATATATATATATATATATATATATATATATATATATATATATATATATATATATATACATATACACGCTATAATAAATACTGAGGTAAAATGTTGCGCATGGTGGGCGGAGCTTTGATGACGGGAATACGTCATCCATTGCGTTAAATTCGAACATGTTTCATGTTTTGACATATAACAATTTACTAGAAATTTATGTACGGCGTTGGTGTGGTGTTAATCTAAAATATTCAATAATAACAATAACAATGTGTTGTGCTATATTTGGGTGTAACTCCAACAATCCAAAAAGTTTTCTCATTTTCCCAAGAATGAAGTTGCGTGTAAGAAGTGGATCCATGTCACAAAGAGACAGGATAAATTTATCTTGAAAAGGGCTTGTATTTGTTGAAACACTTTTTTAAATAGCGATTTCAAGGAAAATGTTCAACGTAAATTTCTAAATTACACACCAAAAAGTTACCGAGGATTGAAGGATGATGTACTGACTCAAAATCTGGTAGTTAGTTCTAAAAAACCAGTATAGAATCTGCAAGAATTGAAAAAGGGAGAAAAACAAGTCGTCGCGTAGTTATTGACCAGGTAATTATCACAAGAGAAAAATAATTGAAATAGAAATTAAACCGAAAAACATTGAATCATGTTTATAAATTTGTTGCTTTAAAAAGTAGGGTGTTTTATTTATTTATGCTTGATTAGATGTTGGGATGGTGGTAGAAAGAGTAATGATGGTGATGGTAGTAATATTTCTAATATTCCATGTTTATACCACAGATTTGCCAATAAGTGGTTCAATGATCAAGAAATTCGACTCCAAAAATGATCTACTTATGTTGAGCAGTGCTCATGAAGGAGATATTGACGAGCATCTTCATGAACTTGAATATGATATGCTCGAACACTTAGCTGGATACATATGTTTCAAGTTAGACGATTCCAGTTTAGAAAGACCCAGCACGTCCATACCTGGACTGATCATTTAAGTGAAGGAGGTTCCTCTGAAGACCTCTGAAGAAGAGAGAAGACCTCAGAAGAACCTTCTGAAGACTCTCTTTCACAAATGAAACAGCTTGAACAAATTTTTAAGTCTGTTAATGGAGAATCCTTGACAGAAAATTATTTGAATAATTTGATACTTAGAAGTAACCACATTGAATGCCCAGAAAAAGCAAAAAAAAAACTGTTTTTTCGATCGCGAATGTAAGTGTAAAATTAGGTAAAAGAAAGATGATTAAAACTATTATATAATTACACTTATAGCTAATTCACAATGGACATAAGCTTAAGAAATATGTATAATTTTAAATTTAGGAAACAAAATGTTGCCATTTTTAATACAAATATAAAATATGGCTAGATGTGTATTGAATAATTAATATTTTATTTGTTACAAAAAATGTCGACTTTAGCTGGATATTACATTTAAAAACCAATATTTAGAAAACTTTCAATTTGCATATTGCAATTTTATATAACCAATATATATTATTTTTTACATACATTTTTAAACTGAGAAACAAAATGATTTGTTTATATACATTTCAAATACTCGTAATAAATAATATTAATCTATAAAACGAAATGTTTTTGTCGATAAATAAAAACTATTCGAACTATCGAAGTTGTTTTGTTCTGTAAATAGTGTCTTAAATTCAAATAAAATTGTGTACGTCTTTGTTATATACAATTTTGTAGTCTGTTGCCCACACTGATAAAGTATTTGTCCTCAATATAAGGCCTTAATTCCAATTACAAAGCATTTAAATTGTATTTGAAAGTTACTGAACGAGTGACGACACGCGCAAACAGGACGCATTTTGGTATACGGGAATATCAAGCCCTGATATATATATATATATATATATATATATATATATATATATATATATATATATATATATATATATATATATATATATAAAATGGCCGATGTGTCGGAATTGGATTCCTCATCAATCGAAAGCTGAAGGACAGTGTGGTAAAATTTGAAAGTACATCCGACCGACTAGCCCAATGCGTCATTCAGCTGAATAAAAAGTTTAGGCTTCAAATCGTCCAACCTTATGCACCAACTATAAGCCATAGGGATGAGGAAATTGAGGAATTTTATGATAATGTGGCCCAGCTTTTATATAAGGAGAAATGTAGGTACAAAATCCTGATGGGTGATTTTAATGCCAGAATTGGAACAACAAGAATTGACGAAAATGCAACTGGCCCATATGGAACTAATGAGCGAGACAATAGAGGTGACAGATTGGTTGATTTTGCTGAAGGACAAGAACTATATATTATGAATCCATTCTATAAGAAAAATATCAACAGAAAATGGACATGGAAAAGTCTATCTGGGCCCACAGGCGAAATTAACTACATCATGACCAACGATAAAACAATATTTACCAATTGTACTGCCTTTAACAATTTTATTGTTGGAAGTGACCACCGAATGGTACGAGCAAGGGTTCGGATTGACTGTCGAAAAGAGCGCGAAAGAATGGTAAGATCAAAGAAGGGCAAGGTGGATTCTGGAAAACTGCTGGAGAGAGGAAGCGATTTTGAGATTGCTTTATCAAACCGGTTTGCTGCGTTACAAGATCCAGAGGAGGTGGAAATATCAGTTCAATATGAAGAAATCGCCAACAATGTACTTCAAACGGCTGCTTCAATAGCACCAGAAGAAAAATGTCTCAAACAAACAAAAATCTCTAGTAACACCATTGATTTAATGAAGAAACGGCGAGAAAAATGCAGGTAGTCCTTTTGGCAGGGTCGAGTACACTGAGCTCTGCAAAACTATAAGAAAACGTATCAGAGAGGACACGCGCCGATTCAATATGCAGCTAGTGCAAAAAACCCTGGAAGAAAACAAAAGAATTAACAAAGCTAAATAGAAGCTTAGAAACAAAAGAACGCAAATATATGCTTTAAAGCGTGCGGATGGCACAATGTGCAGGGCGCGTACCCAAATGTTAGAGATTGTCAGAAAATTTTATTCCCAGTTATACGAAGACCAGAACCGATCAAAGACAACAATACCCACGGAAGAACAAATGCCAGATATCCTAGTGGAAGAAGTAACAAATGCTATAGAATCAATGAAAAACAGCAAGGCTCCAGGAAAGGACAGTGTAACTGTCGAAATGCTAATAGCTGGTGGTCGGACGTTACATAAAACACTGTCAAAAGTATACTCAAAATGCCTCAAGGAACAAAAAGTACCTAACTTATGGAAAAATGCAGAAGTGATCCTTTTACATAAAAAAGGAGCACAGGAAGACTTAAGGAACTACCGTCCAATAAGCCTCCTATCAGTAATGTACAAAGCTTTCACTAAGATAATTTCTAAAAGAATATTAAAAAAACTGAATGACGCACAACCAAGAGAACAAGCAGGATTCAGAAGTGGATTCAGTACAATGGGTCACATCCAGGTTGTACAGCAGGTCATAGAAAGGCACAACCAATACACCATACCACTGTGCTTGGCTTTTATCGACTACGAAAAAGCATTTGATTCCATCTCAAAGCATGCGATAATAGATGCACTGCTTACCCAAGGTGTAGAGAGAGCCTATGTAAACCTGTTAGAATCGATATATGATGGAGCTACAGCCACAATTCACCTTGATCTTGAAGTGGGAATTAATGTAGAACGAGGTGTACGGCAGGGTGACGCAATATCGCCTATTCTTTTCTCGGCTGGCCTTGAAGAAGTATTCCGTAAACTACATTGGGAACAGGATGGTGTAAAGGTCAATGGTGCAAACTTAAACCATCTTAGATTTGCAGATGATATTATTCTCATTTCACAAGACCCAGAGGAGCTGCAAAGACGCTTACAAGAACTGCAAAGGGCTGGCGAACCATTTGGCTTGAAAATAAACCTGAAAAAGAGTCAGGTTATGTTCAATAACTTCGCTCAGGACAGAAGAATTTCAGTTTTAGGAAATGCATGGATCAGGGAACAAACAAAAGTCTGTGACATCATTGGAATAGTAAAGCAATTGAAATGGAGATGGGCAGGCCATATAGTGAGGCGATGGGATGACAGATGGACCAGGGCAATCCTGGAGTGGATGCCGCTTGATCGCAAACGTCCTCGAAGAAGATCGAAAGCACGATGGATTGATGACATCGTTAAGTATATTGGACCCGAGTGGCAGAGGAAAGCCCAGGACCGTGAAAGTTGGAAGCATGCTGAAGGGGCCTTCATCCTGCAGTGGATCGATACAGGCTGATGATGATATATATATATATATATATATATATATATATATATATATATATATATATATATATATATATATATATATATATATATATATATATATATATATGGTTTACCAATAAGAATCGGAACTGAGGTCATAAAAAAACATTTATTGGAGAAATATGTAAAGTACTAAATAATTTTCAAAATATGACTCTCCTGCATCAATAAACCGCTACTAGCGGTTTTTCCAATTTTCATATGCCCCCTCGGAGACCACAACTGCAAGGTTATTTAAGCACTCCGTCGCCGCCTCTTGGGCTGCGTCAATTGTCCTCTTGTCTAGGCTCCTCTTGATCCATGGAAATAAAAAATCTGGACTATAAGGTGGTTGGGGCAGCTTTACCCGCTTTGTTTATCTGGTGTTTCGCTTACAATTAGCGACTTGTGACGGAGCGCGTTTTCATAATGGAGCATCCAGGAATCGGCGTTCTCTCTTCGGACGTTCGGACGTTCGAGCACTTCTGCCTAAAATTTGCCGTTCACTGTTTGGCCAGCGGGAACAAACTCCTTTTGGACCACACATTTTGCATCAAAGAAGACAATGAGCATCGGTTTCACTCTAGACTTGCTTATGCGAGCATTTTTTGGTCGAGGAGATGCGATTGTGTCTCACTCAGAACTTTTTCTTTTGGTCTCCGGATCCTACTCAAAGATCGAAGTTTTCTCACCGATTATCACTCTGTTCAGAAATTTTGGACCGGTCTCCAAACGTTCTAAGATTTCACGGCAAATCGTCATACGGTGTTCCTTCTGCTTGTCTGACGAAACTTTCGGCACCAACTTCGCGCACACATTTCGCATTTTCAAATCATCGTATAATTGAATGCACAGTTGATTTCTGTAAATTTAATTCCTGTGCCATCAAACAAACACTTAGCCGACGATCAGAGTTCAAAAATTCTGACAGTTTGGCCATATTTTCATCTGTTCGGGACGAGATCGGACGTCTAGCGCATTGTTTGTTTTTAATGTTTTCCCAGTCTCCTTGGAATATTTTATGCCACTCAAAAACAGTTATTGTGGACATGGCTTTGTCCTTGTAAACCTCACGTATCATATGAAAAGTCTCCATAGCGGATGTGTTCAGTTTCACGCAAAATTTGATGGCACATCATTGCTTGATGTTTTCTTGCATCTTGACTCTCGACGAGAACTTAAAACACACGTTCACTACTTGCATGATCTACGCACTCCAAAATCTCGGAAACATCTGAGCCAGATTTCCTAGTTTACATGACATCAGCTCCGATGTCACTTAGAAAAACCACCGTCTCGATATTTATTGGACTAACCCTGTATATACCAAATCATTTTTTTTAACTTGCTATGACGGTAATATGGTCAGCGAAACGCGCGTACAAAAAAGTGATTTGGTGTTTAGTGGTGTTTGTTTCACACCTGAGGTTGCAATAGAAGATGAGATCACAATAATACTTCTTAGATTAGTAGTATACGAAAAACACTTTATATCATGATAAAACCAAAATATTTGAAGCAGTTTAATTTGTCGTAATTATATACAGAAACATAAATGTAAATAATTTGTATTTGATTCCTATATAGAGACAGTATGTTGGAAAGATAACGGAACTTTATAAATTTAAAGAAAACTACTAGCACTATCTATTGAAACACTAGTATAATCTGAAAGCTGTGTATCTCCTCTATAAAACAAGACCGCAATCATTAGAACCAATCAATGGATTGTCGAGTTATAGCGCTTAAAATGGCAATATATTTTGTCACCTCGTAACAAAAACACGACGAAACAAACATCTAATATGAAATTTTGTTTCATGCTCGATAACACTTTTTCAGAAATATTATGCCGTACACGTGTGTTCTAGTGGTATAAGCGATGCCAGGACGGTTGTGATACTTTAGAAGGCGACACAAAGCCAGGCCAGCCAAAAAACAAAACTCACACGAATTCGTGCCACAAGATCAAAATGTTACTGCTAAATATTATCTGGATGTTATGGAGGATTTGTGGAAGAGAATCGTTCGGGTAAGGATCGAATATCGAGTACGGCGAAGTTAGTTTTTGTTGCACTATAATGCACCGCCTCACAAAATTATCGCTGCTTGTGAATTTTTGACGAAAAAACAAGCCTGTGTGCTTCAACATCGTCCGTATTCGCCTGATTTATCTCCACGTGGCTATTTCCTGAAACTCAAACTAGCTATGAAAGGGACGTTTTATGACAGTGTTACTCAAACCCAATAACCCATAACGAGGGTAATTGAGGTAATTCCGAAAAACGAGACAAACAAATCTATGTTAGTATTAGTTGGACGTGCCCAGCGTTGCATTGATGCGGAAGGGATGCATTTTAAATATGGCTTATTCAGGGAACTAATAGCTGTACGTTATCAAAACCTATGGCGCACGCACGTTTCACTGTTGTCATATCAACACCAAAATACCCAGACTTTGACTTTTGTATGATCGATAAAACTGCAATGACAAAAGAGGAGCCCCGTTGTCTTGTTCCTGTTCAAAATAACTGATAAGTGATGAGACAAGTTGCTTACATCGACTGCTTAACGGTTTTGGTATTTTTTTGATATTATAATCGCAGACTTTTTACTACAGAACTTTTTACTACATGAAAATGACAGATTCGACTAAGAAAGTTGTATTAGGCCGGCAACACTGTTTAGAACCACAAACCTAAATGTTATCTTGACAGCGAATTTACAGAATGTGATCCTCCGGCTCACCGTATTTTTATCCTATTCTAATAGGATTAGAGGAAGAAGTAAAACGAGTGCTTCGAACTTTAAACTTTGATTTTTTTTGACTTCTTGATTTCTCTAGATTGATGACTTGTAACCATTATTTCCCTGAATCAGCTATAACAAAATAATTTTGGAAAAATAACTAATTGTTTTTTTTTCAAATTAAAAAGTTCCGATATTTTTCCGACGTACTGTATATAATGACTGTTACATTTTTTGTTGCCCAGTGTATTAAATAATCTAATTGGGTAATATTTTTAAGACTTTTTCTTTGTCCTCCTTTTTGTACCTAGGTGAAAATTTTCCTTAAACGCATATTAAAAATCTATTAATCACTTTAATGTACTAATAAACGAAGTTTGACAACAATGCGAGATTGACACTAAACATTAGATTCATAGTTTAATTTCCTCGCGCATTAGAGATAGTATCCGTAAATATTAACTGTACAATTTTTTAGAGCGGAAACTTTATCTTTCAATAATATACAAAATTTTTAATATTTGTTTATTATTTTTTTGTTAGTGTTTCACTAGTCAGTGTTTTATTTATGAATTAAGATATAAATTCTGTGAAATGAGTGAACTTTTAAGTCTTGGTTATAAAGGTAAACAAAATGATAAATTAAATATACATACTTGTTGCTATTTATGTCTGATATAATAAATAAAAACGAACATTTATCATTAAAAATAAAAAGTAAAGTTTTGGGGTTAGAGGCGCATCAGCAACTGAGAAGGCTATTTAGCGACTGGACATACAGCTTAAAGTGGGTTCCGAACCACGGTCATCAGCTACCGAAAACCCCGGTCAGCACCCCCCTCGGGCTATCAACCCTTGGTTTTGTGCTTAACCGAAAGTATCTCGAGAAGCCTACCGACTGGCGAGTGACCAACGTAGAAAACCTCTCAGAAGGCACCCGGCCTTAACCAGCTTCAAACTGGCGTGACTGAGGGGTGATTCCTTGTCAGATTTTACACTCTTACCTGGAAACATTCACAACAATTTTAGAAAAACTTTTTTGCCTAGTACGGGATTCGAACCCGCTCCACATTAACTCCCGTAACGTAAGTCTGACGCCTTAGACACCACAGCTAATGTAGATCCATCATTAAAAATGGTTTTATTATTTTTCGTAATATTCTCCGCAATGATCAATACACTTTTGCATACGTTTGAACCAATTTTCATAGCACTTTTTCCATTTCGATTGAGATATCTCCAAAATACGCATTTTGAACGCATCAACTGCTTCTTCTGGTCTCGAAAATCGTTGAACACGTAGTTTATTCTTCACGGACGAGAACAAAAAGAAATCAGGACTGTACAGCGGATAATCCATTAATTCGATGTTTTGGCCGGTCAAATATTGAGTTGTTTAGTCCGATATGGTTGATGCGTTGCTGGTTATTTTTCTTATTTCTTCAAAGATTTCTGGCAAACACATGGTTGTGTACCATTCTGAATTAACCAATCTGCGATTCTCTAGTGGCACTTTAGTCACATGACCATTTATCCCAAACATATGCCACATGTTCGGCTCATTTTGAAAGACCCATACAGTCGACTACTAGTTACTTTCTGGCTCATACGTATAAATCCAAGATTCAACACATGCATTTATTTGCATCACTAGACAGGAGCCGTTTTTTGAGCGGTTATTAAATTATGTTGAATCCAACGCACACAAGTCTGTTTCACTGATAAATGTTCATGTAAAATCTTGTGTATGCTTGTCAGATTAATGCCCAAAGATACCTCAATCGCACGGTATGACACATGACAAGCTTGCTTGTGCAGTTCGCGCACGGCATCGATGTTTTATGCTACAACAACCGATTTTGGACTACCTTTTTTAAATTCGTTCGCGAGCGAGCGACGGCCACAGTTAAATTCACTAAACCATTGATATACAGTGGCTTTAGATGGTGCTTTGTCGCCAAAAGTCGAAGTGAGTCGATCGATGCACTGTTGTTGAGATAATCCATGACGTAAGTCATAGTAAATCATCGTACGAACATTTTTACGAGTTAATTCAATTTTTTGATTTAGATGAAATTTTCAAGTCACTAAACAACACAAATAGCGTATAACTTTACGACGCAAATGTCAGATGACGCGTAGCAAAACCATTGTTGTCAATTCCGGATTCATAAAAAGCAGCCCTTGTACTTTCTTTAACATTTTAAATACTTCTTGGGGTCATTCCCACTTGTATTTAGATATGATTGGTTCATAATAATAATTTATATTCTATCAGAAAATTTTAAAACTCGCATCCTCCATTCAGTATTTTAAAATTATTAGATACCTAACTATTTTCAGTAATTTGTTCTATTAATTTTTGCCATATTTATGACCAAATTTGGATTACGGTGAAGTAACAACACATTTCCTATTTATCAAGGAAGGAAGTTAACAGGCCTACGATTAATAATTGCATTTTCGTTCAATTCCAATAACAGTCAATTAGTTGCTTCATTCTTGACTTGACAAAGAAGCATTTTTGAAGTGAAAACTGCTTTTTCCGGGTTGGGCAATTTTTGGGAGGGGCAAAACTTATGGGTTCGCGTTACCAACATGCCAGTGACATGTTGCGCCAGACTGGCGACGCGCTGCGGCCTGTGTACATGTATACGCATATATACACTAATACATGTGCAAGTACAAGAGTGAGTACTTAATATGCTAATATTTTTATGTAGAAAAATGAATAACAAAAACAAACTATTTATTTTTGAACACATAATAATTCCAAAGTTTCAAATTTTCACTTCTGTCGTGCAGTCCCCATGACTGTCCACCTTTTTTTTTATTTCGTAACGTAATCGCCATATATTTCAAAACATTTAGACCAACGACGTATGCAACTTTATAATACCATCAATATAATGTTATTTATCCAACTCGACAAAATAAACTGTTGTCTCAGTTTTGACATTGTTTGTGCAATATTCAGTCCATCAAGCTATTTTTTCGCTTATGAGAAGAGAAAGTGGTTGCTAGAAGCCAAACTCGGCGAATATGGCACAGGTCAAAACAGCAGTTTTGCCGTAACAACCCGGTGCATGTATTAAATTGTATTATCATGGTGAAAAAGAGCTTTCTCTTTGGCCAGATGTGGATATAGTTTAGCCTGAATGACATGTTTTAATTAGTTTAGTAGTAAAATGAACTACTCTCTGGTGATGGTTCACTTGTTACCATAAGTATCTAGCTATGAATATTTGATAATACCGCAGCCATAACTTTTTCAGAAGATGCAACTGTTTTCATTTCATTTGGTTGCACTTTTATCTATTCCCATTCACTGTTTGAACTACTGCTCCAGCTTTAATACAGGTTAATACACACATTTATTGTTATAAAACACACAAGAAATTCAGCAGAAAAGTCGAAACACTGGTGAGAAGTATTCATTCATGGATACTGCGCATCCTGAGCATGCATAATCTTTAATGGATATGGATACTCTTTTGTATGCTCGTTAGGATTAAATTAATCAAAACAAAATATTATTAAACAAACTGTATTATAGGTCGAACTTCAATTATATCCATATTTGTTTATTGAATGGCCATAAACAAGAATTAAACGGAGGCATCTGAGCCTTCGTAGTACTCAATCTAATGAAACATACTTGAAAAAATCTTTGTTATGTGATCCTACATGAATCTTCATATATATATATATATATATATATATATATATATATATATATATATATATATATATATATATATATATATATATATATATATATATATGTAGTGTTAGATTTTCTTGGACTGCGTCAACAGCAGTAGCTGAGTGTCATCACACACCCAACCGTTGGGTTCCACAATCTAGGGATAGGTGGGGCTCCTTCCCGGTCAAGCAACCAACAAAAGAGTCTAGCTCAACGAACCACTCACAATCAACCCGTATCCAAAAACCAGTTACAATACATTTACATAGTACTAATCATAAATAAAATATATAAACATAAACTAGCATTCTGCAGATAAAAATAAAAATATCAACAACGAATATAAAACGCACAAAAACATGTAATAACAAATAATAACTCAACCCGTATTCAAAATTACAAAACAGTGATATAAAGGAAAATAACAAGATTCATCAATGAAAAACGAAGATAATCATAAAATAATATACAAGGCTCTATCTCTGAGCTGATAGCAGATATTTTTTAAATTTAAATCTAATGTGCTTTCTGTAGAAATTTAATGACATCTCAAATTTCTACTTAGAGAGTTAAACAATTTAGCAGCATTGTAGCTAAACGAACGATGAAACATTGCTATACTATAACATGGCACCATAAGAAAGGCACTGTGACGAAGGTATGAATCATGAATAATTCGTGGAAAACCCAGTTTATTCCTAAGGATTACTAATGTAAACATATCTGATATGAGTGACAACAACATTCACTTATTTTGCGTATCTGAAAAACCTAAGAAATATCTTGAACACTTATCCTGATGTATATTTGTATGTCTATATTTTTCTTTTAGATTGAATTGAATTAAAAAAAATTATGAACTTATTAGCGAATCTAATGTAAAATCTAAATTCATAAATCCAAACTAACAAAATCCAAGTAATAGCATTAAATTTATTCCGTGTCAAGATTATTATATTATTATGATATCTGATGAGATAAATATGATTTTTATACCAGCATGCTTTATCTGAGTTCCAACAGCGTTTACCTCAGTAACATCGCATACCGTTTTAATAAAACTAGACACAGTTGCTAATAAGTTATTACGTTCCTTGAAACTGAATGATACGATTATCCAATTGCATGCATCTAATTTTTTGTTTAGGGCAACTACAAACAAATTGTCTATTCCAGCCGCTATTAGTTATGCATATATGAGACCGAATATCGACAGAACTATAGCGAAACAAAAGAAGAACTTTTTATCCTATCCGGCATCCAACCAAAATGCACATCCGACTTTTCGATTTATTGACTTACTTCTTCAGTCACTGCAATAATATCAGGAACGCCTTTATTTTGAAAACTGATATTCTTTATAACCGGAAAATCTACCTTAAGAAATTGTAATTAATTTCAAAATGTATGAATTTTTGGATTACTCAGTCAAATCTGGGCAAAAATAATGTAATATAGTAGTTTTGGAAATTAATATTGACACTAAAATGTTAGTGTTGGTTGAATAGGAATTTATATAAGGAATATTTTAGAAGCTATACCATAGTTTTCGCCTTGAACTTAATTATTTTGCAGAATTGGATAAATCGAATTATTCTGAAGACATTATACTAAATAGATATATTGCTTCTTTAAATGTATTGAATTGAAGAGGACTACATCAAAAAAAAAATCAAAAATCTTGCGGTTTCTTTGCCAGTGCGAGAATTATAATCCCAACGTAGATAAGTTTTAGTTGGATTATCCGACGGATGTATTAGCACATCCTCTAATTTTCTTAATGAAGCTGATAAATAAATTACTGACCTTGATTTGGACTAGTGGTATGTGGTGTCAACTGGGTCTTTGATTCTGAATATGTTGAAACCTAAACTTTATCTCAAAGGTTACTAAAGTTACAGCGACGGTAGGCGTTTGCCAGAAGCAGTTGGTTTGTAGGTCACGGATGGATTGTTCAGGAACGTCAATTAGGCGCCATCCAGTTTTTCGAAATCGTAAAAGATAGTAAGGATAGATAATCGTAAAAGATAAAAACAAACCTTAAAACTGGGAAAAGGTTTATTTTCACTAAAAAGGCTCACTATCGGTAACAAGTATTTAATACAAACAAACACAAATTCAGAGTCCAAAATAAAAACAAAAATTTTAAAAATAAGCAATTATAACATAAAAAACATAAAGAAATATGTGGTGTCTACAACTACCCTACTTAACTAGGCATATAAAGAGAAAGGTTCAACTTTAAAACATTATTATATTATAAGTGCTCTTATCTAGCGTACAAACAAAATGAAAATAAATTATCTTCAGTCGTTATTAAGCGTTATTAAACGACGGTAGACAAATTGTAATTTGCGTAATCAGTGACGAATATTAATGCAAATAATAATTAAATAATAATAGAATAATATTAGGTCTTGTGCTTTTGTGGTGCTGTTCGGCTATCCAGCCTCTGGATTGTCCAATTACCAAGATGGTCGATTACTGAACTGGCTCCCAACAAGTCTGGAGTCTATAATGACCGGAGTCTAAGAAGTCTGTAGTCCGAAATACCCATGAACTAAGATGACTATAGTTTCAGATGACTGGGTCCCAAAATGGCCATGTAACAAGATGACCGGGCTCTAAAATGAATGGGGTTTTAAATGACCGAGGTCTATAACGACCCGACTGTAAAACAACCGGGCGCTAAAACCACCGGGTTTAGAGCCCGGGCTCTAAAAACCACTACAAAAATAATAAACCTGTGTAGGGCTTGGTCAACTAATCAACATACCTCAAATGCAGGGATTATTCAAGCAGAAGATGTGTGTTTAGCACGAGGCGGGATGTACGACTGCCTCGACATTCTTCCCGGAGTACAGGTGGGCTTTGAAGTAAGACCCACGTAAAACAATACTACATGTAGCGGCCGATAATTTGTACACGCTACAATGTTCTTGCGTTATATATCCATGAATTAAATTTTTGAAATTATATAAAATAAAACAAGAATTTGAGATTTCCAAGAATCCTAGAACTTCTTATTATCCGAACTGGGTTCAAGCCCCATCTTCATATTGCATGTTTTATTTTATAATGTACATATTCTACATTTATGTGTGGATAGAATAGATATACATTTGAAGTCAGTATGAAGTGAGCAATTACGAAAAAATGCCTCCAATCAAATTTTCACTTAGAAAGTTTATCGCTCTTATTTAAAATCGTTTTAGAAATATCGTAATAGGCTGATGAAGAAGACGTTTGAGACTTATCCAGTAATCAGATCTCCCTATCAGCTGACAAACCACCAATAATATGATTATATAGCTTCTTTGATACTTTGATAATTTATTAAAATATTTAGAATTAAATTTTCATCTTGAACTCTGAGAAATAGAATAATATCTTTAAAATATTTTATTTCTCAGTTTAGTTGTAACGTTGTAATTCTATACCTATGATAAACGTAATCGGAAATTTGAAGTCAGTAAATCTGTTATGGATATAGTAGTGTTGTTGAACCATGTAGATGTGACAGTAATGAGCAAATCAGTCTGGGACACTGGCCAGAAGGTCCAAGTCACTCCAACAGAGATTTACAACGAACAAATGTCTCCTTAGAAGCTGCCTATCTTTGATGTCCCTATTACTTGGATTGCACAGTGCATTTTCTGGAGCACGTGTAGATATGGTACCAGCTCTTTTAACAAATTATAGAAATTCCTTAAATAATCCACAACCTAAAGACCGTCATCTGAACGTTCATTAGAGAGATAGAACCAAAATTATGTAAATACATGTTATGAAATTGAATAGAATTTTAACAAAACCGTGGCAATTTATAAGCCAACGAAAGTCAGATATTTCAATTATATTAATTTCAGAATGCCAAAATCAATTAGAAAATAATAAAAATATTATTAAAAAAAAAGATTTTTTTGTTGAAACACCTTGTGTAATAATGGATTAACATGTACTCATTTTCCCCAAATTAAAGCCCGCATTTTCCAATTAATCAACAGGGTATCATTAATTTATATTTTTCGAACGTTGCAGGAATTTTATCACAACGTTATCGTTTCAGTTCCGAATCCAACTTCACATTAGCTTTAAGTCCAGCGGCATTCAACCAAGATCGCATCATTTCAACCGAAGATGGAAAGAAAAACACAGTATTAGCTTCAGTACCTGCTGCCGACGAGAGTATGCCTTCGATCACTGTCAAACAAGAAGAGACACATGAAAATGGTTACTTTAACGACGTTTTCCAGCCGTTGAACAATTTTAAGTTGAACGAATATCGAGCGAGAGTTGATCAGGTACAGATAATTGATTTATTTTATATTATTTTAGGTATTATATTGTATAATCTATTTTGATTTTGCTCATATTCATTTCGGTCAGTTCTTCTTTTAGGGATATTGCACAATTCGATGCGCATTTAAAAACTTTTCTGTGATTGTACATTGGGTTAACATGTGATCTGAGTTCTGCGTGGCTTTAAATATAGAAGAAAATATTGTACAATATTTCATTTTGCTCCATTATTTTAGCTTTACAAAAGAAAATATAAGTAAAATGGAACGAGGTCTAATATAATGCGTAAAAAAACGCTCATTTAATTTAAGTATTCCTAAGATCATCAACTTTTTCTAATTACTACTTAAATCTCTTGGAGGACAATTGTATACTAGGTAGAATCGACGTGTCTGCAAACTCCTCCATATTTTGCTTTGGCCTGTTTTTGGACATTGCTTGAATAAATAATACATCATCAGTATTTTCGTCAAAATGCATCTTTAATTGAAATAATTGTAATTTTTTCAAATATAAATCAGAATTGCAACATTTTCAAACTTCACTACATTCTTTTAGCTTGTATTTGCACGTCTTTGACTACAAACTAAACAACAAATACAACTGCAACAGCCAAGCCCACTTTGTTACAAATATCACGAAAAAAAATGGCCCCAAGGTGAAATGGCAGCGTGATACTTGACCCACTCTTTATTTAGGTACAATCACGTATAAAATGTGATAAATATTACACTTATTGTGGAAATACGAACAGTGAAAAAGCAATTGTGAAATAAATACATACATTTTAACTGAACTATAGGGTGTTTTAGTGTGTTCGAACTACCGACAGGGGTCGCTGTCAAATCATCATTGCAAATGCATAAAATCAGAGCAACGCTTGCAAATTGTCGAAATATATTATTAAAATCAGTTTTCTGTGCTCCAAACATACAGAGTACTTCTTAAATTTTATGGTGCACGCAATCGTCGACATGCACACGCTGCTCGATATTAAAACAAAAATTAAACAAGATTATATGTTCCGAAGAGAATAGCGCCACTGTTGCTGGTAGTGTTGGAAGAGGGGTAGTTCCAACAGGACGGCTCTACATGTCATACAGCCAACGCAACAATAGCTTTATTGAGGAAAAATTCTTGAGAGGGAGAAAATTATTTCGAGGAACGGACCTGCTAACTGGCCACCAAGGCCATGTAATTTAGCGTCTTTAATTTGATCGTCAATTTATTTGAATTTAAAGTTCGTGTGCACTAAAATGTCACCCTATATATGGATATTTTTTTTTCTTTTCCAGGAAAAGGTCACCAAATTAAATAAACTGGGGGTAACTAGAACATCTCAGATTAGTTTAGAACATGATGGTACTGGATTTTCCAGTGGTGTGGTGGAAATCACTGAGAATGAAAACATTGAAACTTTAAATGAAAAGCATGTAGAAGAAAAACTGATCGGGGATAAAGAAAATGACAAAAATAGCGAGAACCAAAGTAAGTAATTAATTAATCTTATTAACCAACTAGCTTAATGATAACCGTCCGTGTTAAATTTTGTTTGTTTAAAACAAAACTGTTTAAAAACTGTGTTTGATTTTATCTTGAAGAATGAATAATGGTGTTTTGAAAATAATGTCTTTCAAAAACTGCCCAGAAACTGCCCAGAATTTTATCGCCACAACAGTTTACCACCTGTGACTTTATTAAGTAGTTTTGATCCTTTCACAGCCACTACCCTTTTTGGCTTTCATACCACATTTATTTAGGCTTTTATACCGGTCCCATCAAGAAAGAATAGTCTAGTGCTTTTACCAAAACTAGAAAACCTTCTCAATACCGCTTCTAAATTGTTATAACACATCCTGACATTGTACCGGTTGAATATCATGGCTCTTCAAAGGGTGCAGGCTTCTGGTTGTCAGACGATCAAGACCGTGGCATATTTTTGAGTATATTAGATGTTCTTTTAAAGCTGCTTTTTGAGCACTTGAAAATACTTTGTTAACCACGTAATTCGGCGTCAATCGCAGATTTGCAGCTTCCTCGTCTGAACTAGTCTTTTTTTTCATAGCGATGTAAAGTACTGTAATTCAAGTTCTTTCTATCAAATGCTTTTCTCAAATGTACTTCTTTTTCTACCAACTCCATTGTTTCTTTTATATCATGTAGACCAATTTTTATCTTTCTACTCCGATTCCGAATCATTTTTGATATATGCACCTAGAAGAAAAAAAATACTCGATAGGGCACACTACAACATGTTACACTGTGTCCCACGTCCTACTGTACAAAACAAATATTCCTTTGAATTTTATGGATTAGAAACATCGATAAACTTTGTGGACCTTTTAAACAACTAATTGAAGAGTAAATGAAAAATATATTTTCTGACTAGAAACCATTTGTTTTCCAACAAAAACAAAACTTCACTAGTCAAATTATTCACATTTTTTTTATAACGAATTCGAACATAATTTTTGTTCGTTTACATAACAATATGATGTTCGATCAAGATTGTAAAAACACGTAAAAAGACGCCATAGACAAGTTAACACGAATCAGAGGTATTATTAATGTTACACTATGCACCGTGCTACACTGTTCCTCACTTGATCCCACAGGAAAGTTTGTTTGCAATAAATCGATTGTCTGGCGAGATGTGACAAGTCGCATCGTCTTGCTGAAAGAAAATATTTTTATATCCACATTTATCAGTTCAAACCAAATATATTCTGTTAGCATATTCCTATACCAATCACCATTAACAGTAACACGATTTCTATCATCACCCTCAAAATAATTAGGCCCTATTACTCATTCAGCCTAAAAACTGCACCAAACAATAACTTCCTAAGGATGAAGAGGTAACTTCTGAATCACCTGAGTATTTTCGTTGGCCCAAATTCTCCAGTTTGTTCGTAAACCCATTAAGACAGAATGTCAGAGCAGTCTATGAATGACATTTACATTTAAAATATTGTTGTTACTATTACTTTTCAAATTTGTGACGCTCCTATTAAAAAACTATATGAGAAGAATAAAAAATACAGCAGTATGAAAAATTTGCTCTGTGAAAATATTTTGTTGGAACCAAAGAGTTTTATTTTCCTATTATACATACCTATCATATATAAAATTATTTTGAAATGCCCTCTATATATCGGAATTTAATTGGGAAATAAATTCGTTAGAGCATAACCTGGTAGGACTTTTCTTAGCGTTTTACGAGTTTTAAAAGTTCTGCTCACATGTTCTTCCAGCAGTCCTTGGGTGCATGAGCGAATCCAAGCCATATGTCGTTCTAGGAATAG
This sequence comes from Cosmopolites sordidus, assembly GCA_031761425.1. NCBI lineage: Eukaryota > Metazoa > Arthropoda > Insecta > Coleoptera > Curculionidae > Cosmopolites > Cosmopolites sordidus. The sequence goes on along the minus strand of JARFXV010000530.1, from coordinate 1,235,240 downwards.
TAGAATACCCAAGGATTTTAATTTAGGTAATACGAATAGACCTTACACATAACATTAATAAACATGTGATTTGTCTTGTGTATGATAATAATTGAAAAGCAATTCTTCATGCATGAAATCTTAAATATATTCTTATGACATACATTTGCATTAACAGTTTCCTACATTGTAGTTGTTGCAATTTTCTAACAAGTTAGGTTCGTTCTTTTTTCTATTGTTTCACTTCGCGAATGCATGTTCCAAATAAGAAGTAAGTTTCTCTTTAACAGCCCATTTATTGTCTAAAATAAATATTAAATTAAATATATGTAATAATGATATCTATTTTACTTTTTACATATATTGTTTTTTATTATAAACGACTTACGAAACCCGTACAAAAACAAGATATTTTAAGACTTTAATAGATTTTTAAGAGATTTTAAGCCAAAATTGTGGAAATTTAGCGAGAATAAGAGACACGAACAAGAATTGATCTACTCGCAAGCGTTATAAATTCCTGCAAAAATAAACAATGAAATGAGCTTAGAACTTGGTGATAATCCACAATATTCTTCTGATATAGATCCAACATATATATATATATATATATATATATATATATATATATATATATATATATATATATATATATATATATATATATATATATATATATATATATATGTTGGATCTAAATCAGAAATATTGTTATCACAATATCTACTACCAATATAACATATTGGTAGTGGATATTGTGAAATGTTGATTTACATATTGATTTTTTTAAAAATATTTTTAGGCCAGATTTATTTTTATCATTGCCAGTAAAATAAGCACTTTATTGAACGTCGCATTTTATATAATGCCTTCCAGGAAATATCCATTTATTTTTATCATAATTAATCATTGAAATTTGGTTTCAAATCATGTACTTTACTCGCTCTCCGCGCACACTAAGCTGTTGTTATTTACCTGGGAAAAGATTAAATTAATTTTGGGTGAATTAAATTATTAGATCCAGATTGTATCGGCACACCATTATTTATAGCAATTATAATAGTTTTGTTATATCTTCATAAATACAAATCAAATAACTATTCCACCAAACAATGAGTCATTTAAATATTACACTTTGTTATCTGCATTATAATGTTTTCGATTTAAACAGGCGTGCGAGCTATTCGTTTACACAAATTTAAAATCTAACATTACCTTGCTTTCAGATTCAGTTCCAGCCTACCGCAGACATATGTCCGTCCCGCTGGACGTCAACACTATCTCAGATAACTACACCAATTTACAGAAAGCCCCTTCTCTCAGTCGATCTGAACTAGAAGCTCGGTTACAACGACCGAAATTTGTACCTGAAAAGCTGGATTTTAAACTTTACGAAAAATTTGAAGGTGAGTAGTGAATTTTATTAGTTTTTTTTTTACTTTATGTAAACAGAGAGTGCTATTTGGACTTCAAGCCTTTATAGGTAAATCAATGATGTGAAATCAATTGTTATAGGTCCTTAATAATTATCCCTATTAGAATGGAATCACTGGATAGGACACTCTGTGTGATACTCTGGTATCATCATTATTGATGTGAAATAAAGGGTCTTTCAAATTGAATAGTTTTTTTAATTCTTGAATGAAAAACAGGATTTACTTTGATCACAAAAAACTTTTTATTGATAATTGAAGCATAGCGTATGCCATTTCAACGCGAAAGACAATCTCTGCCAAATGACCACCTCTTGATGCTCCATAGACGTCCACTCTTTTGTGAAATTTTGGATGCATCATTTACATTTTCGTGCTATCTCACCAATGAATCCTATAATTTATTTCTTTAGTTCAGGAACCCCAAAGAAAATAGTCCAACGATGTCAAATCGCATGATCTTGGTAGCCAATTAAGATTGCCTTTTCTTGCAATAGCTCATCCAGGACATTTATCTGTCAATTAATCAGTTGTTTCATCAGCAAAGTGAGGTGTAGCGCCATTCTGTCGAAACCACATATCCACATATATAAAAATCCAGTTCTCATCTCACGATATGGAACACTATTTACATTACATTTACATTTCGGTTACAGTTTCACCATCAGCATTCTGAAAGTAATCATCAGTATTCTGACCATAATGCACCTCAAACAGTGACTCGTTTAGAATGTTTATAGGCCAAATGCAGCAATTTTTATTATTCACATTATCGCCAATTTGAAAATATGCTCCATCCGAAAAGATGATTTTTTGAGAAAAATTATCTATTTGTTCTTTGATCCAATCCAATTGACAAATGAACGACGCTTTGAAAGATCCAGTGGGTTTAATTCCCGTGTTTTTTGAATAGATTCACTAAGTTAAAACGTCGACCATTGGAATTTTCTAGGTTTTCAGCAACACTTTCACGTACCAAATTCATTGCTGCGCTTGAGAACGACGTCTACGACTATATATTGCTCTTATTTTATCTTCCACCGAACCAGTTTCTTGAAATTTTTAAACAATTGGATTGATAGTGCTTTCAAATGGATGATTGTGCAAACCGTAAATATCACGTAATTTTCTAAAAACATTTATTATTGAACGCTCATTTTCATAAAATAATTCAACAATTTTAACGCATTGTTGTATTATGTACGACTCCATTTTTATAAATATTATGCGTACTGAAATAAGACTAGACCTAGATAAATTCACAACGCCATCTGTGTTTTATTCAAGAATTAAAACCGCTCAATTTGAAACATCCCTTACAACATTTTTATGTATTTTGTCTACTCGTGATCGATCGTCACTGTAAGCATTGTTGGACTATCTGTGATAGTTGTTCGTTGTCGTATGTCTGGGGTTTAAGGAAAAGTCAGATAATGTTTTGATAAAATATTGTTTTTTTTTCATGGAAGATTGATACTATTTTCTAACTTTTTTATACTCTCGAAAAAGTACGACTACTACTAGTAGTCGAGCTCTACAAAATAGTCAAATTGTCAGTGACCCGGCAAACCAATCTATTTTTCTACATAATTTCCATTTTTGTTTAAACATTTCTCATATCACTCAAGTTTTTGAATTCCGACGTAAAAGAAATTTGCCGCCAGTGAAGAAGACCGATCCATGACTGCAGTATTAACTTATTCGTCATCGTTGAACCGTTGACCACCAAGAAACTGCTTTAAGTACCGAAACAAGTGAAAATCACTGGGGGCAAGGTCTCCACTGCAAGTTGGATAATCCAGTTCTTCCCATCCAAAAGACCTGATTAGACCTTGTGCTTGTGCAGAAACATGTGGTCTTGCATTGTCATGTAGTAAAATCACAACGGAAGACAGTGGGCCACGCCGCTTATTTTGTATGGCACGATTTTACTTAAGGTGACACAATACGCATCAGAATTGATTTTTGTGCCTCTCGGCATAAAATCCACTAACAAAATTATTTTCCTGTCCAAAAAGACCGTTGCCACGATCATTCGTCCTGAAAAATGATCTGTTTGGCTTTCACTCTGGTTGGCGACGATGTGGGTCGTCATTCCATTGACTGTTGTTTGAACTTAGGAGTCATGTCCAATATGATAAAGCACAGTCCAATCTCTTTGTCTTATGATCGAACAGAAAGCAGTCTAGGAATCCACCGAAAACACAATTTTCGATAATTCAATTTCTCCGAAACAATGTTGTACAAAACTGATCTTGAAACCTGTGGAAATTCGCGTGATAATTTTGAAATCGTGAACCGTCAGTTTAACATTAACCCCGCTCGTCCTTGAACCTTCTCACTCATTTTCGAGCTTTACTGCCACTCATAGCATTATAATCAGAGATTTTTCCACTGCTGCCAAATCTTTTAAACTCAAGAATCGAATTACAGATCGTATCTCACAGTCGGCGGGCGACTCAATTTTCATAAACTTCTACAGCTTGGCATCCAGATAGCTCAGCTCAGCATACGGCTGCAAATGGCGCTTAAATGCGCGCAAATAATGCTGGAAGCAGACGCGCAAGCGCACTGCGGCGATTGTGCCTCATTCTCACTCTTATTTACAAACGGAACTTATTTAGAAAATACCCCTCGTATGTATGCTTTCAAGTAACGTTATTTAGAAGAACAAATAATCCAATAACAGAACTAAATGTACGATATTCTGTTATATAAGGGTGTAGCAATGTATTGTTTAATAACACGCAAATTAAAGTTCACAACTATTATATATGGTTATGTTCCATTAATTATTCAGAAAGAGTAATAAAGTGTATTAAAGAGACGAGCTAAATCTCATAAAGTAGATATATTTGTCAGTATATGTTCCACTCCTCGTTTGTGTTAGATTAGTAAGTATATCAGACAAGAATAATTAAATAAAGGTTATGGTATTGTGTAAAGGTTTTAATCTACAAAGTGCTATAACAACAAGGACTGAAACGCTGTTACTTTACCGAACTATTCGGCGCAATGTTGGTACTTGTCATCGTAAAGAGTGCTTCATTCTTACTTATACAAGGCTAATTGAAAAGTTCGCCGAGCGACACCTATAGAGCAGAATTTTTTGGGATGACAAGATATTTTGGTAATTGATTACCTTCAAATCAGTAAAACAATAACAGGACAGTATTGCGCAGACCTTTTGGATCATTTGGGAATAAATGAATTGGAGGACAGCTGGAAAATATGTATTGGGCTGAATATACGGAACAATAAAGTCATTTTTTTCAACTAATGCAGAAAACTCCAAATAAAAAAACTAATTCAGAAAACTCCAAATAAGAGGCCAAATGCTCTTCCAACTAAAACAGATCCGCTGTAGCTATTATTCCAAAATTTGGAATCATTGTGATGATTTAATTTTGAAAAATTAACATTATTGCGTTTTGCTTTACACCAAATGTTTAATATTTCAATTTTCAAATACAATCATAAAATTTAAGTTTTAACGTCTCCAGTTATCTATCTTTTATAATTCCTTATATTTATTATATTTATTTACTAATTACTGCGAAAAAATCAGATGGGAATCAACTGAATCATCAATCGTATGGGCGGTTGAACCATCGAAAGCATCAGACTTGCGCACGCATTTCGACCTCACACGAAAAATACTTATAAAGCTAGATAATGTAGCATTTGTTATTGTGATATTTTGTAGTGGATAGTTTATTCATTAAAGATTTGTCAACATTATTCAATAAGTGAAGAAAGTGGCAAGTAAAGAAAGATTTTTGATCAATATTTTGTCAAGTTGAGGTTATAACCTAACAAAATGATGACAGTCAAGGTATAATAGATGTTTTTACAAATTTATTTAGGTCTAATTAATTTAAAATTATTTTTTTTATAGATATTAAAATGCCCTGTAAACGTGTGAAGAAAACTAGCCGTGGTGAAGTATCCACTAAAATCTACGAAACGGCATGTAAACGAATTTTGAAATCTCAAGAAACAATAAGAAGTGTTACTAAATTGTTTCGTCTTTCGTACACGACATTACGGTGATCTCTAATAAAATTGAAAAGGTGAAAATTCGAATTTTGAGTACCATCCTCACAACAAGGTCTTCGCGGCTGAACAAGAACGTTTATTAGTCGACTAATACTTAATATCTGCTGTTGATTGATTTAACTTTCTGCTAACGATTGATTTAAGAAAGTTGACATATCAATTTGCTTTTGAAAATAATATAAAGTATCCCTCATCATGGGGTAATAATAAACAGGCTCGTAGTAAATTGGTGTAACGATATCGTGAAAAGACATCCGGAGATATCTATTAGAGTTCCAGAAGTTACAGAAGTCCAGAAGTCCAGTTCCAGAAGTTTTGCACGTGCAATTAATTTCAATAAACTTAATGTTAAGTTTTTTGGAAAGTTAAAGTGTTAATGCGCGTTATCACTTTACAGCTTTACACCAGCGAATACAAGGAATTTAGAATCTAAACACTTCTCATAAGTTACAACTACTTGACAGAAGTGTATTTGGTACATTTAAGCACCGTTTCAATATTGAATCCTATTTTCCAGCCATAAATGCGGCAGCGATGTCACCAGTAATACCAACAAATATAAGTGCTGCTTTTAAATGAACTGGTATTTACCCGTTTAATCGAAATATTTTTCTAATGAACAGTTCTCAGCTGCTACTATTACTGACATGCCATAGCTCCTTTAATGAAATACCTGATCAACCAGTAGAGTTATTAAGTAACAAATGATGAAAATAACAGTCTTCAATTACAATTAACTCCTCAAAATGATAATGACAACTATTATATTACTTGACAAAACTAATCATACAGAAGTAAATATCCGTATTCCATCACAAATACGTCCGTTGCCGAAAGCTATGCCGAAGTCCGTTGCTAAGAAAACTAGAAAGGGCAACGTAGCAAAACTGCAATATATTCTGATACACCTGAAAATTTAGAGATGGAACCCAAAAGCAATGATAAAAAAAACTAAAGATATTAAATTTAACTGAAAAATCAAAAAAAAATAGAGTAGTAAAAAAAGAAATACATTTTATGATAAAATAAAGAAAATAAATAATATAATAATGTATCTTCGTTACAAGTATGTAATAATAATATTAAGATATAATAAATAATAAATCATTTATTAAAAGTGTTTGTTTTTCTTTCAACAACCAACTAGTGGTTCAATTGCCTCTGCGCTGTGATTGGTTGAACCACTTGACGCGGTTATACATTTATATATTTTTTTTAAATTATAATCATTTGTTAACTAATATTACTTATCGGAAATGACAAAACAAATAATAAACTACGATGTTATTAAAAAAAAAGTAATTATTTTTTTTAAATTTAATTTAAAAAAAAATCAAAGTATTTGTGGTTCAATTGACCCCCCCCCCCCTCATTTTTAAGTAAAAAGAAAGAATAAATCACGGTTTAGGATAGAAAAGATTCTCTCGACATGGACGAAAACGCCCTCATTCATCATCCACAGAACAGAGATCATTACACTGTTATACTCGCCAATCTCCATCGAAAAAACATTTTGGGGAATGAATTTCCTTCAACTCAATAAATATTTTCTGGATATTCCAGAAATTATTTTAATAGTATTGCTTTATGATATTTTTTCGTTAATTCTATTTATGTACGATAAAGAAGTTATAAATTTTTATTTACAACTGTGAATTTCCGAAAATTTTATTTAATTACTTTGAAGTGGTATTAAAGTGATAAGAGTGATTGATTTTTCAATCAAAATATTACATTTATTGAGGGTATTGCCTGGTGGATTAATAATATTTTTTTTTGCTATAGTCAATGAATATTTCTAAGCAGTACAATTAAATCAATTCTTCTAGTAGAACCTTTGGTGCGAAACAATAAACTCAAAAAAAACTGCCACTAAATCACTTGTGTGTGAAAGAAAATACCTTAAATTTGTTTCAGATCACTATATTTAATAGAATAATACGAGGATATATAAAATATCAGTGGCTGTCAGTGTAGGTCGTTGCAGTAGAGGAAACGCTCGGTGAGCTGTTTCATTCAATTCTTTTGTCAATACACCGATGCCACCGTCAATTGCGCAACAAATATTAACTCTATATAAGACCCTGCTTTGTGTAAGATACTCTGTATAAGACCTAAATGTTTAGTTGGGACAAGAAGTTTCACAGTGGACCAGAAAGTGTGGTAAATATAAGTCATACTCGAAGTCGCAGGTCAAGTGTCATTGCTGACAACATTTATGCAATTCGCGACCCTATTGAAGGTGACCGACTACTAACTGGTCATAAAATCGCCTTAAAGGTGGGTATTAGCTTTGGAAGTGTTCAAACAATCATCAGAAATAATCTTGGCGTCAATAAAATATGTACCCGATGGATTCCAAAGGACCGAAGATCAAAAAATGATCCGATTGCAAATCAGTAAGAGACTTCTGAATCCATTTCGGTAGGAAGGAGAGACATTTTTGAAGCATATCGTGACATGTGATAAAACGTGGGTGTATTATTACACATCAGAATCAAAAATGGGGATTAAAGTATGGCCAAGGAGAGACGAAACCTGCCCTGTAAAGATCAAAATCCGCCTCTCAGCCGGTAAGGTCCTCTCAGCCATTTTTTTTTGACTGAAAGAGAGTTTTGCTGATTGATTTTTTACATGATCAACGTATGATTAATGTTGCCTACTGTTGGAGGCAACAAAATCCGCTAACAGGAGCAAAAGACACGGTATCCCTATTAGAAACGACCTTCTTCTCCATGACAACGCCAGGCCACACACATCGGTTTTTACGAAGATGAAATTTGATAATATGCATTGGGAAACCCTTGAACAACCTCTGTACATCCCAGTTTGTCACCCAGTGATTATTTTTTGTTTTGTCCCCTTAAAAGAGGCTCTTGGAGGTTTACGATTGAATAACGAACAATATGCTGAGAACTTTGTGTGTAATTGGCTAATGACTCAAATTGAAAGTTTCTACGAGCAAGGAATTCACAAGCTTCAAAACCGCTGGAAAAAAAGGTGTAAAGCATGGATGAGACTATGTCGAAAAATTATCAATAGTTTTATTGTACTATTTTATAAATAAGAAATATGTATAAAATAATTCAGGTTTATATTTAATTTTTAAAAACGAATACAAACTAAAATACGGTTTTCTTAAATGTGGGTGGGTATCATAAAATTTATATCAAAAGGAAATTTTTTTTTCCAAAAGTGTGTGGACAATATGGTGCAGGTATAAGTATTAGTTTTATCTAAGTATTAGGGTTTTTTCCTTGTTTTATAATTTTTATAATAATTAATAATATGTAAAAAATAGCAAAGTAATATTTGAAATCAAATATACCCTAAAACAATGGAACAAAATCATAAAAAAAATCAAACCATCGCATATTTCGGGGAAATCTCTGATTCAAAAATCAGATTGGAAATATTCTAACCAAAGATGTTAAGGCAATAGCTTTAAATCGTTTAATAAATTATCAAACCCAATTTTTAACGCCAAAGAAAAACAGAAACAAGATCAAAAATCGGGTTAAAGTTTAATTGTGACGAATGCAATAGCTGTAACATAGGACAGACAGGCAGAATTTTTTAAACTAGGTTCAAAGAACATAAAACTGCTTTTAATCTAAAAAAGAATACATCAAATTTCGGCAACCATTTTTTAGAAACCAACCACAATTTTCCAGATATAAATAATCTAGATATATTAGATATAGAACATAAAGCCAAAAAATAGACATACTAATATAGAAATATATAAAGATAATAAAGACCAAAATGTAAACCTTCCCAATACATAAATAGATATAAAAAAAATTCACCTTGTTTAAACTATTATTAAGATTATAAAAAAAAGAAAAACCCAACTAATACTTTGATACTTAGACCGTTTTTGGTGGCTTTACTTTAGACCATTTTTGGGAAAAGACCCGATATAAATATTAAGATATCCACACCCTTTAAGTAAATCGAATTTTAGTTTTTATTCATTTTTAAGCGACTCGCTAATGTGTCGTCCTATGAAACGGCGTCACGCCAAATATTATACTATTAATGCACTTTAAACAAAGTTGAAGTGCGTTTTTTGAAATAGTTAAATTTAACGGACAGAAAGTAACGGACGAATCAATCAATTAATTAAATTACTTGTTAGTTTCACGACGCGCGTTTTCCTAACCATGTTAACATCAGTGTCATGAATTTACGCTACCATTTCGAATTCATAAGTGAACCAGAATTGGAATAGCAAAACAACTATTAGAATGGCCGAGTCATAGGTAACATTAGAGACATCTAGCAGGATGCCAGGAGAAAGAAGGATTTCTATAGAAGTATTACATAACTTATTAAAGAAATATTAACAAACTCCGCAATATACTGGAAAGATAATATTCTATATTCTATTAAAATAAACTAAGATTTATGAAATACGTCAACATCTTATCACAGGCTTAAGCTAATCAATCGATGTATACATTTTGAGATTAGAATTTTTCATTCAGTATATCAACACCAACAAAATGTGCGCCAGGTGCAAAAATTCTGGTACGTTATTTTAATTTTTTTTTGGTTTTATTTATCGCAAAATCACCCGGTAAATAATGAACTTGTAATTGAATCGAAATTAAAAGTAATTAAGTCAGATGATTAGAAAAATAGGTTTTTTTGCCGTCTTGGATTACATTAACGCGAATAGCTCTCGTGGTTATTTTCTGGTTTTTTACACAAGAGTGAGCTCGGGCAGAAAGTGTAAACAAAATGAATTGTTTGTAGGTTAGTTTGTCGGTTTCAGTCCTAGATTTTAGATCGTGTTCAACTTGAAATGCTGGTGCAAGGTAACTAACAGTGGCAAATATTCAACCATATTAATACGAAATAATATTTGTACTGACAAATATTTTAATTTTTTATTTGAATAAGCCCATTTCGTAATATTAGATCTCTAGGGAAGAAAATATATCTCATTATTAGTTATTCTGATTATATCTCCGGGAATTGTTACATGATTTTATTCATAGTAGTGATATTTTGGTTCAATAGAACAATTTGACCTTAAACTTATTTTATATAATATTCAAATATATAATCATAATAAATAGCAAACAAATATCTAGTGATATTATGTACAATTTAATCCAAACTGTGTGTGTGTATGCTTATGGTATTGAGAATAATAAATCAGAAAATCAGATATCATGGCAAAGGAAGCTCTGAATAACAAGGACGAATAATTGAATAGAAATAGTGGAGATTGGCATTACTTGCCCTTAGGAATCCATCACTAAGTGCAAGCAATGTCAATCTCCAGTATTTTTAATTTTCACACACACCCACCGTAGTTATTCAAAGTAACATTGAAATTGTGCTTGAATTTATAAAAAAAAATCAGCCAAAATCTTCATTGCGATACATGGAAATGGAATTGAACATGTCCAAATATTCAATTTATCGCGTTTTAACCGATCCTTTGAGATACAAATCGACTGACGACTAAAAATTGCTCCGAATTCAACATTGCAAGCATTTGATTAAAGACTCGACAAAGGACGAAAACTTCAAATACAGAATTGTTACTGCTGATGAAGAAATGTTTAGATATAAAATTATATTTTTTATAGAAATTCGTAGTGTTTCGCAGATGAAAGACTATTAGTCTATTAGACTATTAGTCCGGGAGTACATCCGATCGTTTGTATCCCGTTTGTTGGGAATGCGTTTCCAGATATTCAACTGTGAATTTACCCATATGTTAACACATAGCTGTGAAACATGGACACTTGAACTTGAAAGCTATCTAAGAGCTGCAACAGAATTTTCCAGCAAAAATAAAATTAATAATCACACCATAGATACGTTAGAGGGCAACAATCAAGGAATATCAGTTGACATGGATCCGACAAGTGGTAACAATGCGTAACAAAAAGGTTTAAACAGATATGGAAAACAAGCGTTCGAGCAAAACTTTGGAGAATGGAGAAATGGCCAGAATACTTGAGAAAACAGATGTAAATTGAGGACAGGCTAAAACTCCTTAAGTAGATCCGAAATTTATGGAGAATATTCATCCACACCCCTACGCCTTAAAGGTAAAAGGGGATTATGTTGTACAAGGTGTGTAAAGTAATGTAATGCCTCGGCGTTCGATCTGGCGACACTGCTGATGTATTCTTTGGATAGTTAGTTTTTTCGTGAATCGAATTGTTCTAGTGTGTTCTGAAAATGAGTGACAACAATTTGCAGCTATGCTGTCCTATAAAATTTTGTTTAAAAATTCCAGACTCATTTAACTCAAGAAAATAAGAATATATATATATAATATATATATATATATATATATATATATATATATATATATATATATATATATATATATATATATATATATATATATATATATATATAAGGTAGTTTTGATGCTTAAAATAAATAAATATTAAAAGTTTAGTGTATAATTAATACAAATTTACAAGTCCCTCTGGACAATTGTTAAAAAAGTTGTTTGAAAAGTTTGACAAAAATTTGAAACAGTAAGGATTGTTAAAGATGCAAAACGATCTGACAGACAAAAAAATTCTAATGACAAAAAAAATTATATAATTGCAGATATTATAGTAAACCTTACTTGTTCTACAACCCAAGTTGCACCTACCTGTGAAGTCAGTCAACGGACGGTCACTCAATGGAAATGTCTGGGCAGGTATTCTGGGAAACCACAATGTTAGGCCTATGTTTTTGAATAGCAACTTAACCAGTAAAGAGTTGTTAGAAACCGCGATTGAGCCGCTAATTCTCGAAATTCTGGAAAACAATCCAGATGAATAACTTCGTTCCAACTCACGTTGTCACCAAATCACGTTCCAACAAGACGGAGCTCCTCCACACTATTATGCTGCAGTAAGATATAATTTGTATCAGGAATATCGTGGTAGATAGATTGGACGCCGAGGTCCGATAGAATTTAATATAGTTTTAAGAACCTGAAACATTTGAACGAGTGCGACAAGACTTAACCAATTTTTTTGTGTTACAATTTTGAACATTTACTGTCGGGACGGACTTGAATTTGTATTGATTATACACTAAACTGAAACTTTAATATTTATTTATTTTATGCATCAAGACCACCTTGAACCCAAACAAAATTAGTACGGTTGAATAGATCTTTTAAATAACTTTCAAATGAGGTGTCACTTGCCATAGGATCCAACTGAAAATTATCGGCAGCGTGGCGCCATCTATGATGATTACGTCATCAATTATCACGAAAAAAGAAGTTTACGTGCAGTAATTTTCACATTCCAAATTTCATTAGTTCAAATATAATCGTTTCAAAGAAAAAGGGGGGGAGGGGTCTTTTGGCTAGGTCTTCTTCGCGGACATTTGCGATCAAGCGGTATCCACTCCAGGATTGTCCTGGTCCTGATCTGTCATCCCATCCCCTCGCTATATGGCCTGCCCATCTCCATTTCAATTGCTTTACTATTCCAATGATGTCACAGACTTTTGTTTGTTCCCTGATCTATGCGCAGGACTTTCTGTCTCTTCTTGTAATGCCGAGCATACATCTTTCCATTCCCCTCTGTGCCACCCGAAGTTTTTGAATTGACTGCGATGTGAGTGTACAGGTTTCACTTCCGTATGTCATAACGGGTAGAACGCACTGATCGAAGACTTTTCTTTTCAGGCAAAGTAGGAGTCTGCTCTTAAACACTATGTTGAGCCTACCAAATGCCTGCCAGCCACATTTAACACGCCGTTCCACCTCCCGGGCGGTATTCCCCCCCATTGAAATCCTCTGTCCAAGATATATAAAGCTGTCTACAAACTCTAAATCCCTTCTTAAAACTGAAATTCTTCTGTCCTGAGCGAAGTTATTGAACATAACCTGACTCTTTTTCAGGTTTATTTTCAAGTCAAATGGTTCGCCAGCCCTTTGCAGTTCTTGTATGCGTCTTTGCAGCTCCTCTGGGTCTTGTGAAATCAGAATAGTATCATCTGTAAATCTAAGATGGTTTAATCTTTATCTAAGATAGTTTGCACCATTGATCTTTACACCATCCTGTTCCCAATCCAGTTTACGGAATACTTCTTCAAGGCCAGCCGAGAAAAGAATAGGCGATATTGCGTCACCCTGCCGTACCTCGTTCTACATTAATTCCCACTTCAAGAACATCAAGGTGAATTGTGGCTGTAGCTGCATCATAAATCGATTATAATAGGTTTACATAGGCTCTCTCTACACCTTGGCTAAGCAGTGCATCCATTATCGCATGCTTTGAGATGGAATCAAATGCTTTTTCGTAGTCGATAAAAGCCAAGCACAGTGGCATGGTGTATTCGTTGTGCCTTTCTTTGGCCTGCTGTACAAACTGGATGTGATCCATTGTACTGAATCCACTTCTGAATCCTGCTTGTTCTCTTGGTTGTGCGTCATTCAGTTTTTTTAATATTCTTTTAGAAATTATCTTAGTGAAAACTTGTACATTACTGATAGGAGGCTTATTGGACGGTAGTTCTTTAAATCTTCATGTGCTCCTTTTTTATGTAAAAGGATCACTTCAGCATTTTGCCATAAGTCAGGTACTTTTTGTTCTTTGATGCATTTTGAGTATAATTTTGCCAGTGTTTTATGTAACGTCCGACCACCAGCTTTTAGCATTTCGACAGTTACACTGTCCTTTCGTGGAGCCTTGCCGTTTTTCATCGATTCTATAGCATTTTATACTTCTTCCACTAGGATATCTGGCATTTGTTTTTCCGTGGGCATTGTTGTCTTTGATTGGTTCTGATCTTGATATAACTGGGAATAAAATTTTCTGACAATCTCTAACATTTGGGTACGCGCCCTGCACACTGTGCCATCCTCACGCTTTAAAGCATATATTTGCGTTCTTTTGTTTCTCAGCTTCTGTTTAGCTTTGTTAATTCCTTTGTTTTCTTCCAGGGTTTTTTGCACTAGCTGCATATTGAATCGGTGCGTGTCCTCTCTGATTCGTTTACTTATAGTTTTGCAGAGCTCAGTGTACTCGACCCTGCCAAAAGGACTACCTGCATTTTTCATTTCTCGCCGTTTCTTCATTAAATCAATGGTCTCACTGGAGATTTTTGTTTGTTTGAGACATTTTCCTTCTGCTGCTATTGAAGCAGCCATTTGAAGTACATTTTTGGCGATTTCTTCATATTGAACTGATATTTTTTTGCACCTCCTCTGGATCTTGTAACGCAGCAAACCGGTTTGACAAAGCAATCTCAAAATCGCTTTCTCTCTCCAGCAATTTTCCAGAATCCACCTTGCCCTTCTTTGATCTTACCATTCTTTCGCATTCTTTTCGACAGTCAATCTGAACCATTGCTCGTACCATTCGGTGGTCATTTCCAACATAAAAATTGTTAAGGACAGTACAATTGGTAAATATTGTTTTATCGTTGGTCATGATGTAGTCAATTTCGCTTGTGAGCCCAGATGGACTTTTCCATGTCCTTTTTCTGCTGATATTTTTCTTATAAAATGAATTCATAATATATAGTTCTTGTCCTTCAGCAAAATCAACCAATGTGTCACCTCTATTGTCTCGCTCACCAGTTCCATATGGGCCAGTTGCATTTTCGTCAGTTCTTGTTGTACCAATTCTGGCATTAAAATCACCCATCAGGATTTTGTACCTACATTTTTCCTTGTATAAAAGCTGGGCCACATCATCATAAAATTCCTCAATTTCCTCATCCCTATGGCTTATAGTTGGTGTATAAGCTTGGACGATTTGAAGCCTAAACTTTTTATTTAGCTGAACGACGCATTGGGCTAGTCGGTCGGATGTACTTTCAAATTTTACCACACTGTCCTTCAGCTATCGATTGATGAGGAATCCAATTCCGCCACATCGGCCATTTTCCGTACCTCGAGTGTAGAGGAGTACTTGTCCAGTTGGTTCCAGTTTGATTAACTTTTCACCCTTTCTTCGTGTTTCACAGAGCCCAATAATATCCCAATGTATGTTGTCAAGTTCGATTAACAGTTCTTGCAATCGGGCCTCTGTTTTCATAGTCCGTATATTTAACGTTGCAATGTCAAAAGTCCAATGGCAGCCTGATCTAACCCGGTGATTCTTAGCACCCTCTGCCTTGGGGCAGGTCTTCCCGCTGCCGTAGGTAGTTGCCCCTTGGCCTTCGGGGAATGAGGACCGTGTTTGAGGTTGTTCTATCATATTTCAACATATTGAAATACCATGTTGAAGGTATGGACCGTAATCTGCCACGCTGGTCCAATGCGGGTTGGCAGATTTTGGATCATGTTAGTCTGAGGCCTCTGCCTTGACCTGTCCGCCAGGGGTGACCCTCCCAGGAGCATAGACTCCAGACGGCATAGGTCAAAGCTTCATTGCCCTACTCAAACCCCTTTACCACGTCAAGGTCTGATCCACAAAGGGGCCATATATATATATATATATATATATATATATATATATATATATATATATATATATATATATATATATATATATATATATATATATATATATATATATATATAACTATTTTTGATAGTGATATTGATAGTAATGTTAGAGTGATTATTGATAGTAAGTTTGATAGTAAGATTTTGAACAAACAACGACTTTTAATAGTAATTAATTGTTTCACAGTTGTTGTTATCCTATATTTATTTTTAAAGGTCATATGCTGGTCAACTGGTACCTGTCAGAACTCAGCTCTGACAGTCCAGCTAAAGCCCAGCTAGGCGTGGCAGAATTGAAACTTCTAGCTGCCCAGTTCTGTACGCATCTGCTAGCTGCAGGAGTCCTAAAACAACTGCCCGATCCAGGAGTCCCTCCAACAAACATTTTTAGGGTAAAGTAATTTATTACTTCAATAAGCGCTGATAATATCTCAGATGATTTACAGCCAGATTGTATTTACTATTGGAGCCATGCCGAAATACCACAATCGCAACCACAAACACCCGGCAGGCTGAGCGCCATATATTGGCCTCCCCCATCTCCCTGTGATATCGTAGCATCCCCAAACGATATTCCTGACCATGCAGGTATGTTATATTACAGGAATAAGTAGGAGCTGAAAATTCGTTTTGCGAAGTCTGTTGGTTACAGTGCCTCTTGTGTCGCAAGAAATGAAAAACTCAGCTAGAGACGTAGAGATTTTGTCGTTGGAAGAAGAAATTAAGAGCCTCAGACAGGAAGTGGAGAAATATAAAACGTTGGTACTGTATGATGTTTTTTAATATATTTTTGCATTCCGGTTTCATAATTCTCAAGTTAATTAAGTGTTAAGACTGTCATTATGAATAATATTGGTTTGAAGGAAATAAGCCTTTTCTGACTTCTCCCGCACGCAATTAAATCTTAAGTAATTCTTAGCAAAAAAGAGCGAAACCATTTCTAGCTGCCGGGGAGAATTTAAAAGCAAAACGGTGTCTTCATATCACCAATATTTTATCATAATCCATGTATTCTCAAGAATTTGCATCTTCAGATAATTATTTTTTAGTCATTTCAATGTCGCCCAGCTGATACCAAGTTGACATTTATTATAAATGTCAAGATTGATATATTTGATTGTTTAACGCAAATATAATTTGTAATAAAATTATAAAATAAATAAAATAATAATAAATAATGTTAACAATAATAACAATTATGATCATAAATTCAAGTTTTGGAGTTAGAGGCGAATCAGCAACTAAGAAAGGTATTTAGCGACTTGACCGACCGCTTAAAGTGAGTTCCGACAACTCCTAATCAACCTTTTTGGTTTTGTGCTTAACCATGTGTTTCTCTCGAGAAGCCTACCGACCGGCGACTGACCAACGTAAAAACCCTCTCAGTAACTGAGTGTTGATTCCTTGTCGGGTTTTACACTCTTGCATATAAACATTCACAAATATTTAGAAAAAGTCCACACCAAGTACGGGAATCGAACCCGCTGCCATGTTAACTAACCTACTGTGTCATCAGACCGTTAGTCATAGTTCTCCTGAATCACCGAGATGCCTCCTATCACCTGTGAGAAGTTTGTTTCTAGTTGATTGAGATCGATCTCGGGTAATAACAAGATGCATCCTATTAAACCCTAATACTTTGAGAAACTTCCTCTGCCTCTTCTCAAACGTATGGACACTACTGTCTGGCACTGCCTTTAAATTGGGCATTGCAGGTTTTCACATGGACATCTACGAGAAAAAATCTCCATCCACTTGTTAATACTTGCATGTCCCTTAATGTCGGTTAAGCATGTCATTGTTGACTGTTCAAACCTCTCCCTTCAATGAGAGTGATACAGCCTTCCACATAACCTCTGAACGGCTTTATTCAGAGAAAATATATATCCTCTTTTTTGTTTCCTTAGAGGTACGACTCTTCTTGAAAAAAATTAAGTCAAGCCAATTTAAAAATTTCGCTTCATTCCCTGATCTATCCGTTGAAATATTTGCCTGTCTGGCCAGTCTATAACCTTAATATTAGCTCTTTTAGCCTGTAAATATAAGCAAACTATTTAATTTTCTTAAGCATTTTTTTTTATTTGCATTTATAACGTATGTATCCCTAACTACCTATGTTAAATTTTCAAATGGAACATGTAATTTTCCAGTTCAGTCTATAGATACTTATATTAACCTTTGCCCCATATTTATTTACATAGATTATTGCTTAATTGTCAAATAATAATTTTCATCTATTTACGCCTTTAATATACTGCTATATTGACTATATCCGACCGACAAAAATGGAATCAATTTCAACAACTTTTTTATGCTGCTAAATGGCCTTAGAATCTTATATTAAATTCGTCGTTACTTTTTTTTTGTTTCGTGTAAATATATTTTATACCAGTCTTTACATCTAACAAACATTCATGTATGTATCATGTGTATATCTCCTTTCAGTTATTTGTAATTTTAGATCGAAATCCAGAACCTGACGGCTTCCGCCGTGAAGGATTTTAGTTCACCAACCGAAGAAAACAGCAAAATATGTGAAGCAATCAATGAACGAGTCGTTGAAAAGAACACATTAAATGCATCAACATGGATGAGTTTGAGTTACGCTGATGAAGCAATTCAAACATCGTTGAACGTAACCGATATTCATATTCAAACGGAAACAATTTTGATGGTCACTAGAGAAATCCAAACTGACGAAGAGGAAAGTGCACAGACATCTGTTGATTCTGAATTTCTGCCAGTATCAACTGATGCTATTTCTCAACTTGAAGGTCCACCACCGCCACCACCTTTACCTGTTGCAAATAATACATATGGTGGTTTTGTTCCACCAATACCTCCACCTCTACCTCCTCCAAGTAATGAATCTGGAGGCCCTCCACCACCAATACCTCCAGCAATGCTAAGTGAAGGAGGAGTACCTCCCCCGCTTCCGCCGATGTCGGTACTAAGTGGACCAGCACCACCTCCACCACCACCGCTGCCATGTATTGGAGGTATGCCACCTCCACCGCCACCGCCTAGTATGGGATTACCACCACCACCTCCTCCTCCTGTTGGTGTACTTAGTGATATGAAGCCACCACCTCCCCCTCCTCCCGGTGGTCCTATGCCTATGCCAGCACCACCTCCAGGCGGATTTAGCCTACAAAAAGCTGGTAAGTAATTTATAATACATATAAAGATAAAATGTTCTTCCCAGTAATGAAAAAATAAATATGCGACGTATTCTTCGGGAAACTCCAAAATCTTTTACTTTAAGACTCATCATAAATGTTATTAGTAGAATAGAATATTATAGATGACGATCATGTGCGTCTACGAGAGTCGCTGGAAAAGTTCTCGCCTTGATAAAGAAACTACAAGATTTTTTATTATTATTTTATTTTTTAACATGTTAACATTGTCCAACTCTGTAAAATAAGTGGTTGTCTCAGCTTTGACCTCACCATTTGAAGTGAATTTTCGTCTATCGAAACTTTTTTTAGATTTAAGAAGAAAAAGTAATCGCTGGGAGTCAAATTTGTAGAATAGGACGAATCTAAAAACACTTCTAAAACAGTAGCCATGAGTATTCCAGAAAATGGAACCGTCTTCGCTTTTTTGTGAATTTTTATCTCCTCGCATCCATTGTTTGAACTATTGTTTCATACATGGTGGGTAATGGCGAAATCATTTTTCACCTGCTGTTATAAAACATCGCAGAACTTAATAAAATCGACCTTGAATAGATCTAAATACTCTAGACAAATGTTCATTTAAATGGGGTTCCATCCAGAGAAAAAAATTTTCGTACGCAAAATATCGAGAGAAATGCAATTTAGACGGATTATCAAGATGCTTACAATTTCAACAAGCTCGCGGAGTATTTCATTGCTGGTTGTTGAGGTATTCCACCATTCATCTTTAGTGGATGTACGTCCATGTTTATATTCAGCAACTCTCTATTTAACTATGCAAATTAAAGGGAAGAGTCTTTAAAGTGAGATCTACAGTTGAACCGCTGAAAGATTACCCGTGCGTCATCAATTTTTTTGTTGTCAATGTAAGTATCGTTGACATATACAAAAAAAAATATTTACTTTCACTCGTTACCTTATATATTACAAATTAATATAATTTATCAATTTTATTCATATGAGTCAAATCAAAAAATATTAGTCAAATTAGTGATAACTTTCTTAATGGGCATAGTTGGTACGTCAAAAGACGGACATTTAGATTTATGATTTAAATTCACGATGCATTTGTTATTTTATATATTTATAACACGAAATTATAAAACGTCCTGCTTAAATCGATATTTTACCGTAAAATTTCTAATGTGTGTCATAAAATTATAAAATTTTATGTCATAGATCGAACGAAGAATCATCATTTTATCTACTCTATAAACATTGTTGTTGAGATTAATTTTCATATGATGAAAATGTTACCAAGTTTTGGGAATATACGAGTCTTTAAACAGTTTCATTACATATTTATTACAAATATGATTTCACATAATTATATAAACATATTTTATTGTAACATAAATATAAAATATAAAATCACACAAAATATTAACTCAAATGTAAATACAATACCTTTAAAGTTCGCCCTTAGATATTTTCGTTGTTATTTTGAAACAGTTGTTGATCTTTCGGTATATTTTTGGAATTGGCCAATGTAAATTTTATTTTTATTAAGGATTTGTAATAAAATGTCTTTTGTTAGGTTAGGATCATTGAAGGAGATAAAACTTTATGAATGTTTACAAATACTTCCCGATAACAAAATAATCAATAATAGTAGACCGCAGAAGAACTTATTTTACAATAAAACTGGACTTTACAGCACAAAATTTCACTAAAACACATTAGCAAAACAACTCAAATGACCGGCAAAAAAGGACCACTGAACTCAGTAGACGAACTTTTAACCGGCATTACGAACCAACACATTTTAATTATATAATATTTTCTCTTTCTACAAAGCAGTAACGCTATCGTAACGTACTGTTTGAATATATTCATACATTAAGGCATAATATATTTTATGTCCTCTCTCGTTCGGTAAAATGGTGAGAACATATTGAGACACTGTCTATGACATAGGCATCAATTGATGACGCACGTGTTATCTTTCAGAGGTTCGACTGTAAGTATTTTTATATATCCGTTATGTTTGATCGGTTTAAGACAAAGTACTTTATAAGAAGTCGAACTTAATTTTGTCAAGGCTTGTTTACTTTATTTGATCGCCACAAACAAGCAACTGAACAAACTCGTTTGATACTTCGCGCCATGCCGTCTAACGAATCATATTTGACAATATCATAGTTATTAAGCGCAATCTCTGTATCAGACTGAAAACTTTTCGAACGACACCCGTAGTACTATGTTTGATGGTACCAGTAGATTAAAACAAAAATGCTATGGTGTTATACGAAACAATTATGTAATATCTTTGTGTAAAGGGTTTACTAATATCAATAATTCAATGCTATCGTTTCAGATAGTACTATTTTTTTAAAATTCCGTACTATTATATTTAATATGGTCACTTCAGCTGCGTTTGGAGACGATTTTTCGAAAAACTCAATTTTTTTGTGTCTTTCTGCAATAAATGGGCTTATTTTCATAATAATTCATTTTCGTGATTTTGGAAAAAAAAAGGTTTATAGTCGCTTTGTGCTATAAAACAAACAACCTACTGATTTTTCTGAATCCAGAAACTTTTCTTAGATCATCTGGGCATTGACAATTTTTTTAGTGACAATTTTTCTTATTTATAAAACCGTATAACCAAAAATGAGCTTCATCTGAAGAGATCATTATTTTACCAAAATCAGAATCAATTTCCAGTTTCTCTAAAGCGCAATAACCAAACCCACCTCATTTACGATCATCATGAGATTTCAATTCTTGAGTCAATGCAATTTTATGAGAATATAAAGCTACTACTTTTATTAAAATACTCCAAGTTGACAATAATATTCAATAATATCATTGATCAATAATATTCTGTTCAACTGAGACATTTTAATATGGGTGGTTTTGTATTGTGAAAAATTAAACTCTTCTTGACATTTTTAGGGACTTAATGAATAGCAAATATAGGAGATCAATTAACTGTACTATAGTTGTTACGAAAGCTTAGTTTATTTTCGAATATAAATGAGTAAACTTTGTTGAACCCTGTATGTTACCATATTGAATTATTATATTACAATAAACTCAAATGAATAACTTTTGACAGTTTAAACAATTCAAATATGGTAGCTATGATATTTTAACATTATAACATTGCTATTGGTAAACCATTTATATTGTTAGTTGAAGTTTTTCTTTTATTAAGAAATGTTTATATAAAAATCATCCAAAAGAAAAGCAATCTAAAAGAATATTTTTGTCCATAGGAACCCAAATACCTCCTTTAAGTTTAGGTAAGCCACTGGATTTTTTAAAAATATAGCTTTTTCTGGTATTGGTATTGGCCTTGGGCTCATCGTTTCTCTCCTATCAGCTTCTAACTAACCAAATTGTATAAAATTGTGGTAATAACGCAAAACACAACTTCGCTGGTCTGACACGATATATATTTGAGCTGCTATTAATTTATGTATTAACCAAAAATATATATTTTAACAACTTTCATTCCCCAGCTAAATTATGAGCACTTTTTCAGCAATAAGGAAGCCTCAAATAAATCCGCCGGTCCCAATGAAACCACTATATTGGACCAGAATTCTACTTGCACAATCAACAGTCCCGCACGATGGACCAGCTTTATGGGACGAAATCGAAGAACTATCCATTGAAAAACTCTCTGAAGACTTTACGAAATTATTTTCCAGACAGGTAACGAAAACTGTAATTTTATTTTTATCTTACAAATAAAAATAATTAGACGGATCAAAAAACCATTATAATGCTTTCTTCAACACTTGAAATATTTATACAGTATACTTAATGTATGGTTTTCGAATTAAAACCGCATCCATCATAGCACGTACTGCTTTTCTCGTACTATCAAAAGAAAAACACAAGTGAAAGCCATGGTATACTTGTGGAAACTTACGGTGACAATATCTCAATGCAAATCGCTTGTGGGCTTCGGTTTAAATGATTCAATAGTGATGATTTCGACTTGAAAGATAACGAACGTCCAGATAAACGGAAAAAATTGAAGATGCCGAATTACAAGCATTGTTGGAAGAAATCGATATGCAAACTGAAGAACAAATGGCAGAGAGGTTAAATGTTGGTCGCCGAACTATTTGTGATCGTCTGCATGCCATGGGAAAGATCTAGAACGCAGGAAAATGGGTACCACACCAGCTGAATGACAGGCAGATGGGAAAGGAAAAAACGGTGTGCGAAATTTTGCTTTCTCGGCATGAAAAAATACTTTTTGCATTGGTCAATGCAATCATCATCATTAAGATCGATCGCCAAGATCAAATCGTTTTGGAAAGAAGATAATGTTGTGCATTTAGTGGGATCAGAAGGGTGTCCTGCACCAGTTCTGAAATCAGGTAAAACAGTTAATACCGTTCGCTACTGTCAACAAATGATCACTTTGATCCATGTATTGATCGAAAAGCGACCAGAATGGGCTACAAAGCATGGAAAAGTGGTTTCACAACACGACATCGCCCCATCACACACAGCGAAAGCAGCCAGAGACACAATTCTTGCACTTGGGTGGAAATTGTTGGCCCACCCGCATTACTCACCAGACTTGGCCTCTTCTGACTACCACTTGTTTTCATCGATGTTTCACGCATATTCCATGAAACACCCACAATTACGGAGATGTCGAAAAATGTGCTGCTAGTAATAGCACACACGTTGAATGAACCCTTTTTTTCTTTCTGTCAATTTAAACGATTTTTTTTTAACAAAAAAATAATAATCACTAACCGCCACATCTGATACAGTGGTAATTTTCTGCTATGTGGTAGGAAAATATCGACTAGATTCATGTCTGTAAATATGTAGATTTCAAAGTGGTATCTAAAAATCTGTAATCTTCCGCTGAATTAATAAGCATGAATCAAAAAATATGCTACACATTGAACTGTGAATCTAATTAGGCTTCACATTAATATTAATATCACCAAGATCATTAGGTAATAGTCAAATCTAAATCTAAACGTCTCCAAAGTACAGAGTGGTGCAAAAGTAGGTGTCCCATAAATGATTTGTTATTAAATGTTTTTCTATTAAAATTATTATATAAGTTTCTTAAGTATTTAATACGTTCGAAAAACAACATATGTTAAATGGTGGCCATTTTCGAATTCACGAATTTAAATTCGTTTTTACTTCTTCCAATATCTTATTGGGTGTATGTTCTCGTCGAATATTTTCTTTGAGCTGATCTAGTATTTGAGGCTTATTAACGTACACTTTTTCTTTCTGGAAATTTTAAAGAAAGTAGTCATGGGCGATGAGAACCGGACATCTTGCAGGCCATCTCGGACAAATTAATCACGACATTATTAATCAATTATGAAAATGTTTCTTCAGCAAATGTCAATACTGAAATAAGACACGAAAAAAAAACTAAAAAAAAGATATGTTTAACTTAAACTGAACAAACTTCTTTTACACAACACTGGAGGCGAACCTACTTACTGAAGCATCTAGAAATCATAAACAATAAAGAAATTAACCATGATTAGCTATAAACTCGGAGAGATATGCCACTAAACTCCAAATCACTTTTTTTAACTGCTTGGCGAGCGTTTCACTAACCATGTTATCATCGTCAGGAAGTAATGTGATCTAGATTGAACCAGTTTCACTAACCATGTTATCATCATCAGGAAGTAATGTGATCTAGATTGAACCAGCTCCTGATGATGTCAATATTAGCGGAACGCGAGTGGAGAAGTTAAAAAAAACGAAAGTTATTTACTGCTTAGTAGTCAATCTCTCCAAATTTGGTATTTCCCATCGCAGGCTCCAATAGAAAAATTGATGAGTCACTTTAGTCATTTAGAAAATTTATTTTAAGGGCTAGTCCACCAACGTCTCCAAAATTCCTTTCTCCAAGTTTCCTTTGAGTCCTTACCTGCATGAAACTCAACTTGTTGAGAATGTCCGAAGTGGGAAGCCGAAAAATTAATTCACTCATTAACCGGACTATACCTTTTCTTTTTACGCTAGTCCTTAAGTGGTTTTTTATACTATATTACTCTATTATTATTCTTGATATAACTCGATGTTTTTTCAGGTTATTAACAGAGCGCCAACGGTAAAAAAACAAGAACAAAAACCCAAGGTTGAGGTTGTAAAATTACTGGACAGTAAAAGATCACAGAATGTTGGTATACTTGCCCAAAGTTTAAGGCAAGATTTTCACGAAATAGAAAACGCCATCTACAGTTTCGACACTTCGGTAGTCAACTTGGAAGTTTTACAGCAAATTTATGAAGTGGTAGGTTTTCTAGATAATAAATACCTTGGATTGAATTAAATTGTTTATTGGTTTTTTAGAGAGCAACACCGGAGGAACTGATCCTGATCAACGATCACTTGAAAACAAATCCAGATGTGCCTTTGGACAAACCAGAACAATTTTTACACGACCTATCCCAAATTGCTGATTTTTCAGAGAGAATTGCTTGTCTTACTTTTCAGGTATACTTACTATAAAAGTAAGATGACTTTTTAATAAAACATATAGTATAAGTATTTATCAATCCATCCAAATTTATCTTCTTCAAAGTTATTCCTTATATGCAATTCACTGATTCCAACATTTTTTCAAGTCTTCCAAACACTTTTATAAATTTTTATACTCGGCTTCTGATATTTCTTTTAAAAAGACCACCGAAGTCTCTTGAATGACTAATGGACTCTAAACGACGTCCACAAAGTGGTTTTTTCTATCGAGGAAACAGAAAAAACTCATACGGTTCCATATCTGGTTGCAGTGGCGGCTCGTGAGGGAGGGCGTTGGGGCATCACCCCTCAAGCATTTTTCAGAGCAAAATACTATGGTTCACCTCCTGTTTAGGTTTTCAATAGCACAAAAAGTAAACAAGAAGCAAGGGAAAGTAAAAAATAATCTTCAGTAGCACTAGTTTCTTTTACACTATCCTACTTTAAAAACCCATGAGCCGCCGCTGGACACTTGTTTTATTTTTAGCGAAAAATTAACGAATAATTATTGCAATGTGAAATTGTATGTTATGATGACGCCAAAGCCATAAATTGTTTTGACACAAATCTGGACAAATATCTACTATATCTAAGTAATGTCTGAATTATTGTGGCGTGTTCATATATTATTTTCTTTTTTTAGGTCCCGATCGCACTTTTTCGCCATGATCTAAATCTTAAAAAAGATCAAAAATATCTGTTCTTATTTAAATAAAAAATCACTGGGTAAAAACAAAAAACCAAACGGAGACAAATTTCTCAGTGATTTTGTATGTATAATGTAAATCAATGTAAATCATGCTTAATGCTAATCTTCTCATTAAATATTTCCATTTCAATGATATTTATTATGGTTTTTGCTTTTTTCAGGTAGAGTTTGAGGATGAAATAACAACCATTGGACATACCCTAGACAATTTTGAATCAATTTGCGATTTCCTTGTGAAAAATAGTGAGTTAAAGAAAGTATTATCACTGGTATGTTTCTTTAGTTACTTTAATATCGCACGTACAATTTTGATTTTGAATTTAGGTACTAACATTAGGAAATTATATGAATGGAGGCAATGTAGCTCGTGGTCAAGCTGATGGCTTTGGTTTAGATGTACTACCAAAGCTCCGAGACGTGAAAGGTGCTCAAGCTGGCATAACATTACTCCATTTCGTTGTGAGTACTTATGTGAGGAACTTTCAACAAGACGACAATCCGCCTCCATTGCCGGTACCCGAACCAGGCGATATTCGTCGAGCTATGGCTCTAGACTTTGACAGCATGAAGGGCGATCTTAATTTATTGAAAAACAAACTATTGGGTCAGTGTTCGTTTTCTTTTCGAAAAACTCTGTTGAGTTTTGGTTTTTGATTTTCAGAATGCGAGAAAAAGACTGAAAAAATCATCAACAACTCTACTCCAGACAATCTCCAACCATTTAAGGACAAAATGGAGGCTTTCCTGGAAAAATCTCACAGCCAACTTTTGACGGAGTGTGAGAGTTTGGATAAGTGTCACAAATTATTTATATCCACCATAAAGTTGTATCTGTTTAAGCCGAAAACTGGAACGCTTGAATCATTTGCTCCAGGCGGTTTCTTCGAATACTGGCTGCCATTTTGTGCCGACTTCAAAGACATTTACAAGAAGGAAGTGATCAGACTCCAAGTAGAAAAGTAAGTGTTCGTATAACAATGAAGTGGTTTCGGTACACCATTCTTACCGTGTTTTTAGAGCTCAGGAATTAAAACGCAAGGAATACCATGATGCCAATGCTACCAGAGAACGAGAGAATGGCCTGAAAGCTAAATTTAAAAAGGCCAAGGCGAGATTAAGAGACAAAGAAGCTCACGAAAAGGATACTTAATTCTACACCTGGAAGGGGCATTTGATGTGAGCGTTGAAAAGAAGGGGTAGTTGAAAAGGCTAAAAGAAAACAAAACAAGCAAAATAGATCCTAATATAATTCACAATGCGGATATTGAAAATGTTTTGAAGCCAGAGCGAAACAGTCGCATGAAATTGCTTTAAAATTTTCGAATATTTTATTGTTGGTTTTGATTCGTTGTGTATATAATGTATGTTACGTTGAAATATTTTAATACAGCGTTGATTATTATGTCTTGTTTGTTTTTGTATATATCTGTTTTTAATTAAAGGAAAATGAACAAGAATATAAGTGTTGCTTTGTTTTCTAGTTAAAAATCTATTCAGTAGTTTATTATTCTTACTTAGATATTTTGTATTCCATGTGTTTCGGTACTTAAAAGAGATCCTTGGTGGTCAACGGTTCAACGATGACGAATAAGTTAAAACTGCAGTTATGGATTGCATGCAGTTATGGATTGTTGACCGGTATGACAAATGATTGAACAATAATGGAAATTATGTAGAAAAGTAGATAAAAGTATGTTGAATACTGAAAAAAAAAATATTTTAATAATATTTATAGTATTTTTCTTTTTACTAAAAAAAAGATCTTATTTAAAAAAATATACCTCGTACATGATATGGTAACTAGTACTCCCACACATAAACATTTAATTACTGAAAAGGCATGTTTTTGTATATATCTGTTTTTAATTAAAGAAAAATGAACAAGAATATAAGTGTTGCTTTGTTTTCTAGTTAAAAATCTATTCAGTAGTTTATTATTCTTACTTAGATATTTTGTATTCCAGCAATTGTTTGTGATTTTTATTTAAAGGTATTTCTTATCTTAAGTAGCTCAAGGGCTAGCAGCATCACGTCGAACATCAGTTCTCGTCAACTGAAGCAAGCGACGTCGATCGTGGTCTTGATCTGGTTGGGTGACCAGATATTGGGTGACCTCCTGTCGTATAAACCTACATGATTAATAATAATATTCAGCTTTACAGGTCTAGTAGCCCTTGGCCTCGAGTTCTTTCACTCTTCCTTTCCATATTTTTCTGTCCAAAGCATCATTCTTCGAATCCATCATTCATTTTACATTCCTCAATACATTCATCACCTCATTCAGCCATTTCTTCCTCAGTCGCCCTCTTCTTCCCTATCCCCCGTCACCTCTCATCAGTTCTTTTAACTCATCTCTCATCGGGCCTCTTCGCTATGTGCCCCTGCCATCTAGCTCTCTGCGCTCTCACCACCTGAATAATATTTGGTTTTTTGTACAGTTCTATTTCTCGATTTTTTCTCCTTCTATATTCGTTCTGAACTTTAAGTCCTCCAAAAATCCTCCTTAATATTTTAAGTTCCCAGACTTTCAGCTTACTTTCTTTTTTCTTCGTCTTTGTCCGTGTCTTGCACGCATAGATAACTGTGGACCTTAGTATTGTTTGATATACTCTTACTTTTGCTGCTCGTCTTATATTTTTTACCCTTAAACTTTGAATTTGAAAACATTCCTGTGGCTTTGCTTCCTTTCGCTAGTCCTTTCTCTATTTCCTTCTCTTCATTCCCTTTACATATTAGTATTACTTCTAGATATTCAGTTTGTTGAACTTTCTCTATTGTACATTTCTTATTTTCTGCACAATTAATGACTAAATGTCCTCTGGTACTATCTTTCATACCATATGTTTTAACTTGTTCTCGTTAATTGTAATATCATCTTGCCTTTCTTTCCAATATCTTGAATACTCTTACTATTTCTTCCTTGGATCTCGCCATCAATACGATGTCGTCGGCATAGGCTAAGCATTGGTGTCTGGCACCATATATTAAACCCTTGGTATTGATGTCATTCTCCCTCAGAATCACTTCCTGCACTAAACAGAACTATGGTGTTTGAGAATGTAAAATCCTTTACGAAACTATAGTCACACAAATTTGGTTTAAAAATAACAGTGATAGAAAACAAAGTAAAAAATTGTTTTATTCCTTTTTAAAAATGAACTATCACAAAGTAATGGACAAATCAATCAATAATTTAATTAGAACTATGGTCAGTGGATCGCCTCGTCTCAGTCCTTTATTTACAATGAACTTCTCAAATATTACTCCATCGACTATAACTTTATTTTCAGTTCTCTTGACAATCATCTCCACCAACTTCCTCAACATATCCGCGATTGACAACTTCCTCCTGACTGTCTCATTGCTTGGAACACTTTTTCCCTGCTAATAGAGTCATATGCTTGCCAATAATCTGAGATAATCATAATTAATATCATTGAAAATAATAGACACATCTAGAGACATCCTGAGCTGGGAATCACTCTCGCAAAACGACAAATGCTGGTAACCGTGCCAAATAACGAGTTTTTACCAAAAATCTGGCCCGTTTTGACATCTAATAACTCCAGAATGTCTTAAACGCAATCAATATAAAGATCATTGCATAGAAAATTTTCTAGAGCCCAAAAGGCTTAATAAACTAAAATAATTCCTAGACTTAGCCGGATATTATGGTCGATTCCTTTCATACTTTGCAAAACCATCTGAACATGTAACAAGACTGCTTCAAAAAGACATTCCATTCAATTTTCATTAAAATTAACAATCGTTGCTTAACAATCGATGCTTACGCATTCGCTATAGGTCTTTCTTTCTCAAAGACCTATCGGAAAAGACTTAAACCTATTGCATTCGCTTCAAGAACCCTTTGTAGTGCTGAAGCAAAATATTTTACTACCGAACGAGAACTGTTTACAATAGTACGTCCAGTAAAATATTTAAAAAATGCAGACACACGTTATCGAATTAAAATAAATCATTTTAAATATTCATTCTTACTGAGAATAAAGACATATCTGACAAAGGAAGCGGAAATGAAGCTGATACCGATGACCAAATATCAACCGAATAGGTTCTTCGTTGTTGTCAATCTTCTGACAAGCAAGAATGTATCGGCAGAGAGAAGATTGCTAGGAAAATATTAACTAACAATGCTGTTCATTATTTGAGCTCGTTTTTAACCCATTCACTTACATAGTTGCGGTGAAGCTAGATGACTTACTATTAAAAATATTAAGTGCCTGAATTATCGGGTTCTCCGGCAAGTTCGTAGGAACTTTCTTTAAAGAAACACGAATTGTTTATATAAATATTTATATTGATCCAATATGTCGTTACTATTATTATTTGCAACTTTTCGCCAGTATAGATCAATAATGCCTGTTGCAAAAATTAGTCTGTTCCTCATCAAAAAATGTTAACAAGTAGTTTTTCATATCTTCTTTTGTTTTAAAAAAGTTCTCACTTAAATAATAGTGGAGGAAGTGGAATCGGTGGCAGTTCTAAGGTGTGCTGTCCGGTCTGTAAGATGGATCCGGCAAAATATCCCAATTGAAGTTCAGCAATTTTTATTGGGTCCTGATGAAATGCGATGCCTGTCCAGTTTTCTAATTCTGGCCGTTTTTTCGATCGCACGAAGAGATTCGGTCCAGCAGATATCGCTCAGTCAGTGCGTGAGGAACTCATATCGTATCTGCAGACATACATATTATTTCAGATCATCAAAAACGGTCGTTTTGCCAGTATTTAACTGACCTGCTATCTCACGGACCGTGGAGCGAGACTCTTCGGCTATCGTGTCCAACACTTCCTTGATATCAGTGCTTAAAGACGGCCAGAACAATATGGACCTTCCAGGTCCAACTCAAACCAACCAATTCAATTTTGCACAGTGATCTCCCCAACAAAACAGTCTCTGTATAAACGGTACAAATCTTCTTTTTTGTTTGGGAAGTTTTTTTTTCCTTTTTTGAAATAACAAAGCATAATGTGAAATAACTGCAAGTTATCGACCGACATTTCCAATTATATCAACTTGACTATCTAAGCAAAATCAAGCTAATCTGAAGGTAAATATTGTAAATAGTACACGAATTAAAAATATCTAAATAAACATTACTAATTCAACACAGATTTTTATTTACAAAAGTTAAAACTGCAACTGATGGAAAATTCCTTACAATCTTTTCAGACAACCTAATAGGACTAGCGAACTGTGCTATAATTATAATGTTTAAATATCTAAAACACCTTTATAATTATAGTATAATTTAATTCTTTTAAGCCAAGATTAGGTAAATTAATGTGTCACTCGTTAATATATATATATATATATATATATATATATATATATATATATATATATATATATATATATATATATATATATATATACATCATCATCATCATCATCATCATCAGCCCGTATCGATCCACTGCAGGATGAAGGCCTCTTCAGCATGCTTCCAACCTTCACGGTCCTGGGCTTTCCTCTGCCACTCGGGCCAATATACTTAACGATCTCATCAATGCATCGTGCTTTCGGTCTTCTTCGCGGACGTTTGCGATCAAGCGGTATCCACTCCAGGATTGCCTTGGTCCATCTGTCGTCCCATCGCCTCGCTATATGGCCTGCCCATCTCCATTTCAATTGTTTTACTCTTCCAATGATGTCACAGACTTTTGTTTGTTCCCTGATCCATGCGCAGGACTTTCTGTTTCGTCTTGTAATGCCAAGCATACATCTTTCCATTCCCCTCTGTGCCACCCGAAGTTTTTGAATTGATTGCGATGTCAATGTCCAGGTTTCACTTCCGTATGTCATAACGGGTAGAACGCACTGATCGAATACTTTTCTTTTCAGGCAAAGTGGGAGTCTGCTCTTAAACACTATGTTGAGCCTACCAAATGCCTGCCAGCCACATTTAACACGCCGTTCCACCTCCCGGGCGGTATTCCCCTCCATTGAAATCCTCTGCCCAAGATATATAAAGCTGTCCACAATCTCTAAATCCCTTCCTAAAACTAAAATTCTTCTGTCCTGAGCGAAGTTATTGAACATAACCTGACTCTTTTTCAGGTTTATTTTCAAACCAAATGGTTCGCCAGCCCTTTGCAGTTCTTGTATGCGTCTTTGCAACTCCTCTGGGTCTTGTGAAATGAGAATAATATCATCTGCAAATCTAAGATGGTTTAAGTTTACACCATTGATCTTTACACCCTCCTGTTCCCGATCCAGTTTACGGAATATTTCTTCAAGGCCAGCCGAGAAAAGAATAGGCGATATTGCGTCACCCTGCCGTACACCTCGTTCTATATTAATTCGTATATATATTCTATAGTAATTCGTAGGTATATATCTATATATATATATATATATATATATATATATATATATATATATATATATATATATATATATATATATATATATATATATATATATATATATATATATATATATATATATATTCAACTCTACAGGCCTAGTAGCCCTTGGCTTCGAGTTCTTTCACTTTTCTTTTAAAACTTTTTCTGCCCCATCAGTCCTCCAATCCCTCACTCCTACTTTCCTCAAATCATTTAGCACCTCATCCAGCCATTTCTTCCTCGGTCGCCCTCTTCTTCTCCTTCCCCTTCGCCATATATATATATATATATATATATATATATATATATATATATATATATATATATATATGCGTAAAAAAAAGTCGGCCCTGAATATTGACCAGCCCATTAAATTCCCTGGGGAGAACCAACATCAAAACTGATTGTGTGGCGTTTGCTGATGATCTAGCAATTTTGGCTCAAGATGTATTAACGGCACAGAAACAGATTGAAATCCTAAAAGAAACAGCAGAAAAGATAGGACTCCAAATTTCCTTTCAAAAGGCACAAGACATGACCTGCAACAGACTAACACCTTTTCTAAAAACAAAATATGGTAACATCAGACGAGTCTCTCAATTCAAATATTTGGGTGAAATAATCATGGAAAATGGGTTGGAAAAAACGACTAATAAGGGTAGATGTCAAAAAATGGAAAGGCATTGAGACTTACACAAAAAAGAGAGACTTACAGCAAAAAATGCATATCTAAAAACGAATTCCGGCCCCACCCATCCCTTCGATAATCCTGTAGAAAATCTGTGGAAAGAACTAGAGAAGAGGATCAGCAAAAGTCAATTGAAGGAAATTCTTCTACGAGAACGAACATCCTTAGGGCAAGAAATTACTCAAAAACTAGTTCATGATTAACAGGATTAACTGATGTTGTACGTTATAAGCTATCCACTGTTTTACTACATAAGCTGTATGTTTTGGATCCTTAACTTGTTGAAAAAAGAAACTGTTGGCAATATTCAGCTTTTCTGCACTTTGTCGTAGATTGTTTATTAAAATATAGCCATACATCCCCACAGTAGGATACTTCCACTCCATGCTTAACTGTTTGATGTAAATTCTTTAACTGGAAGAATCCAAACTCCAAACAAGAGGTCGACCTCCAAACAAGTGGTCGTCCATGAAAGATATTGTATTTTTATCTGAAAATATTAGTCTCCCAGAACTCATTAGTTTTATCAACATACTGGTTTGCGAACTGCAAACGCTATTTTGGTTGACTTTGTTAATGTATGGTTTCTTTCTGGCAACCCTTGCTTAATAATCAGCACGATGCAGAAACCTTTGTACGGTTTTAGCACTAATATCTTTATTATCCTGTTCTCCAATCATTGAAATAATTTCCGAAACTGAGGTATGAGGATCCTTTTTAATTTGTCTAATTATTTTTCTTCTTTCCAATTCTGTAAGTTTAGATGGTCGCTCTGTTCGTGGCATATTTTGAAAATTGTCGCTGTTTAATTTGTCGCTGTAACTTTTTAATAACACTACGAACAGAGTAATGACTTTTTCTCATTACGTTCGCAATTTCAGAATATTATTTACCGTCGCAATGCAAATTAACTATTTTTTTTTCTTTTTTTTTACCCATTTTATTTAAAATTATTTACTTTTTAGATATTTCGACCAATGCACATATCAGAAGGTCACGTGATACTAATATTCAACCACAATAAGTACTTTTCCATAGGTAGAAACAAGTTTTTATCAGTATCTTGCTTTAAAATATTTGGTAAACATTTAAATGTGCCAATGCTTTTGTCCATTCAATTTTTAACATTATTTCATTTTAGATTAACAATTTTTTTGCACAAAATTTAGATTTTGGATGGAGGTATAAAATAAACAACTAATTAAATTTTTTTACGTTTATATTTTGGAAATATATATTTGATTTAAAACAAAATGTGTTATGCCAATACTTTTTTCCCACTGTACATATAAAATTACAGTATTAAGAATATTAAATCTAAAAAAATATAGTACCCAATATTCGTCCCCAGTTCGTTTCAGTTAATTCAGTAAATTCTTATTTCGTTTTTTGCCGATTCAAACAAAAAACATATCGTTTCTTTCCTTTATTTTGAATCAGTCTGATTTATTTATTCGGGCAGAGCGGTTTAAAAAACTCTAAACGAATGTAGTTAGTATTAAAGTGTATATATACATGTATTAACAATTCAAAAATTTGTTCAATTCATCCAGAAGCTCTGGTCCTTGTTTGTCTTCAGAGATCATCATTGTCGGTAATTTTTTCTGCACGTCTAGATTAGATTATATCAGTACTTTTTAGTTATAGTCGCTTTTGGGTTGATTAATTTTTATTGACTTCGAATAATACTGCCTTTCACCAATTCGCACTATGTTTATCGATTATAATGGTGAAATACAAAAAATAGATAATATAGTAAAATACAAAGTGGAACAGAGTAGTATTTATCTAGAATTATTCAATCATTTGCATGCTTATATGTTATTTGCTGAAGTTAACTGAACTAAACATTTTAAGAAAAAATATCACCATATTAATTGGAAACCACTTCATCAGATTATCATTTAATGACATAAAATAGTTAGGTAATCGCCGGTCTAAATGATTCCACTTTATAATTAGCTTCTATAATATATAAGCTTTATAGTTTATTTTACCACCATTTTAGTATGTTGGTCCCTGAGAACCAAAGAGTACTTTGGACAAAAAATTCGATTTTACACAAAAAGTAAAAAACTGCAAACACTTCTGAGAATCCGAGTATTTTGAAATAATTTTGGTGATTACTTTTAGAATTAATCTCTTTATTTGAAGCTATTATATATACTGATATAAAATGCTACTTGATATTTTTCTAAGTTTAATATTATTGTAATAATACTTGATTTATTCTGATGTGCCGGACTTTTGCCGGACAATATGGACCTAGTTTTTTAAGTTAGGACTTACTATTTTCTGGTCCTTACTCTTCCAGAATTTTTTAACTAAAAAATAGACCACTCTGGGGATTTAATAAAGGAATTGAATAAAAGTCACAAAATAAAGTGATTTTTCTTAAAATTTTCTTTTTTTTAAATAAATTTAGTATAATGACCTTAAAAAACATTAAAATATTGTGAAAAAAAAATTATAGTGCAATATGATTCTTCATAATGTACCAAATTTACTCGTCTGACAGAATTTGATTATTTTCATCGATTCTTTGTTTTTTCTTCCTTAATCTTTTTTACTTTTAATTTGTTATACAAATCATGATATCCTAAAAGGGTCCATTTTATCGACTTTAGTTTGTTTCTGTGTTTTTCACTCCTGGTTGGCCTAAGCGAACTACTGATGACAGGAATCATAACTGGCAGCGGACCTTAAACGTTTCTTCTGTGAAGGAAGTTTTGAAGTTCAGTGAACTTCCCTTTCGCAGTTGAAGCCACACCATTTTAGAGATAAAATAATTGCCTTTTAATGAAAGGTGAGTTGGATTCTTGAAGTAAATTCGAAAATTGGAGAATATCCTATAGTTTCATAGCATGTGGTCTAATACTTTTTCCACAGGAGGTGACGAAATTAATCCAGTCTTGAGAAACAAATATCCAGTCTACATTAATTGATTTTTTTGTTTCAATCACATCATGGGTGCCATCGACCTCAATATGGGTATTTGTGATTAATTGTTGCTAATTTTGGCAATATTTGAGAACTGTTCACCAGACACAAATACATCATTATGATCTGCAGGTTTCTATTTAGGGCGCCGCAGTTGTCTGACCAAATGGTCAACTTTTCGCAAAGTTGTTTACCTGGCACTAGGGTAGCCCATTTATAAAAGCATGAAGCCATCTCATTTCTACCTCTGGCTGCAACACTTTCATCAAACATCAAACACCAAGATAGATTCGTAGATGCATCGACAATCGTGTAGTTTAAGGTCCTCAGTTTTCGTAAACTTATTTTCTGTCATCAGCGCATGTTTGTTTGTCCTTAGATTTTAACTTATATCTAGTCTCGGCATAAATTCTGCATCAATAATAACAAAGTGAGGTCCCAATAAGGTACTTATTTCTAGAAAACGGCTGGTAAAAACAACCTACTGATTAAAATTTTTAATATTTTAGTAACATTTTTAGTACTTACCGGATATTGAAGCAATAGTAGTTTTAATTATTATATCTGGTGTATCTATTTTAATCTGAGCCAAAAATATTATTTTACCATGTACCATGTTGATTTTTTAGAGCAATCTTTATAAAAAATTACAACTTACTTTTAAGCTTACTTTTGTTCTCTTGTTAACGGATTGCGTCTGTTTCGCGTCAGTCGCAATCGGTGAATTTTTAGTCGCCGTCCTTTGGGCGTGGTTAACCGTACCATTCACGGTGTTAGGTCGAGATTAATCGAACCTGATGGAAAAGTGGGATACTGCTCCTAATTTGCCCCGCGAGGGACAAATTCAGTGGAAGGTTATTCGTGATTTAATGTTCTTGATCTTCTTCTTGGCTGGCGCGTGTGATCTGTTGATTTGATGTTGAAAGAGTGATGTTCTCTCTGTTCTTATTCCGTGGATGATGTTCTGGCGTATTTTCTTTATTTTGATGTTATTCCGGTCTTTGCTTGATGTTGTAATACACTGTTGATATTGTTATACAGTTGGTTAGTCGCTCGAGATGGATGGATTTGGTGATGCTGCCAATAGGCTATTTTCTTGGTTAGGTTTGAAGTGCAACCCGCAACACCACAGGTGACAAATTCGGGGTACCCGCTCCCTAGGCCGGGAGACTTCAGCTGCTAAGACTACCAGCAGTCACTGTTATCTGGCCCCAAGAAGACCGGTGTACGAGTTCCGATCCCCTCGGAGTCCATCTCCGATGCATTGATGATGGTGTGCAGATATTTCGCTACTTATTCCTTGTTAGGTGAGATTCGGGCCGGATGGACTTGGTAATTGTTGTCAATCCCGGTGCATCGATGCATCTCCAACGTCGGGGCTAAGACTTATTCCACGCTTCGCAGCGTGGACGATTTCGGAGTTGTCCGCTCCCTAGGCCAGATCTGACCTCTGTTGTCGGAACTACCAACCGTCACTGTTGTCTGCCCCCATGGTGACCAGACAAAAACACGTCCGGTCACCTCGGAGTCCTGCTTCGAACTGACTATTAAGCTTAACTATTATGAATTAAAATACATCTTAACAGTTGCAATAAAACAAAAACAACAGCACTGGTGGTTACAATAAAGCTAGGTTTATTAAGATACCGTTGGTTTTCGTTGGTTCGGGGCATTTCATTGGTTGAAATGGACTTAAAACTGTTTGGCCTTCACTAAATGGTGGACTTAGTACGTTTTATATTTCGATGTCTCGAAACCAGTGGCAGTACAGATAATGTTGAGAGTTTTAAACGATTCAGTACACTGGATTTCTTAACGAAAAACTTTGAACTCAAAATGGAAAAAAAATGGACTGAGTACACTTTGGTTCTCAGGTACCGATTTTATATCATCGAAAATTATAAAAAAACTTCCAACTGGATTATTTAAAAACTCGGAAACGAAAATTAGTTTATTTTTTGTTGCTTGAACCACAAAATGATATAAAGTTGGATCTAAAAACACAAAATGACTTTAATGCTTACCCATAATTTTTTTGCTATAAAGTATTGTTTCATTGCAACAAATTATAGTGATAGACATATTGACATTAATCATGATCGCACCTTAGAATATTGTTGATATGTTACAATGGTATTCTGTTCCTGGGGAATCCCTTTTAACGCCAACCAAGTAAACTGGGACTATTTTTCTCTTTATATCGTTTTTCCATTTCAGAAATATCTTGGTGAAAGTAATGTTTATGTGACCTTAAAGGAGATTCCCACCTTTTAACGTAGATGCTAGAAATTTTGACCATGCTTTTGAAAGTTTTAAATATCGAACTAAAAAAAATTCTGGCTTTGAAATCAGATACGAATCTGTTGAATAGATTGGATCATCATATGAACGACCGTTTTCGATTTGTTGTAGACATTCTGTATGATCACTTAAGAATCAACGTATTTCGGTTTTTAAAATCCAAGATTCTGATGGTTTTGGAACAGAATGTCCATCACTGTTCGACAGGTTGTAAACTGTCTATATTCTTTCTATTCTATCTATTATATTAATTTGCAGTTTATGACAATATGTGACACTCACAAATCACTGGCACTGCAAAGCGCATTTAACCATTTGCACCTTTCAAGGAACCTGTTAAAAAGATCTTGGTCTCTAAATATAATTCGGAAATGAAGTTCGTAAGCCTTTCGCTCAAGCGCGGTAATATAACGTTTTTGTAAATTAAAGGTGACCTCTCCGCATACATAACAAAAAGCGTTGGCACTATTTACGCACTACTTATGTATTGATTCATTGTATTGCAATTACAAAGTCAAAAAATACGCTGTATTAGAAGCATACTTTGTTAATCTTAGTAAGCAGTAATAAAAAGGTCTTGGTTATATTCATCACTAATGATAAAAATACTGCATATTGCAATATATTTCAATTTTCATCAAATTTACGTGTTAGAAAAAATCTATGGACACTAGCAAAATTGTGTTTACAGATTTGTTTTCAGCGTGTGTAATTTAACACTCTGAAAACAAATTCGTATACCATAAACACTCAAAAATTTCTATGTCAAATGGTGTGCTTATCAGGCTTCTTTTGAAATATTTTTACATTAAACTCCTTTATCTTATGTATATATCTGCAACTATTTAAATTTTTATTATTCTTACATAAAATCGTATAATATTATAAAATGTATAAATAATTAAAAATAATCATTGCGGAAACACAGGACTATTTCGCAGAGTTTGTAAAGTCGTATTTGTTGGCTTGATATTTTTGGATAAAAATCGTTGGGCGACGTTCATGATCTGAGATCTCTGACATCATTCATGATCTCTATCCTCGAAAAATAATTTAGGAAGTAATTTTTTTTATCTACATACGAATACGTATGTATTTACGCTGTGAAGTCATTTGGTTGTTATTTTTGTCATATTTTAATA
The DNA here is from genome assembly GCA_031761425.1 of Cosmopolites sordidus. NCBI lineage: Eukaryota > Metazoa > Arthropoda > Insecta > Coleoptera > Curculionidae > Cosmopolites > Cosmopolites sordidus. The sequence goes on along the minus strand of JARFXV010000530.1, from coordinate 1,195,517 downwards.
TATTCATGTAATATTTAATTTGCGTTTTATTAAAATAAAAAAATAAAAAAAAAGAACTGCAGATTTATCGAAAAACAAATCAGATTTAAAGAACACTATATTTTGTATAATTTCTGTGTGCAATTCTACAGGATTGCGAGAATAAATATTCATATATATATATATATATATATATATATATATATATATATATATATATATATATATATATATATATATATATATATATATATAAATATTTGTATATTTATATATAAAAGGATACAACTTTCCGCCCGCTTTTTTTTTAATCATCCATCGTTGGCACTACTTTTTCGTTACACGTTAAAAATCTGGTCATCTTTTGAAGCGATCCACGAATCGATCCAATTTTTAACTTTTTCATAAGACCGGAAGTGCTAGTCTGCCAGGCCGTGTGCCATGGATTGAAACAGGTGATAGTCAGACGGAGCAACGTCTGGAGAATACGGTGGGTGGGGTAGGACTTCCTTTGGTTTGTCTTTCGATGCTCGGCTCAAACGCATTAACTGTGTTTGATAACGATTCCATGTGATTGTTTCAGAGGGTTTTAACAGCTCCTTATACACTACACCGAGCTGGTCCTACCAAATACAGAGCATGACCTTGAAGCTGTGAATATTCGATTTGGCCGTCGGCATGGAAGCGTGGCGGGGATATCCCCATGATTTACGACGTTTGAGGTTATTGTAATAAATCCATTTTTCGTCCCCGGTTACAATGCGATGCAGAAATCCCTTTCGTTAATGCCTTTCAAGAAACTATTTACAAGCAAACAAACGGCGCTCAACATCTCTCGAATCTCTCATCAACTCGAATGGTACCCAATTTTAGCTTCTGGGTCATTTCCAGGTCTTTTAGACGTTGTGAAGTTGCTTGTTAAATCAATCCCAATAATCTTGTCAACTCTTCATTACTTTGGCACGAGTTTTCATTAAACAATGCCTCTAATTCTTAATCTTCAAAAACTTTCGCTCTTCCACTCCTATGCCGGACTTGATGGGAAAATCACCGCTCATGAAGGGTTGAAACCACTCGTTCGAAACTCGACACGTTCTTGTGTGTGGGAGGATTGAGCTTCAGCCACAGATGTCTTCATATTAAAGAAATAGATTAACACCTTCCGCAAATAACGAGAATTTGGCTCATAAACTGGCATTTTTAATCCCGAATAACTTTATAATTTAAATACAAATCTAATACTGGTGCCATGGGGTTATGTTTACAAGATACCCAAAGGTGGTATTGCATGCCGTCTAGGATGTATTTATTTGGACGACTACTTACTCGCCATCTACAGCAAAACGGCGGGAGCAAAGTTGTATACCTTATACAATATTATATATATATATATATATATATATATATATATATATATATATATATATATATATATATATATATATATATATGGTATAATATATATATATATATATATATATATATATATATATATATATATATATATATATATATATATATATGGTATAATATATATATATATATATATATATATATATATATATATATATATACATATATATATATATATATATATATATATATATATATATATATATATATATATATATATATATATATATATATTATATCATTCAGCCATTGTCGATCCACTGCAGGATGAAGGCCTCCCCAGTATGCTTAAAATTCGCACGGTCCTGAGCTTTCCTCGGCCATTCGGGTCCAATATACTTAATGATGTCATCCGTCAATGATCAAGCGGTATCTATTCCAGAATTGCTTTGGTCCATCTGTCGTTGCATCGTCTCGCTATATGACCTGCCCACTTCCATTTCAATTCTTTCGCCTTTCCAATGATGTCACATACCTTCGTGGTCTTTCTGTCCCGCTTTGTAATGCCAAGCATACACTTTTCCATTCCCCTCTGTGCAACCCGAAGCTTCTGAACTGACTGTGATATAAGTGTCCATGTTTTACTTCCATATGTCAAAACAGGCAGCACGCACTGATTAAAAACCGTTCTCGTCAGACAAAGTGGGAGTTTGCTCTTAAATACCAGATTGAGCCGGCCAAATGCCTGCCAGCCACACTTAACCCGCCGTTCCTCCCGACGGTATCACCCTGCATTAAAATGTAGTGTAATGTAATACATATGTATTACATATGAAAATGTAATACATATGTAGTGGTCCACAACCTCTAAATCACTTTCTAAAATAGAAATTCTTTTGTTGACAGCAAATTTGTTAAACATAACCTGACTCTTTTTTTAGGGTTATTTTCAAACCAAATGGTTCTCCCGCTTTTTGCAGCTCTCGTATGTGTTCTTGTAGCTTATCTGGACCTTGTGAAAGGAAAACGATATCATCCGCAAATCTAAGATGGCTTAGATATGCACCATTAATTTTTATTCCCTGCTGTTCCCAATTCAGATTACGAAATACCTCTTCAAGGCAGGCTGAGAAAAGGACAGGTGATATTGAGTCACCCATATTGATACACCACGTTCTACGTTGATTTTAACTTAAAAGTCATCCATGCGAACTGTAGCTGTAGCTTCCTCATACATGGATCTCAGTGAGTTCACATAGGCTCTGTCTATCCCTTGGTTAAGCAATGCATCCATTATGGCCTGCGTTGATACTGAATCAAATGCCTTTTCATAGTCTATAAAAGCCAATCACAGTGGCATGGTGTATTCATTGTGCTTTTCTATGGTCTGTTGGATAACCTGGATATAATCCATTATACTGAATCCACTTCTGAATCCTGCCTGCTCTCTTGGTTGTGCGTTATTCAGTGTTCTTAATATTCTTTTAGATATTATCTTGTTGAAAACTTTGTACATAACTGATAGGAGGCTTATTGGGCGGTAGTTCTTTAAATATTCCTGTGCTCCTTTCTTATCAAGAATAATCACTTCAGCATTTTTCCATAGACTGGGTTTTTTTTGGGCTTTGAGGCATTTTTGAGTACAATTTTGCCAGTATTTTATGTAGAGTTCGACCACCAGCCTTCAACATTTCAACCGTCACATTGTCCTTTCCTGGAGTCTTTCCATTCTTCAACGCTTTTATGGCATTTGTCACTTCTTCCAACAGGATATTTGGCATTTGCTCTTCCGTGGGTATTGCTGTCTTTAATTAACTGGTTCTGATTTTCATATAACTTTAAATAAAATCTTCTGATAACCTCTAACATTTCCGTGCGCTCCCTACACACTGTGCCATCCTCACGCATTAAGGCAAACATTTGTGTCCTTTTATTTATCAGCTTATGTTTAGTTTTGTTTATTCCTTTATTTTCTTCTAGTGTTTTTTTGCACTAGCTGCATGTTAAACCGACACGTTTCTTCTCGAATAAGTTTTCTTATGGTTTTGCAAAACTCAACGTACTCGACCCTGTCAAAGGGACTATCTGCATTCTTTATTGTCCTCCGTTTCATCATTAAATCTATGGTCTCATTGGAGATTTTTGACTGCTTGAAGCTTTTTTCAGCTGGTGCTATTGCAGCAGCCGTTTCAACTTCAGTTTCGATGAGTTTTTCATACTGATCTTATAGTAACAAACAGATACTAAATCACTTTATTTAATTTCTCAAGCGACGCGAATCAGATTCAATCATCTTCTGATGAAGCTAACGCGGTTAGCGAAACGCGAGTCGAAGAGTTAAATAATGTGATTTGATATTGAGTGCTATCTCTTCCAGTTTAGTATTTCACACGGAAGATTCCAATAAAAGAATTGAACATTGTAGTGTGTTGATACTTTATCCAACTAAATTTCGAATAAGTTCTTTGGAATATCTTGTGAATAAGTGTATTCATAGCCTCATTATATATTTCTTTTCTACATTGTCACTGTTATGACTGACTCGCTAGGGCATTATTTATTAATTCTTATAGCGATTAATATAAAATAAAACAAATTAATTTAATCATAGACATTTATTTACAAAAACTAAAAACAAAGGTGCTTACAAGTGTATATCTTATTTACAACATTGAAATTGCGTTTCGAACCTTAAGTCTATGCTTACAAATTACGAAATAGTCTTTTGCGTCTTATTTACATTTAAAATGTACAAAAAAGAACTATAAACTTATGGAAAAAAAAGAATAAATAACATTCTTAAATAGCACAATATTTTGCGCAATTTTTTTTTATACAATTCTAAATGATCGGGAGGAAAAATATTAATATCATCAAACAAGAAAACAATCAGTCTTTTAAGCATCTTTTAAACTAATAATTTACAAGAGTCAAAAGATGGGGGGATGTGTTAAAAGAGACTTAAAAGGTCAGAAATCTAAACTGAGATCAAAAAAAAAAAATACCGTGAGGTGGTAAATTTGTAACAAATTATATACTACATATTATACATGCTGAATGCATGTTGAAACATAATTTTTGTCAATTTTTGTTTTGGCACAATCAAAATATAGAAATATATTTTATTCCTCGATTTATAATTATTATAAAATAGGCACATAAACGCTTCTTTTTTATTTATAATTAATAATTAGCTTACATGAATAGAATAATTATTCTTGACAAGAATTGCTTTCATTGATCATAAATTAGTATGTGTAGTGAGAGAAGAAACGTAGCATTGTAGCATTATAATTTTTATCAGGTCAAGGTCAGGAAAATTTGATGGCACATGAAAAGATTGCTACAAATACGAATTTCAAGAACGATTCTTCTATTCTTTGGGATTTTTCCACTTCTGTTTTCTCTATATAGGGAATAGATCTGGAACAATCGCAGCCACAAAACTATATATAATGCACATAAATGAAATATTAAATCTAAAATAAAACTATTTGTACAATCACGAACGAAACAACTATAACAGGAAACAGAACAAATAAGTATTGCAATTCAAATCACATTTCATAAGTTTAAATCGCCGCTAAGTATTTTTCTTTTTGGTTTTCTTCTTGTGGTTATGTCTCGGCAGTTTTGGAACATTTCTTTACGATCGGCAACATCAGGTGAACATTTAAAGGTGACACTGTACTAATAATAAAAAGGGGGGCACAGTTGTGATTGTGTGTCAAGTACATAACGCTCGTATGAGAAATAAAAAATTAGAAATGTGTGATTTTCTTCGTTTAAATAGTAGGTGAAATGCATATGTTAACGTTTTTATATACCGGTAACCTTGAAATCACTGTTCAGATAGGCATTTTCTTGTATCATTGCAATAATAATATGATCTAGGATTAAAAGATAGAACACCCAATATTTGTTTGTATTTTTATTCTATTATTCAATATAATTGATTTTTTCTTGTATATTATATCCGTATTCTTGTAAAGATTAAAATGTCCACAAATATTAATTATAGGTAAGGCAAAACGATGGGACATTTGTTTATATTGTAAATACAACCTGTTTATTTTTCTTAACCCTACAATTTTATTCCAGTTTTCTTTCTACTATCTACGTGAAAATAAATATATCATGTGAAGTACAAGTGAAAAATGCCGATTTCGAAAATATATCGATGTACAGGTAGGAGTTGGCACGTTATTGCTAATTCGATTAAAAATCCTAAAAGGTACAGAAAGAAAAAGATTACTAGAATACTCTGTATACTACTAGACAGACAAAAAAAGTGTAATCTTAAGCGGCGCTTCTTATCTCGTCAGACTTTGCATATAGCACGTATGATTTCCAACATTAAAAATGTTTAGAACAGTCCTTCAGCTTCACATATTCAAAGAAAGAAAGTGAAGACTACCCTGTCCCTCAGAGATGCTATAAGTAGCATCGGAAGTAGTTTGCTCGGAACCATGTTCGTTGGGACAAAGAATGTACATACGGTTTAAATTGTTAAGAAGTATATTATTCAATCCGCATTTTAGACTGGCCAGCAAGATCCCCAGATTTAATAATCATAGAAAATATGTGGGCACAGTTAGCCGGAGAAGTATACAAAGGTTGGAGACAATTTCAAACTCAAGAAGAATAAAAAAGACAATTGGAAAAGAATGGGCCAGACTTGGGCCTTTGTGAAAATCTTCCTAATCAAATGATTGTAATTTTAGCGACAGAAGGGGGACTTCACAGGTTATTAATTGGTAATTGAAAATCTTTTCACTCAAGTTATGTTGAAAAAATCTTTTTGGCCCATCATTATTTGCAAACATTTCAAATGTTTATTATTTCAAATCGATATCCATTCATCAGGTATATCTTTCAGTAAGTAAATTAAGTTACTAAATATAAGACAAGAAAAATTTGGAACAAAAATTTTAAAAATCGAAAAAAGCAGGGGTGTCCTATCTTTTGCGCTGGACCTTAGTTTGAAATATATGGTATAAACAGTAAGCAGTGTCATGAAAATAAATTTCTGATGCTAATACTAGTTGATATGTACGATTTTTTCTTCAGTAAATTATATTTGATATGTGTGACTATAACTTCAAATGAACGACTTGTGATATGTGTAAATTAAACCTGAACAACGTCTGAATTTGGTCTCTGGCAATTTTTCAGGAAGTTTCATTTTCTTTTCTTATGCTTTTAGGAAATTTTCAGCGTGAAAATCATGTAGATATAAAAAAAATCTTTAAACTTCATCAACAATCTACGCAAATATTTAAGATTGTGTAAGAAAACTGAAAGAATGCCTATCTGCATCCTGATTTCTTGATTATATATATACACCGCAACACTAACATCATCGAGTTATTCGGGAATATCATTATTTCCATCACAAACCCAATAAAATATCCAATTTCAGTTCAAGTTGAATGAGTATTCAATAAACATTTGTGTGAAAATACACTAACACTAGCATTTGATCCAGTGTTCAATCTTACCGTGCGCAACCCGATTCTACACGATTATCTCGCGAATTACTCTGCGCGTACGCGAATTCGGTGTCGAGTAACCGCTCTCCAGAGATTCTTCATAGGCCAGGGACATGTGTTGGGGTGGTGGGGGTGGCTTATCATCGTCCATTTGCTCCATGAATGGATCGGGAAGGCCTGGAGTGTCACGATAGACTGCAGGTGATTCAAGACGTTTTTTAGGCTTATGAACCTAAAAACATATACTTCCGATTAAGAGTACTTATGCGAGATCTTCGGGGAGAACTTACCTGTGCATATGGATCTTGAGCTTGAGGAAAAGCAGCATAATCGTCATGTCCGCCATATTGATCGTAAACCTGAGACCCACCGTTTGCTGCCATTTTCAATTGCCATAATGAGTCCTGCGAATCTACGCTACCATTTCCTGGGACTGCTGTTGTGTAACCTCCATCTAAAAATAATTTCAATTAGTTTCAGAAAGAATTTTGAAACAGTAACTCTTACCAAGATAATTCCATTCATTTCTAGGTTCACCGTAATGTCCATAACCATTTTGTGTAGCGGCGTATACCGCCTTTTGATCTTCCAAAGCCAACTGTAGATCGAGAGCTTGGTTATCAAGACCAGGCGCATAATACGGTGGTGGGGCCTGGTTCTGGAACAGAGGTGAATTCAACTGTAAAAACAAAAAAAAACAATTATCAATTTTGTGAATGAGACGAAAACATCTATTGGGCATGAACATAAAAAGTTACTATGCAGAAAATAAAAATGGTTTAGAAGCATTCTATAAATAATGGCAATTGTTTTCATTGAATTACTTACAATTATTGGTCACTCTCTTTTTAATGTACCCATATCCTTCTTAAGACCAAGAAGTATTGCAAGCGTAAAATAAGGCAAATAGCAAATATTTTAACATATCACAGATAGTGTTCGTTTTGTGTTTAAACCAGCCCCAAATCTCCTTTTACAGAAATACTTCAAATGCCTGGCTAATTACCTGTTGTCCATTTCCATTAGCTGGTATAATCGTAGGCCTGACTGAATCCATCTCTAAATCTTTGGCTTGTTGTGCTTTTTTACCGTGTTGAGCTCTTCGGCATCTACAGAACACCAGCAATAACCCTGCACTGAGCAGAAAGAGTGCACACGTAACGATAATGACGATTAATGTTGGTGTTGTCAAAGACGAAGCTTCTCGAAGGGAGTTTGCATATCCCACTATAAGAAATGTAACAGTTATAACTGGAAATATTTATTGTTATTATCACTTACATTCAGCTTCGACGAATTCGCCACAGTGATCTCGATGAGTACTTAAACACAATTTCGCTCGAATTCTTGGACTGTATTCGTCCATTCCAATCGGTTCGTCTACCATTGATCTGCCAAGGGTATTTCCGAAACCTCTAGTCATCATTTTATCTAAACTCTTTTCCTGGTAGGTTGGTGACATTCCAGAGACCTAGAAAAGAACAAAAAGTTATTTCAATAATATTCAATTCAATGTATAAATGATTTGGGAGAAACTATGGTGCAAAAGTGATTTAATCGGTTCCAGGGGAGAAAATTTTGACCTGGAAGAGCGGCATTGCTCTAGTCGTCTTTTAGCATTCATGTCGACGAAACATAAGGCAGCAATTACAGAAGACTGACCAAAAATATTGTTGAAAAGATATTTATATTTTTTTGTCAGTTATAGTAATTTTTGGTAAAAAGGCATTTTGAACCTACCACTATGTTGGCAAATAGTTTTAAATATTAATGGTTTTATTAAGTTAGATAAAGACTAAATAAATATTTACAAAAATTATTTGCGTCTCTCTTTGTCATTAGAATATCCCTACGAACTTTTTGGACAACCTGATATGGTGTAAACTCACCTGTAAAGGTAAGGTGTCTATAACTTGCCAAGCAGTAACTGGATGGTTTTCGTTACTGATGGTTTCAATAACTGCAACTAGAGGCAAGCACGTTGCTGGAACATTAATGGTGAGCATGTTGGAGGATTTATCATATGCAACTCTTTGTGGAATTGGAATACGATCAACTCTAGTGGTGGCTCTGATTTCATGCGAGTTCTCTCCAATTCCCTTTGTGTTCAGCGCTTTAACTTTGAACAAATAAGTCTGGTGTTGTTCCAAATGACTAACATTACATGGTACGTTCTGTTGACAGTCCACTTCCGCCCAATCTGTATTCTTGGAAACAAGACCACATCCTTCAACCACATTATTGTCCTCACCAACTATCCTTTTATAAGACACAAAATATTTTGTGTTGTAAACTCCACCATTAAATCCAGGTTCCCAACCGAGAGTAACGAATGTAGGTCCGGTGTATAGTGCAGCAAGTTTGTTAGGCTTTTCTGGTGGACCTTTAGGTTGCAAACGAATTTTGGTTTCAATCTTTCCCAGATTGTTCACAACCTGACAGTTGTATTCCCCATAGTCGTGTTTCTTGATATGTGACACCTTTAAGACGCTTGTGTAGATATCGTCTTCTTCGGTTGATGTTTGAATTACATAGTGACCCTCTGAGGAGGAATGCAGCGGGCTTAGATTGTTTCCAAAGAACCATTTGAATTCGGGTTTTGGGTAGGCCTGTACTTTACACACCACTTCAGCCGTTTCGGTTATATCATAAGCTACTTTGTTGTATTGGTGCAGAACTATTGGCTCGTCTGAAAATAAAAAACATATATTGTTAAGCTTGCTTTAATGCAATGTCTTTCAATGAGGAATGTTTTTGTTAATTTATACTACATACATTTGTAGAATAAAATATATTAGATTGGTGGAAAGGTTCCCCCCGTTTTTGGTGCTAGGTGAAACTGAAGTATTATCTACTTTTTGAACATTTTGATAAATTTTGATGTTTTTTGAGAGAAGGAATTTTAGCGGGTATATGGGAAAAATTGTGTTCTTTAAATTGTGTTAAGCATTAAAATGGCTGAAAATAAACAAAATTCGACGTATTATGCCCATTTATATCCAAAAGGCCAAAAATGTTTCAAATACGTAAAAGATGATATGTGCTAAGTACGGTGAGGGCGCGGTTGAGATGGTTCTACGTGTCACAACTGACAATGACAATGAAATATTGGAGCTAATTGAAAGTGATCGGCATAAAATAACTCGAGAGATCGCGGAAATTCTTCGAATCAACTAGTCAACGGTGGTGAGCCGATTACGTTAACTTGAATTGGCCAGTATGGGTGTTCCATGAGTTAACGGAAACAAATTGATAGACGATCCGATTTCTGTTTGCGATTCTCTATTGAAGCAGGACGAAATCGATCCATTTTTAAAGTGGAGGCTTATAAATGATCAAAAATGGATGGTGTATGACAAGAGCATACGCGTAAGAGGTCGTAGTAAAAGCACAGAGATGCCCCTTTAACCAACGCAAAAGCCAGTTTACACCCGAAGAAGGTTATGTTATGCATTTGGAAGGGTATCGTTTATTATGAGTTATTACATCAAAACCATGCTTTTAATTCAGAGAAAAACTGATCATACATAATTGAATTAAAGAAAGCAATCGACCCGAAGCCTGAATTAGCCAACAGAAAGGGTATTGGGCATGCTTGGTTCATACACCACATCCTTTTATCTACCATACGATTTGAATCGCTTCAAAATACCATAAATGGTAAAAATTATACTTCTTTGGAAGACTTAGAAGATTAGCTAGATCAGTTCTTTAATAAGAAACCTTAGAACTTCAATGAGCTTAATTAATTTCTCCAAAAAAAAATAAAATTGAACTTTTGTATTAAACGAATAAAAAAATCCTTATCGAGGTGATGAAATGCTTAATATATAAGACAAATATCTTATTAATAATAACATTAAATATTTTCTTATCGTGGTGAAAATAAAATTACTGATTAAGAATTTAGTGCTTTATTTAGTTATTTAAATAAAAAAAGAGGTAAAGTGCATTTCAAGATATATCGTTGACCGATTGGTTGCAGTGAACTCTTAATAACACCTGCCCTAACGAAAACCGAAAAAGTTGCAAGAAACGTAAACAGAGCCGGACCTAATAAAATAACAGGTAAAAAGATAAAATTAATTTTATACCTGGTTTAGTAGTTTCGAAATATATTAGTTTAGTTTGCATTATTTTCCTAAACAGTGCAGTTCTATATAGATTGTATTTTTTTGTTATTCCAAACGCGGTAAAAATGTGGCGTTCTTGGCAATAGAATGATCATTGTTTTTTCTTCTTTATTTGGGTTTTTCGCCACGATCTAAAACTCAAAAAATTTGAGTTTTAAACAAATTTGAAATCTGTCTCCGTTTGGTTTTTTGTTTTTACCCAGTGATTCTTTATTTACATAAGAACAGATATTTTTAATATTTTTTGAGTTTTAGATCGTGGCGAAAAACCCAAATAAAGAAAATAATATATGAACATGCCACAATCATGCAAACATTAATGATCAAGAAAAAATTTATCACCCGATGCTAAGCAAATTGTTAAAAATGTGTATGTTTCTTTATTGAATAGGGAGCTTAATGTAAATGCAGCCACAACAGAAACATCTTCATTAACGAAAACTCCGTTGTCTATATTTAAAGATATTGTGACGAAGCCAATTAAAGCTAAAAAGTCCGTTGTGATTCTGGTAAAAGCTAATGTGTTGACAAAAGTGACAAAGACTTAATTCAAAGTAAAATGTATGCTGTTTGAAGAGCAAACTGTACCTAGATTGCATTCATTGCAACAGCGACTAAGGAAAGATGAAACCAACATTCTTTGCAGCAGAACTAGCCTCCATAGAATATTATCTCAAATGGGTTTTGCATATCAGACCATTAATAAAATCAAATATTAATGGAATCACAATGATTTCGACACTGGCCGTTTGACTATTTAAACTCTATAAAAAAATGCAGATTAGAAAATCGTTCCATTATCTACCTTGATGAAAAATGGTTTGATACATATGAGACGCCAGCAACAGAATGGGTAGATACATCAAGAAAATGCCAAACCAAATGCCAAAAAAAAAAAGAATTACAATTTAGCTGCTGGTTCCGAGGATGGATGGGTTCCAAATTGTTAATGGTTGTCCTCCAAAAATATTAAACATTTATCTTTGGACTACCATGACAACACACATCACAGCAGAACTTTTTGAAGATTGGGTTATAAATAGTCCAACGTGCCAAAAAAAACGTAATTGTAATAGACAATGCTAGTTATCATAACCCGCAAAAAAATAAAATTCCTAATGCAAATAACATTAAATTGGAAATTAAGAACTATATATTAAAAACAATATATACTTCGAAAATGTATATAAAAAATTTGATCTTCTAGAAATATTAAAGACATTTAATATTAAAAAGAAATATGCATGAGATACAATTACGCCTTCCCCCGTATTACTATATTTTTAATCCAATTGAGCATATGTGGCATTAGGTAAAATCCAATGTTAAAGCAGAAAACATTTTTCCGACTCTAAGTGCAAGTGCTGCAACATTAATTAGGAAGGTTGTAGATCATATTTCCAAAGAAAGTTGGATAAATAAAACCTCTTATTATTAATGTAGATCAAAGTGACAGTGAGAGCGAAACCGAATTAATTGTATAAATAAATTTAAGTTATAATTATTATTGTACTAATAAATTCAAAATACACAAACCAATAAACATTGTTTTAGTCATACATAATAATAATAATAATTTAATCATAATTTAACAATATTTTATTTTTCTCAAAATTATTCAGAATTTAAACCACTCCGGCTCTGGCGCCATTTAAGAAACTAGGAATATTCTTATTGAGATTTATTGGTGCAATTAACATTTTGCCGAAGGGCAATGAAATATCTTGAAATGGACTGTACCAATACTTACGTTCGATTTTCAGGTGCATGGTTGATTCAGTTCTTCGTACTTCGTTTTCAAAATTGCAAGTATAAACACCTCGATCTGAAGGTAAAAGTTCATTGCCGTTTGGTCTAGCCTTTCCATTAAATCGTAAAACACTCTGTACGTTTACAGCGCCATTATTCGATTCAGAATATTCAGTTTTAACTTCGAACATATTAGCATCAGCTGTCAGTTCGTCGTTGTCCTTCAACCATTTAACAATAGGACGCGGTTTGCCTTTAGCGCTGCATGAGATTGAGAAGTTTGGATCTCCTACTCGTTTTGTTTCCAACGGTTTCAATTTAAATTTAAAAGTAGGCGGTTGATGTACTTCTAAATCTACTGAGGCCATTTCACCAGGTCCCAGTTCGTTAGTTGCTTGGCAGTTGTATGTTCCTTCGGCACCCAAATTGGCATTGGATATGGTATATTTAGTTCCGGTAGCGAAAATGGTAGTCTGACCATCAACTCCAACTCTTAGCCATCGATACTGAGGAGCGGGCCATCCTGGAGGAGTTGCAGCGCAGGTTAGAGTTACGGCACCCCCTTCGGATACAACTGGCTTGCTGGGTGAAACTCTGGCTCGTCCTGGTCTATGCCGGACGAGAAGTGCCACAGACGCATTTCCCACTCGTTCAGATCTACGAGCTCCTTGACCTGAAGGTGTTAGAACGTTGACAGCCCGACATATATAAGTTCCAGAGTGTTCGGCGGTGACGTGAGACAGTCGAAGGGCATCACCATTTTGTCGGAAGTCAGGTTTACCGTCTTTAAGCTGAAACAAATTTGATTTTTCAATACTATAAAATATTAACGACTTAACCATAATTTTTTAAAAATTAATTGGCAACATTACCCCCAAAAAATGTTAATAACCATAAAACAATAGAAGAAAGAGCTAAAATGTACGAAGCTGTTTGAGAGCCCGAAGAAATATAGGGGAGCCCGAAAAAATGGCTAATATAATGCACGCAGAGATCATCCATGGCGCATGGAAAATTAAAAAAAAATGAAAAAGAGTCCTGGACCACACTCAAAAAATTATATACTATTATTAAAATACGGTGACTTTTAAATGAAACACAAAGTATTTATGCATCCGAATTTATTTTGTTTTAAAGTAATCCTCTTTCACTGCAATACACTTATTCCAATGTATTTTTCAGTTTTTGAAAGAAGTTTTATAATAAACTTTTGATATTTCCCTTAAACTGGCCAGCAAACTCCCTTGAATGGCTTCTATAGATACAAAACTGCGTCCATGAAGTGGTTTCTTCAATCGAGGAAACAGTTGGTGTTTGTTTGATTTTTACCGAAAAATTTACGAATAATTATTGCAATGAGTGAGGAAAAACCCAAAAATTGTTTTGCCACAAATCTGTATGTTAATTATTGATTGATTTGTCCGTTACTTTGTGATAGTTATTTTTTTTAAAGGAATAAAACAATTTTATACTTTATTATCTATCACTTTTATTTTCAAATTGTGTGTGTGTGTTTTGTTTTAAAAAGTTTTAAAGTAGTGTTTGAGAATGTAAAATCGTTTTACGAAACTATAATCACACAAATTTAAAAATAAAAGTAATAGATAACAAAGTATAAAATTCTTTTATTCCTGTATGTTAATATCAATGTCTCTAATACTTAATTGACCATTACGACCAATACTTAAACGACAGAAACATAGAGATTGATCACAGAGTACAGGCGGGATACACAGCCTATTATAAATTTAAAAGCATTATGAAAAACAAAGACATAAGTATAAATACAAAAATCAAGGTATATATAGCAGCTATTAGACCGGTGGTGACATATGGGGCGGATATAATGAATTTAACAAGCTTGGAACAGGAAAAGTTACGAATATTCGAAAGAAAGATAGTAATATTAAAGAATATATAGATTGAAGAAAGTATAAGATCCTTGATTTTTGTAACGTTTTCATCGTTGGTTCATGTAGAAGAACTTCCTAAACGAGGTTTACCTTGAACTGCTTCTCAACCATTACTAGTCTTTTCATCACTTGTAAACAATTTTTTTTTGACGTAGCTTCATTGCCGTAACATTCTTCTAACAAAGCATTCGCACAGAAAATTTAGTTTTTAGACAATATTTAATGCAAATTCTTTGCTCGAAAAATTAGTTTATCTTAAAAAATGGTTGACAAAAATATGGAGTCTCTAACTTAAGCGAAATGATATGAAAATTCTGTCAGTTATCAAGGAGAGTAATACTAACTTAAGAAACCAATGGTTGAATCGCTACATAATGCACGCTTTTTTAAAACAAAAGCCACCTTACATGTTGATCATAGTAGTATACATTAATAACCAGATGAATTTGCAATTATGGCTAGCAGTAAAGACAAGTTAAGAAATACTATAATAATAGTGTAGTGGAAAAGGCATCTAGAGGGGAGATAAGAGCATGTATATATATATATATATATATATATATATATATATATATATATATATATATATATATATATATATATATATAGATAGATAATATAGATATAGATAGAACCAATGATCGCAACTTTAAAGTGAATAATTTTGCAATTTTAGATATTTTCAATAATAACAAATCTATTCATGCAGACACCTAAAGAAACTTAAGACGCACAATCCAATGATCACAATAGTTTAAGTTAGGGCATTCACAGGGGTGGCGCCACCCAATAAGTGCCTAGGCGCAGGAAGATGACAACGGAATGGAAACGATTGATATAGAAGTGTTTTTCCCATTTTTTTTAAATTCTCCTGTTTCACTAGGTGAAGGTAGATTATAGCTGCTATCTTTTCGACTTTCATAATTCAATTGAGGCGCCTGAGCCGTGGGTGGTGTGTCCTAGGTCGTGCCACACAGGTCGCCTCGTCTGAATATAGCCTAAGAGTTATGGGTAAGAAGTTTCCAGTGATTTGAAGCAAAGTTTGGCATTAAAAGATATAAACATAAGGAAGAATACTAATTCTATTAAATAAAGTGGTTGATTGAACTTACCCATTCAATTGTAACAGGATCTGGATTGGCGGTAACATTACATTTGATGAAAACTGATTCGCCTTCTTCAGCTTCTTTGGTTTTTGCTTCTAAACTAACAATGGGAGCATAGAGAACATCCAAAGTAATATCTCTTTCCCCTACTTTACCCAAGCCATTATCAGCACTGCAAGTGTATTTTCCTATAAACACCAAAAAAGTGTAACGTATTTGTTATTTTACTAATGTTTCAAATGATATTTTACCTGCATCTTGAATTGACACTCGATGAATTACGTGATTGTAATTCGCACTAAAGAACCGTCCATTTCTCATCCATCTAACACCGCTAACTTTTGGTTTGGCGTCAACGGAACACTGCAAAGTTGCCTGCGAATCCCTTTCGACTTTGAGAGGATTCTCTGGCCCAACCTCCACCCGTGGAAAATCTGAAAACAGAAAATTTAAGTTTAATAAAGTTTTCTCTTCTTGTTCTTCGCTGCGTCGCACTTTGAATTCCACAGTTACGCCCTTAAAAGATAATTAATTTAAATTTATCTCCTTAACTAAACGATCGGGAAAGTACTAACCAGAAAACGGTTTGTTGGACCGTGAGGAACGATAATTTACGAATTAAAAAATACGAGGGTTGCTTTTTATGCATCCTGAATTGGCAACAATGGTATTGCTAGGCACCATCTGACATATACATCGTAATGTTTGATATTATTGACTATATACGTGCTCAGAACGTTTTATCATACAGAAGCTATTTGTGTTGTTTAGTGATTTCAAACATTCATCTCAGTCAAAAAAAGTAATTAACTCGTGAGAATTTTCGTGCGATGATTTACTACGACTTTTGACGTGGATTATCTCAACAACAGTGCATCGATCAACTCAGTTCACTCAATTTGGTGATGGAGCACCATCTATCTAAAACCACTATATATCACTAGTTTAATGAGTTTACAATCATGACCGTCGTTCACTCACAGACGAATTTTAAAAAAGTCGTTCAAAATCGGTTGTTGTGCCAGAAAGCATCAATTCTGTGCGTGAACTGATAAAGCCAGATCATCAACCGTGAGATTGAGGTATCCCTGGGCATTAGTATGACAAGCATACACAAGATTTTGCATGAACATTTAGCCGTGAAAAAGATTTGTGCACGTTGGATTCCGCATAATTTAACAATCGCTTAAAACAGGTTCATGTCGATTGGTGCAAAGAAATGCTCAAATAATATAGTCATTCTGCGACAAAAGCCGTTTATAACACCTCCATTTTGGACTTCTGCGTATGAGCCCGAAAGTAAACAGCCAAAAAATAAGCCAAACCCAACAAAAGTAGTTCGCCTAAGAAGCCCTTGGTTGCCTGTTTTTTTTTAGAATAAAAAGGCACATTTACAGTGGCACTAGAGAATCGTAGAACGGTCACTTCTGAATAGTACACAACTTGCCAGAAGTATTGGAAGAAATAAGAAAAAACAGCCAGCGACACAGGATCATTCTTTGCGCGATCATTCAACGCGAGCTCCTACATATCGGATCGAACAACTCAATATTTGACCGGTCAAAATACCGAACTGATTCGCCATACAGCCCTGCTTTGGCCCTCA
Source organism: Cosmopolites sordidus (assembly GCA_031761425.1). Classification (NCBI taxonomy): domain Eukaryota; kingdom Metazoa; phylum Arthropoda; class Insecta; order Coleoptera; family Curculionidae; genus Cosmopolites; species Cosmopolites sordidus. The sequence goes on along the minus strand of JARFXV010000530.1, from coordinate 1,178,186 downwards.
ATGATTACTTTTTGTTCCCGTTCGTATATAATAAAGTAAAGGGTCACTGCTTTTCGACGCTAGAAGAAGCGGTTGATGAGTTAAAATGCATGTTTTGGAGATACCTTAATCGGAATGGAAAAAGGGCTATGAAAATTGATTCAAAAGTATGCAAAAGTGTACCGATCATCGCCGAGATGATTTTAAATAACAATAAAACCATTTTCAATGATAAATATTTGTTTTGTTTTATTATTCCGGATACATAAATAACAACCCTGGTATCATTCACCAACCAAAGAAGAATTATTATATTTTGTTTATATTTTTGTATTTATAGTAATTAACTTTTTTCTTAGAGAACATAAACCTCTAGTAGGTGATTAAGAAATCCTCAATCAGCACCAAATGTATACTAAAACAAAATTATGAAGAAATTTGTTATAAATGCGTCTTAATTCAAAATGAACTAACTATGTCAACAATATGTAAAATTCAGAATAAGTTATGAGCAATTCTAAAACATTTTTAGCTGGTGTTTTTGCTCCTTGTTTGATATTACGATATTATGTTCGGAAAGATTTCCGCGGTCGGTAAGATTAGAATTACTAGGTTCTCGGGTAGAACCGCGTTTTAGATTTATAAAATCTCGACGTTTCGGCTTCCACTTTTAAGCCAATTTCAAGAGAACCTAGTTAATTTACTCCGAGGCCTCAATCTGTCTACTCCCGAGAGTTCACAACCAGAAAAGGTTGTGACACCGGTTGTGACATACGAAAACAACCAAAAAACCTTTTCTGGGTGATGGAAATATTGGAAATAAGGAGGTATTTCGTTAAGATTCATTGCACATATTCAGACATTCATGGATATGAAACTTAAATTAAACCAAAACAATAATTCATCGCATATCCATAGTTGGCAGTTGGTATATTAATTCGTCTTCTCATCGCCCATCAACTCTCACTGATTTTTGTCTATAAACTCTTTTTTTTTGCTTCAACATCCTCCTTATTCACTTGATTTGATCTCCCGTAGCTAATTTCTATTCCATAAACTTCATTTGGCGACGAAGGGAAATAATTTTGCATCAAATACAGACAAGAGACGACGATGAACAATCTCAATACTATTCCAACAAGCAACAAAAAATAATAATTTCTTGTACTTCTTGAACGTGCATCATTATATTTCTCCTAAGGGTGAATATTACAAATAAATGAGTTTCATTAAAAATTTTTAACTATTTTTTTTTTAACCATTCCAGTTATTTTTGGGCCAGAGAGTGGATTTATGAAATAATTCTAATTTCCCTTCTCTCCTTCGCAAGTTTATATTTTTTGTCAGTGCCATTCTAGAAACATCCCTTCCACATATCCTTTTTAATAATGCAAAAGGCAGTCAGTCATCTGCCCGATACCCACATCTTCAATATATCTCCCAATATGTGATTTGTCTTTTTCAACGTGGGATTTCCAATTTTTGTTCGTTGAAAAAAATACTCTGTGAATCGATGACACAATAAAAGGGGATAAGTTCGTTTTGATATCCTTCGCAGTATTGAGTTAAATCAGTTACCAATCTTATTAATTGCCTTCGTTATTTGATAATTATCCGCGTTTGAGTAGTTTAGAGGCTTAGCGAGATGCTATTAAGAAAATTTAATTAATTTCCCCCATAAACCGAGTTTTTGAAATCCTGTTTGTATTTTAGAAACACAATATTATTCCAAACTGGTTATCAAATTTTGACGAGAAAAAAAAACAATTATAGGGCATTAAGCATAAGATGAATTTTCGGCAAACTTAAGCGTTTAACTCCATTCAGAAAAGAAAACTTGACACTTTTAAAGGCGATTTAAGGGAAAAACTGTTACATACATTTTCTGTCTAAAAATTCCTTCTTCATAGCAACTCCGTAAGGTGAAAGAGGTTTATTCTTCATCAGTGAAGGTCTTCTCGTTTAAAAATGATCGCAACGACCAGATTACGTGACACACGTAGGATGTCAAGTTTGATAAATATAGATAAAATAAAGTCACTAAGACCTATGTACTTCTGGATAAATTTGTATTAAGATCATTAAATGAAATTGCTCTGCCGGACGGTAGTCTAACGCAAGGAGACAGCTGAAGAGAAATGATCAGACCCAGGTCAAGTCAACTGGCCATATTGATCGCGAGTCGCAATCCCAATGCAACTGGCGCCATCCTACGGTGAATGTTCGCAGTAGTCGGAAGTGCGCGATGCATTCTTCCCACAACATTGGACGGGTATCAGGGACCGTGGAGAAAGATAGTAATATAAATGGAATATTTCATTCGTACTCCGCCATCCTTAGTTCGGACTGCTGCGAATATTCACTGTAGGATGGCGCAAGTGGCACTGACATTGCGACCCACCATCAATATGGCCAGTTGATTTGGTCGCCTTTGATCGTTTCTCTTCAGCTCTCTCCTTGTGCTAGACTTGAGCCGAACTGATGACGGCTGTTATGTCAAAAACCAGTCCTGGGAGATACTTGACTTGACGCGATGCTGGCGGCTGATTTGAAACGAGCAGATGCACCCGTGGTGCATCTCCTCTACGGAGATGCACATACACCCGTGGAGTACGGATGAAAAATTCTATTATTTTATTATTTTCCTTACTACCTCTACAAAATTATAAGAAAACGTATCAGAGAGGAGACGCACTGGTTCAGCATGCAGCTAATGCAAAAATCTCTGGAAGAAAACAGGGGAATTAACAAAGTAATAGAAGAAAACGCACATTTATGCCTTAATACGTGAGGATGACACGGTGTGCAGAGCACGTACGAAAATGCTAGAGGTCAGAAAATGTATTCTGAGTTATATGAAGATCAGAACCAATCAAAGGCAACAATGCCTTTGATTGCTTCTAAAGTACCTGGCCAATGCAAAAATGCAGAAGTGATCCTTTTACATAAAAAAGGAGCACAGAAACATTTATAGAACTACCATCCAATAAGTTTCCTATCAGTAATGTACCTTCAGTTTTCACCAAGATAATATCTAAAATAATGTTAAGCAAACCGAATGACGCACAATCAAGAGAACAAGCAGGATTCTAAAGTGGATTCAGCATGATGGATCACATCCAGGTTGTACAGCGGCCATAGAAAGGCACAACGAATGCCACTATGCTTGGCTTTTATCGACTACGAAAAAGCATTTGACTCTATCTCAAAGCATGCAATAATGGATGCACTGCTTAGCCAGGGGGTAGACAAAGCATATGTAAACCTATTAGGATCGATATATGATGGAGCCACAGCGACAATTCACCTTGATGATCTTGAAGTGGGAATTAATGTAGAACGAGATGTACGGCAGGGTGACGCAATATCGCCTATTCTTTTCTCGACTTGCCTTGAAGAAGTATTACCATAATCTGGATTACCATCCTGTTCCCAGTCCAGTAAATATCAATGGTGCAAATTTAAGGCAACTTAGATTTGCAGATGATATCGTTTTTTCACAAGATCAAGAGGAGCTGCAAAGACTTATACAAGAGCTGCAAAGAACTGACTAACCATTTAGCTTAAAAATAAACCTGAAGAAAAGTCAGGTTATGTTCAATAAATTTGCTGAGGACAGAAGAATTTAACTTTTAACCCTTTCACTACCGAACTATTGTTTGTCCAAAATTCGAATATTAACATATTTGGCTATTCAATTAAGAGTATAATTGGAAAAATATGAAAAAAAAAGCCATTGAACCGTGAAAATGAGGAAAAGCGGAAAATTAAAAAAGCTACAAAACTTTATAATTAGAAAATGTATTAATGGTATGGTCTAAAATATATCTTGTTTTGTTCCAGTCCACATTCTGTGCAACGTCGTCTGCCAGACGCTAGGACTGGCATATGTTCTCCAATATTTAGTAAAAGCCTGGCTCTTTTTGATCGAGGACCACTTGACCCACCAATCTTCCTCGTTACTTTGGCTATCTGTCGTCCAGTCAAAACCAACTGTTCAGGGAGATTGACAAGAAAGTTAAGAAATTTTCCGTAAAAAAATAATAAAAACAATAGGTATATTATTCAAAAAATATTATAAAACACAAAAACTTTGACAAAAATAAGTTTTTTGTTCCAGAAATGAAACAGAGCTGTCGAATATTGTATATATCGTTAAATTTACGGTTCTTGATTTTTACACCCTTCATTAGATACTGTTGTAAGTATAATATAATTTTAGACTTAAATTGAATCATCTCTTGATGATGCTAACATGATTAGCGAAACGTGCATCGTGAATTTAAAAAAAGTGATTTGCTGTTAAGTGGTAAATTTCTTCTGGGTTTAAACTTCCAATACTAAAGGTTCCAATGGAAGAATTGGTAAGAAGAATGAATTAATAATTACGGGGAATTTCTAATACTTCTAGTGACAGTGTTATCCACCTTAAATAGCACAAAAGGAACAATTCCGAATATGTTTTATCCTAATCTCTTCTTTTTCGTATCTTTCTTTACAGAAGAGTCGTGATCTATGAAAAATCATTCCGTTTGCGGCCGTTTTGAATTACTTCTCGCCAACGTTCTCTATTTCTAGCTTCTTTGGTTGCATATTGGAGAGACCAACCAATTAGGTTGTTAATTTGGTCTGTCTATCTTTTGGAAACGTGCCGCATGATCAAGAATCCTCCAACCGCCCCTGCAACATCAATCTTTCTACGTTACTACCATTCCTGCGTTCAATATGGCTGAAGAATCTTGGTATTTATTCATGGCTAATTTGGGGTGACTTTGTGGGTTCATTAATGTCTTAAATAAAGAATGCATTACCATCATGCACGTACCATCAGTTAGATTTTACTGTTAGACAGTTAGGAGAAAAAAAAACAAATCTGTTGATCGTTCCAAATCACGAAGATATATCACGGATACTCTGAAACGTTGTCGAGCTAATCCATTGCGCGACTGTTTTTAGATATTAAAATGCAGTACAAACAGCTGTTCCGTTCATTTAATGCGGATTTAATAAATTGCGTAAATACAACGCGAAGAGCGTCTCGCTGAGAAAATATTAAAACGAAAACTAAGCGCCAATGTTTGTACGGAATACTCAACAAAGGCTTTTTTATATATATTTAGTCTATGCAAATGAAAAGGTGACTGATGTGAATGATATACAAGGCATAATTTATTTATATAAGGTGGCGCTAAAGTAGGTATCCCGTTAATAAGACAGGTCGACATGATTTTTGTAACATTGATGAGATTGTTATTTTGCGTTTCATTTAGGTAGTTATTAAAACACTTTTTCACAGAACTGGCCTAGCATGTCCATGTCCATCCATTTTCAAATACCTGCTTCTCTTTTAAGTTGTATCATGGGGCTCATAAATGATTTGTACCTGACTTTGAACTGGACAATGCAGGAATTACCACAAGACCATAGAGTGGGTATGTCCACGGTATTCTACGAACCTTGAGGGTACTTTTATAAATAAATAAATAAATAAATACACACTTTATTTAGCATATGCAGCTAATAGTAACAAAACAAAATCAATATACAAAAAAAATAAAAGTAAGAAAAATTCTAAAAAATCTTAACAAAAGAAAATACAATCAAAAGGCAATAACCAACATTGTTCAAATGATAAAACACTCTATTGCTTCAAATAATAATTTAACAGTCTATTAAATACATGCACATTAGGAGCGCTCCCTATGTGGACGGGCAAACCATTGAAGAGACAAACACCTTCCCAAAACAATGTCTTCTGGAGAGCAGTAGTTCTCACAATTGGTACATCATAATTGTTCTTAGAACGGACATCGTAAGAATGCATATTTACTCTTTGTACCAAAAAAGTATTCAAATAATGGGGCAACAAATTATGTTTTATTTTATATATCAATCGAATGTTAGCCCCTTCAATGGCCCGCGCAACTGAAAACCAATCCAATGACCGCAACATTACCTCTATCGGTGTATACCTATTACAGTTCAATAGTACACGCATAGCCTTGTTCTGCTGCATTCCTTATTACATGATATCAGCACAGACATACAATAGGTAAAATGGGGTAAAACTGTAGTATTATAAACAAGCCTCTTGGACCATGGTGATAAATGTGACGATATACGACTAAAGAACCCTATTTTTTTCCCAATCTTTCTACATAGATAACTGACACGATTACAAAATGTTAGCTGAGGATCCAACAGTACTCCTAAGTATTTAATTTCATTTACAATTTCAATATCACAATTATTTATATTTATTTTTAACCCTAACTCATTAAATCTTTTGCAGTTTGCTTTAGACCCTATCACCGTGCACCTTGTTTTCAGTTCGTTTAGTTTAAGTTTATTTTTGCATAGCCATCTTAATAGTATTGCCAGTTTACTATTCAATGTTTCAACCATCTCAGGCAAATTATACCCAGATACAGATATGAGAGTATCATCTGCAAAAAGACTAATAAAACATTTATCCAATATTGTAGAAATATCGTTGATATATATCAAAAACAGCAACGGGCCCAAAACACTACCCTGAGGAACTCCCCACGCACTTTCCCTCTTTGCCGACACTTTTCCCTCAAAGTTGTTCCCCCCTTATTTTCTTCTATAGTTTCATTTGTTTCAGTCTAGTTTATAGTACAGTCAAGTATTGAAGTCCATTTTATATAAAATGACATGTTCTAGTCCTCGATCGATACATGCTAGATCTATATCAGAGGAAGTCAAAAAAAATTATTTTTTATATTTGCCAAATCAAGTGCCAAATTGCAGATCAAGATAAAAGTTGGGCTCCTCATGTTTGCTGTGTGAGTTGTCACGTAAATTTAGTGCAGTGGATGCATTACAAGGAAAATTCCATTCCATCTGCTGTTCCTATGATGTGGAGAGAACCTACTGATTATGTAAGTGATTGCTACTTTTGTATCACTAAAACAGAAGGAATTTCAAAAAAGCAACGGGACGAAATTTAGTATCCAAATTTGCGTTCTGCACCTCTGCCAATTTCTCATAGCCAGGAACTACCAGTACCGATTGCGCCTTTAAACCTGGACAACATGTTTCCCGGTAATTTTAATTTTTCATCAGGATCTGTTACACACAAAAAAAATCGGAACTTCTTGATTCCAGAATTCAGCAGCGGAACCTGTTAAATAAAAATACAAGTATTTCACTTTACAGAAAAATGAATATAACATTTTCACGTCGAAATAAAATGGTTTAACGAATGAGCTTACTATGGAACACGTACCTTCAGAGTGGCGTATTTTCATAGATTCGTCGAAATTCAGCCTAAAAGCAGCCTTGCTTCATAATGTAAACAAAAACCCATCTATTCCTTTAGTCCATTCGGTGACAATGAAAGAAACCTATGACAACTTAGCAACCATACTAAATCGCGTTAAATATGAACCGTATCAGTGGCATAGTTGTGGGGATATAGAAGTGATGGGTATAATGCTAGGACTTCAAGGAGTTTTACAAAGTGTTGCTGTTTTTTGTGTCTATGGGATAGTAGGGCAACAAAAGAACATTACGGTAAAAAAAATTGACCTCACAGAACTTCTTTTGCACCTGATACTTCAAACATAAAATATCCCCCCCTTGTTAACCCAAAAAAGTTGCTCCTTCCGCTTCTCCATATTAAGCTATTAAGCTTTACACTCACATTCGGATTTTTTTCTGGAAAATTTGGGTTGAGTAAGCGACGAACAAGGAGAGAGGTTTCACCAGGCCATCAGGACGATGGAAGCAAGATACCAAGGATGCTGGAACCCATCTATGTTGGGCTTGGTTGTTTTTAAAAAGACATGATGGTACAGAACACAAGAGGAAACAGTGAAAGTTTTTATCGGTGTATGATATCTCATGTAATATATTTTATGCATATATTCCTCAGTAATGTATTTGTATAGATTTAACCCGTTTTTTCATGTTCATATTAAATACATACTAGATGGTAAAAATATGTCGTCTCCTTTATATACACCTATTTTCATCAAAGTTACATCAAAAAAGTTTAAATTTCTTGATCTGTGTAATTTTTTGAAATATAAGTAAATTAAAGTAAATATCTTTTATCAAACTTGTAAATTACAATACCACAGAGAAAAAATGCATTAGTAAGCAAGTGGAGTTATTGCAGAGGTGATTAAAGTAACGAGTGATGTGGTGGTAGATTTCTTTCACAACATCTGCCATAAATTGTGGGATACTTGATTGTAACCAGAAGATTTGTCGATTTCAGCATTTACACCCCTACACAAAAAAGAGTCTAGAGGGAAAAGCCATAATAACCTTTTTATGGCTCTCATTCCACATGCCAACAAAATCATCCTTCAAATTATCAGCGAACGCTTAAAATCCTACTTCTTATAGCAGATTCTCCTAGATCAAGCTGGATTCGTTCCAGAGAGATGTATACGTGAGCAGATATTCAACATTCGACAGACAATCTAAACAGCCAGAGAAGTTGGAGAAATTATAGCAAATTCTGCAGGAAGTGGGAGTATAAAATCACCTGTTTGGCTTAATTTGTTATCTGTATGAAGAAAACTGAGCAGTGATGAAAATTGAAGATCGAATCGAATGTGTTTTGCGTCAGTCAAAAATCAGAGAAGTATCCATCCTATTGCCAATTATATTCAATATTTTGTTGAATATATGATGCGTAGAAGTCTCGAGGATTGAGCGGGTAGTGTCAGTATTGACAGATTTAAAATAACTAACCTAAAATATGCCGATGACGCTACACTTCTTGTGACATCGGCCCAGGCACTGACCTCAATTATTAAAACAATGAATGAAAGTCGTCTTTACGGACTAGAAATAAACGAGGAGAAAATGAAAATCATGATTTTTCGATTAATGATTATCGTCAAAATAACATCTCCAACATGAGTCAAATATGACAATGTATGGTAGTGAGCCAATTGATCTTTCTTGGGGTTTTACAATGCGGAATTTGTAAAATAACTCAAAACACAAAGAAACAAATAGTAAAAACCTTAATTTTTCAGTATTGCTATGTCTCGCTGAAACATGGACCATTAAAAAACAAGACCTCAAGCACATTAATCCCTATAAAGTCCCAGCCGAACAAACGTATCCGGTATTCAAGAAATTAATGAACCCACAAGGCTATCCCAAATTATTCTTGAACGAATACTAAGAGTATTCAACCACATTGAAGGTAGGGATGACATTAACATTGAATAATTGGTGGTACAGGGATAGATGGAGGTTTGGACCAACCCACAAATTTATATTGATATCGCTTCTTTGGTAGTTCTTCTATTGGCCGACAAGTTCTTAGCTTTTCTATTTTACCCATCTCGCAACTTTCTAAACTCATTCATTCGACGTGATCCCCCCCAGTTTCTCCGCCGTGTTCTGATCCATCTACAACATCTTGTACACCAAATTCCTCTCTTATCGAATGGTTGGTTAGTATATCTCCTAATGTTACACCTTTGAAATATCTTAGTGTTAGTAATATTTTCTTCGTTACTGTTTTTATCGCATATGTGAGTACTGGCTTAAGGTCTGTTTTCTAATAATAAATTTAGCAGTTCGTTAGTTTTCAGTCAAACCTCGTAGCAACTTAAAGGATCACTTAAAAGATCCTTTATAAGACGATGGTGTTTCACTAATGCATAATTCATAAAAGCCAAATTATTTATATTCTCCTGCAAAAGGATGTTTTGTTTAGAAATAAAATTGTGTATTACATTTGTCGAGCAGGAGAAGCAAAGGAAATATAGGGAACGAAATGTAATAAAATTCAACGCCAAACGAATACAAATAAGCGTTCTTTGTGTGTGTGGGTATGCTTTACTCTCCATTTTCAATAGAGTCGCGGTAATGTTTAGACCAACAAACACCAAGGAATGAAGTAAGTTAGTCAACGCTGACTTGTAACTGACGTAGAAATATATTATAAAAAAATGTTAACATTAATAACTTCTCAAAATTATTTCGATATATTCATTCTTGACAAGAAATTTTATGAATTAAAAAGTGTTTGTAATTCTATAAGAGTACCATAGGTTTTTGCTGAATAATCTACTGTTACTAATCTGCCTTGGTATTCAAAATTTACCTATGTAATGTATGGACACAACTATTTGTGTTTTAAGTTGATATGACGGTCCCTGATATCCGACAGGAGTTTTAAATCATTTCGCTTGTTAAGTAAGTCAGTTAATTTTCTAAAATAGAAGAATTTTTCGAGCAAAAAATTTGCATTAAACTTTGTCTAAATGTAAATATAAACATAAGTGGTGGAAGGAATTTAGTGATCCTGGAAAAGGCGGTGCCATATATTATATATATATATATATATATATATATATATATATATATATATATATATATATATATATATATATATATATATATATATATTTGCGTTAGATATATCGAAAAAAGTTATTAGAAAAAGTTATTCAGGATGTTATTCTAACCCCATATACCAAGTTCCATGACAAAATTCGCATTTTTAATTTTGTCATTATTTTGGTCTATACACAAAATTATTACAACAGAATCGTAAAAGAATCGAAAAATGTATTCGAATAGACGGAGAACTAGTTGTAAGATATTACATTTGATAGCTAATTATTTGTATTATGAAAATTATTGTTATATTATACTTTTTCCTAAATTTAATCAATTACCAAAAATTGTTTTCCAATAATAAGAAAATAATTATTCCTCTATATATATATATATATATATATATATATATATATATATATATATATATATATATATATATATATCTATAGAGTGATTATTATTGCATCATTGATTCTTCCGTTAAGTGCGAGTTACGAAGCGTCATAAATTTTCTACAAGCAGAAGGGAATAGCGTAGCAGAAATTCATTGTAAAATAAACCGGATTTATAGTGCTACCTTTATGAGTGCTGGTGTTGTACGTGAATGGCGTACGGAATTAAGTATGTAAGTAAAGAAGGCCGAACTGATATTCATGATGAAGGTGGACAAGGATGCAAGTTTGTCGCTCGTGAAGCCCTTGTTCAACGAGTGGATCAAGTGGTGAATTTTCCAGACCTTTCAAGATCAGCTCTATACACGATCGTAGTGGAACACCTAGACTATGGAAAATTTTGTGCACGTTGAATTCCCACAAAGTTGTCTGAGGGGAAAGACATTTTGAAATCCATCGTAAGAGGGAATGAAACGTGGATTCATTCTTCACAAAAACTTTCAGCAACAGGAAGAACATAAATATCGTTTTCTGGAATCAGAAAGGAGTGTTGCTCGTGGAGTTTATGAAGCCAGAGACTACGATCACTGCAAATGTGTATTGTGAGATATCACGTTGTCTGCGAAGCGGCATTCAGAACAAAAGAAGGGGCATGCTGTCATCTGAAATTGTTTTAATTCATGCATACTGCTGCGGTAACCCAATTGCTTCTTACTCGGTTTCATTGGGAGATCTTGCGCCGATTGATTTTCACCTTTTTCGGCAGCTGAAGAAAGATCTGGTAGGACAGCGCTACCGCACCAACAAAGAGCTTCAAGACGCCGTGAAAGCCTATCTCAATACGTTAGCGGCAACCTTCTATGAAGAGGGTATTGGAAAGTTCGTCCACCGGTATGACAAATGTCTCAATCTTCGCGGTGACTATGTGGAAAAACAACTTTGATTGTACTTTGCGTTAATCATGCCTAATTGTGCGTTATCATAAAGCAAACGCCATTAATTTGTTGTTAAATTTTTGTAATTTTTTGTAAAATCAGCAGTGATCACCCAACATAAATGGGTCCCAGCGTCGCTGGTATCTTTCTTCCATCATCCTGATATCCTGGTGAACCCTCTCTCCTTGTTCGTCGCTTACCGAACAGAAATTTTCCGGAAAAAAATCCGAATGGGAGTATAAAAATGCTTTCTTAAGGGCATGCGACACCCTAGTATCTCATAGGCTTTCAATAATTCATCTGTGAAGTTTTTATAGTTTTCATATTTCTTATTACCTTACTACTACAAAACACTTCTTTATTTGAGGTCCAATAAATATGCCTTTTTTAGTTTTGCATCACTTAATTAAGGAAATATTTCTTTTAGGTACTTAAAATCATTACCTTCCTTATCCATGGATTTAATAACGTTTTTCATTAGTCCAAGCTTAATACAGAAAGGTGGTAGAAGCACCTTTTTGGGTTAACGAGGGGGGCATATTTTATGTTTGATGTAGCTGGTTCAAAAAAAGTTCTATGAGGCTAATTTTTTATTAGTAATATTTATAGTTATTGATTGAATTGTCCGTTATTTTGTGATAGATCATTTTTAAAAAGGAATAAAACAATTTTTAACTTTGTTATCTATCACTTTTATTAATATCTATGTTATCTCTTTGTTATCTATCACATAAGAGTGATAGATATCAAAGTCAAAAATGTTTTATTCCTTTTTAAATATTTATAATGTTTCTAATACTAAATTGGTAATTACCCAGCAAAAAATCAATGATTTTGTTAATGTTTTTTTTCATTGATAGACGTGAAAGGTCTACCTTTTACAATCACTAAAATATATATATATATATATATATATATATATATATATATATATATATATATATATATATATATATATATATATATATATATATATATATATATAACAATTTGAAACCTGCAATGATGATAACATAATGATAAAATGCAATAATCACAACAAAAAAAAACAAAAATTACAAAAATATACTGGTAAAAACTAAAATGTATTGAGCAAATTATAATCTTGTACAGTGTGTCAACAATAAACGAACTACGAAAACTAATTGACTTACTCCATTGTCATTATTTTCACATATATATCGAATGTCTTGTAGCAGGAATAAGACATCATCAATATTAAATCAAAAACGTGTACATGGGATCCCGCCACGTGGGAAATTGATTGTTTCTAATTCAAGTTTACCCGCACATCTACCTCCCTTTCGTGTTTGGCATAATTACGAGAAATCGTGTCTGGAACATGGAAGATGCCTGAAGTTTCCTGTCAGATTCGATCGTGCATCCATGTGGAATATTTCGCAATAAATATTAAACGAGGTGTCATCCTACCTTTCTAGTTGCGTTCGATTTTTATTATTTGGAATAAGAAAACCAACCATCTAGAATTATTAGTTCATCACGCACGATGCATTATACATACGAGAAAATTTATATAAATAATTGACCTTGAATATTTATAGCAAAAAATAATAAATCAAATCGCAACGGAAAAAAATATATTAAAATCCACGTGCTAACTTTTAACCTCTTAGAGAAAGAGTATTGTTTTGAGAGTACAATTTAACCCTAAATTACCAAGGGTAAGAATTGTAACATTCATGCCATGGCAGTGTCAAATTTGACAATATATATATATATATATATATATATATATATATATATATATATATATATATATATATATATATATATATATATATATATATATATATATATATATATATATATATATATATATATATATATATATATATATATATATATTCAGAAGTGGATTCAGTACAATGGATCACATCCAGGTTGTACAGCAGGTCATAGAAAGGCACAACGAATACACCATGCCACTGTGCTTGGCTTTTATCGACTACGAAAAACCATTTGATTCCATCTCAAAGCATGCGATAATGGATGCACTGCTTAGCCAACGTCTAGAGAGAGCCTATGTAAACCTATTAGAATCGATATATGATGGAGCTACAGCCACAATTCACCTTGATGATCTTGAAGTCGGAATTAATATAGAACGAGGTGTACGGCAGGGTGACGCAATATCGCCTATTCTTTTCTCGGCTGGCCTTGAAGAAGTATTCCGTAAACTGGATTGGGAACAGGATGGGGTAAAGATCAATGGTGCAAATTTGCAGATGATATTATTCTCATTTCACAAGACCCAGAGGAGCTGCAAAGACGCATACAAGAACTGCAAAGGGCTGGCGAACCATCTGGCTTGAAAATAAACCTGAAAAAGAGTCAGGTTATGTTCAATAACTTCGCTCAGAACAGAAGAATTTCAGTTTTAGGAAGGGATTTAGAGATTGTGGACAGCTTTGTATATCTTGGGCAGAGGATTTCCATGGAGGGGAATACCGCCCGGAAGGTGGAACGGCGTGTTAAATGTGGCTGGCAGGCATTTGGTAGGCTCAACATAGTGTTTAAGAGCAGACTCCCACTTTGCCTGAAAAGAAAAGTATTCGATCAGTGCGTTCTACCCGTTATGACATACGGAAGTGAAACCTGGACACTCACATCGCAATCAATTCAAAAACTTCGGGTGGCACAGAGGGGAATGGAAAGATGTATGCTTGGCATTACAAGACGAGACAGAAAGTCCTGCGCATGGATCAGGGAACAAACAAAAGTCTGTGACATCATTGGAAGAGTAAAACAGTTGAAATGGAGATGGGCAGGCCATATAGCGAGGCGATGGGACGACAGATGGACCAAGGCAATTCTGGAGTGGATACCGCTTGATCGCAAACGTCCGCGAAGAAGACCGAAAGCACGATGGACTGATGACATCGTTAAGTATATTGGACCCGAGTGGCAGAGGAAAGCCCAGGACCGTGAAGGTTGGAAGCATGCTGAAGAGGCCTTCATCCTGCAGTGGATCGATACGGGCTGATGATGATGATGATGATATATATATATATATATATATATATATATATATATATATATATATATATATATATATATATTATTATTATTGTTATTATTTTTATTATTCACGTATGGGCCCTGGTGGACCACGCCAAGTACAGTTAGAGGCATTTGTTGTTGTTAGCCTTCCCTTGCGTCCGTACAAATTTCATTCTTTCGCTATGAGCTTTTCTCTTTTCGTCAGACCAAGGTGTTCCAGTCTTCCTACATTTTTCTCTCTAGCCAACCTTCCAAACGTTAAGCTTGTGCCTGAAACAGCCTCTATCCTGAATTTCACCTTGTGTAATATTTGCTGATCTTAGGACCTCTTTAATTGCAGCAATCCATTTAATTATTTTTACTTTAGCTCTACTCCTATTTTCATAAAATTCAACTATTTATCTAGTTAGCCTACTCGGATTCATCCGTTTTATGTGTCCGTAAAACTTAAGTCTTCATTTTCTCATATCGCTATGTATATCTGTGTATTGTTTGATTTCTTGGTTTTCTCGAAGTCGGTATGTTGTGCTATTTATTTGTTTGGGGCCTAAGACTTTTCTTTCCTTCTTTTCAATGTCCTCGATGTCTCTCTTTCTATTAAAAATGAGCGTTTCGGCCCAATATAGACATTCTGGCTTAACAACTGTGCTGTAATGTCTCAGTTTTGTGTTTTTAGATATGCATTTTTTGTTGTAAATATTTTGTGTAAGTCTCAATGCCATTTCCATTTTTTGATATCTACCCTTATTGGCCGCTTTTTCCAATCCATTTTCCACCTAAATATTCGAATTGAGGGACTCGTCTGATGTTAAAATATTTTCCTTTTAGAAATGGTGTTCTTAGTCTGTTACAGGTCATGTAGTGTGTCTTTTCATAGAAAATTTGGAGTACTAGTTTTGCTGCTTCTTTCTTTTAGGATTATAATTTGTTTTTGGGCCGTTAATATATCTATAATCTAATCTAATATAAACCCCAGGACAATGAATTTTGATGTTGGTTCTCCCCAATTTAACGGCTTGGTCAATATTCTGGACCGATTATTTTTCACGCCACTCCTGTATTACTTTTTCTAGAACACAGGTAACTAAGAGTGGCAAGAGTCCATCCCCTTGTCTCACTCCAGTTTTAATTTCGAAGGGCTCTGAGATATCACCCACGAATTTAACTTTTGACCTTGTGTTAGTTAATGTTGCTTTAATAATTGCCAGCGTTTTCAGATTTAGTCCTTGTTCTTTGAAGATTTGGAATAAAGAGTCGCGGTCAATAGAATCATATGCGTTTTTGAAATCCGCAAATGTACTGACGAGATTTTTGTTGTACAGTTTTTGATGTCTTAGGATCAACTTTAGATTCAGAATCTGTCCAGGGCAGGATCTGACCGGTCGAAAACCTGTTTGATATTCACCAATTTTAGATTAAATAGAATTTAATAACAAACTGGGAGAAGAGATATCCCTCTGTAGTAGGTTACATCCGTTCTATCTCCTTTCTTGTGTAGTGGATGATGGATTAGAGCATCTTTCGAATCTTTCGGAATCCAATATATATATATATATATATATATATATATATATATATATATATATATATATATATATATATATATATATATATATATATATATATATATATGGATACTACTGTAACATGTTTAAAAGAAAACAATTATAAAAAATATCTCATTTAAATGTTTAATTACGTAAAAAATAAACATGTGTCACCAATTATAATTAATCTTTATATTTAAAAATTTTGCAAAAAATAAGTGTGTCTAGTGCTTTTTGAATACTATTCATTAGGATTTAGGTTTCATGGCTGCTCTCTGTAACAACAGAAACGCATATTGCTTTTCCATTTTAAAAATGACAGAAATATTTTTAAACCTTACCTGTCAACACATAATTGTCATAAAACCTTCTTATTAGCGTGAGTTTTGCAAATATTTCGTTTGTATTTGTCACATTTTATGCTCTCGTTTTTTGATTTCTGAAATATGAGCAAATTTGAAACCGTTCCATTCTTTTACCTTACTGCCCTTAATCTAATACAGGCTCTGGTTTTCAAAGGCCAATAATTGCGAAAATAATACTTCGAACCTTTTAAGAAACTGAGAATATTTTTATTGAGATTTATTGGGGCAATTAATGTTTTGCCGAAGGGCAACGAAATATCTTGAAATGGCCTATACTTAATATGTTTATTGTGTAAACAGATTGTACAATAAACATTAAAAAAATTGCGATATCTCAGTGTCAGGCCGAGAACTTTTCAACCGGCTCCCGTAAATTCAATATCGCTATATTAATGTGCAATAAATTTATTATAATTGAAAATTAAGGTGTTTGTTCTCCGACACGCTTTTAACAGTAAACTATTATTTTTCCACGTCCTAAAAAATTACGAATAATCGAACAAAAAATGGTTTTCTAGCGTTAGATTATTTAAAAAATAATTACAGGGATAATGTATTACCCTTAGATTTCAAATCGATAAACGTCTTGTACCAGACGCAAATTACGAAATCGCATGGAAAACGTATATCAAAAAACTGCACAGGATTCTTTTCAGGTTGATCGCTTAGGGTAGTCCGGTCGATAGTGAACAGGTTTTGCGTTGAAATTAGTTTGTTTTATTTCCTCTTATTCTTAAATTAATTCAGAATTAATGAATACACGGTAGTTTCAACTTCACCAAATTCGTGAGGTAATAAAGTAGCGTTTGTGATTTGTAACATGAAAAAAGGGGCCAATGAAAGAAATGCTTTTAAGTACAAGGGTTTCTCTAAAATTATTGAGATATTCCAAAGTAAACAAGTGTAATATGAGTGTTGCTATTTATGTATCTAGAAGTGACAACAATAGTGTTGCTAAGCGCTACTCATCTCAGTCAAAAAATGGAATTATCTCATGAGACTTCTCGTGCGATGATTTACTACGGCTTTCGACGTGGATTATCTCAACAACAGTGATGTTGATCAATTTAGTTCGATAATGCATCATCTAAAACCACTTTATATCACTGGTTTAGTGAATCCAGTCGTGGCCGTCGTTCGCTCACGGATAAATTTAAAGGAGGTCATCCAAAATCGATTGTTGTGCCAAAAAAACATTGATATTTGTGCGAACTGATAAAGCAAAATCGTCATGTGACATACCGTGAGATTGAGGCATTTCTGTACATTAGTTTGACAAGCCTACACAACATTTTTCATGAACATTTTGCCGTAAAAGTAATTGTCCGCCTTGGATTCCGCATAATTTGACAATCGCGCAAAAAACGGCTCATGCCGATTGATGTAAAGAAATGCTCAGGAAATATAATCGTGGTGCTTCAAAAACCGTTTATAATATCTCCAAAGCTGACAAATCCTGTATCTATGCATATGAGCCTGAAAGTAACAGCTGTATGGGTCTTTCAAAATGAGCCAAACCTAACAAAAGCTGTTCGCGCAAAAACCACTTTGAAGCAAATGTTCGCCTGTTTTTTTTAGGCATAAATGGGTAGGTGACTACAGAACTACTAGAGAACCGTAAAACGGTCAATTGTGAATAGTATACAACCATTTGTTGTCAGAAATTTTTGAAGAACTAAGAAAAAACAACCAGCGACGTAGAATTATTCTTCACCATAACAACACGAGCTCTCATACAACAGATCGAACAACTCAATATGACCGGTTAAAACATTGAATTGATGGGTCATCCACCGTACAGTCTTGATTTGGCACACAATAATATCTTTTTGTTCTCTTCCGTCCAGAATAACCAACGTGGTTTACGATTTTCGACGCCAGAAGAAACAGTTGATGAGTTGGGTTCCATGTTTTAGAGATATTTCAGTCGGAATGGAAAAAATGCTATAAAAATTGGTTTAAACGTATACAAAAGTGTATCGATCATTGCCGAGAATATTTTGAAAAAGAGTAAAACCATTTACAACGATAAATATTTGTTTTTATTTATTATTCCGGATGCATAAATAGCAACCCTCGTATAAACTCCAATAATCATAGGAACATGTTTATATTTTCTAAAGTAACATTGGAAAGATCCAGAAGGAAAGAAAATGGGTTCCATATAAATTGAAGGAGAGGCATTGAAATGCAAAAAAACACTTATGAAATTTTGCTTATCACCAAGAAAAGCATCCAGTTAACAAGTGATCAAAATTGGATCGATTTTGATAACCTAAAGAAAAAAAAATGAGTAGATCCAGGCCAGCCTTCAGTACCACAACCATTGCACAATATATATGGAAAGAAGGCTTTGCTGGGTATTTGGTGGGATACTAGGGGAGCTGTGTATTACGAACTGCAAAAATCTGGTGAAACGATTACTGGCCATCGATACCGATAACAATTGATAAAATTGAACCGAATATTGAAGGAAAATGACCAGAATACGCGAAAACCATTTTTGTTGCAAACTGTGTAAACTGTGCAAAAAAAAACCGCTCAAATTTTGCAAAAAAAATGTATATTATTAACCGAAAAACATAAAGATAAAATCTAAGATAAGCAGTAAAAATTAGCCAGTAAATATAAAGTGAGGTGAAGTGAAATAGAATAGTTTTTATACAATACAAATAGTCATGTCAATAAATGTATATATGTGAATCTTCTGCCTATTAGTTCGAAAACCAAGATTCATTTTGCGAATCTGCGAACCCTGTGGAAATATAAAATCCTAAATGTGTAGATGAGGATTCGACTTTTCCCACAAAAAGTTAGTGGGGAGCATATAAGGGTTATTACACTAACGTCAAAATAAATAAGCAAAGATTAATATCTAAAAATTTCCGCTATATTTAAAATTGTATGTATTACAATTGTTTCGAAACACAGTGCCTTTTTCAAATGCAAACTATGTTAAACTAACAGTGAGAAAAGTAATTACAACCTAAAGTGTCCAACGACCTAATAATACCATAAAACATGATAGTTAGGAAATCCATTTTTCTTAACATCTAGGAGGGCAATATAAGTTTAATAATGGTGAACCATTTAAGTCTTGTTGATCATTTAGTAAAATATCCAATTTTTTTTATTTATGAATTTCTAGACCATCTGAAAGATTTAATTTTTTGGATTTATTCTTATTATGTAGCATAACTTATTATTGAAAATTATCATTGAAAGTATATTTTTGTAACATTAAGTGGAAAAAGGAAAGGATTTACGGTTAGAGGCGCATAAGCATCTAAGGCTATTTAGCGACTGGAGCTACAGCGTGGGTTCCGAACTACGGTCATCAGCTACCGACAAACCCAGGCCAGCACCCCCCTCAGGCTATCAACCCTTGCTTATGTGCCTACCCATAAGTCTATCAGGAAGCCTACCGACTGGCGAGTGACCAACGTAGAGCACTTCTCAGAAGGCATCCGGCCTTACCCAGCCTTTAACTGGCGTGACTGAGGGATAATTCGTTGTCGGATTTTACACTCTTGCCTAGAAACAATCACAGACATTTAGGCGTGGATATGTGTGTGCGTGTGTGTGTATATGTGAGTGTATATAAGTGTGTGTGTGTAGGGTAGGAAGTAAGACGGGTAGAAGAATTAAAGAAAAACACCCATCCGAGCGCTGGAATCGAACCAGCGCTACCGGCTAACATTAAGTGGTTCGCATAACGAGAATTATTTTGTTGTTAGGTGCAACTTCTTTTTTGTTCGTTCAGCTTATTAGAGAAAGATATTCCTGTTTGTCCAACATAGACTTTTGGATATGACCCGCACTCAATTAAATAAACTCCTGATATATTCAATTTATTTGTTTTATTTTTATTGTTTTTAATGAGGCATCCTAGACTATTGTTTGTTTTGGATAAATGTCTGGAAATTAATTTGGTAACTTTTCCTGTATATCTAATTGTTTATAACGCGACATTTTTGATATTATTATCCGGATATATTAATATAACTTTTTTTTTTTTTTTTTTTTTTTTTTTATTAATTATTTTATATATAAAGTTTGGGTCGGTCGCGTTGGTGCGGCGGTAAGAGCGTCTGCTTTGCCGAATCCGCGCTGGAGCGGTAGCTGGTTCGATTCCAGCGCTCGGATGGTTATTTTTCTTTCTTCTGTCCGTTTATCTTTCCTAAATGTTTGTGATTGTTTCTAGGCAAGAGTGTAAAATCCGACTACGAATTACCCCTCAGTCACGCCAGTTAAAGGCTGGGTAAGGCCGGATGCCTTCTGAGAAGTGTTCTACGTTGGTCACTCGCCAGTCGGTAGGTTTCCTGATAGACTTATGGGTAGGCACATAACCAAGGGTTTATAGCCCGAGGGGGGTGCTGGCCTGGGTTTGTTGGAAGCTGATGACCGTGGTTCGGAACCCACGTTAAGCTGTAGGTCCAGTCGCTAAATAGCCTAGTTGCTGATGCGCCTCTAACCCAAACACTTTACTTTACTTTTACTTTATAAAGTTTGGCTCATATCCGTTATTTACTGCGATCTGTTTGATGACATTCAATTCTTTATTATAATTATTTATTGACATGGGGATATTTATTAATCTATGTATAAAAGAGTATTTAACTGCCATCTTTTGTGAATAAGGATGACAAGATTTATTGTGTACTAACTAAATCTGTATGTGATGATTTATGAAAAATTGCAATATCATGCATTTCTGTGAGTTAATAATTGATTTCATTGCCAGAACCTGTAAAACAAATGAGAATTTCATCAAAGTATTTGAACCAGTAAAGTAATGATTTAAACTGAGGTTGATTTATTTTATTTTCTAAGTTGTCCATAAAAATTTCCGTCAGTAAAGGACCCCATTATCAAACCGTCATTAGAAACATAAAATGAATTACCAAATTCAAAATAATTCTGATCCAACGTAATTGATAACAGTTCTAAAATTTGTTCTTTCATTATTGAATTATAATAATTAATTATTATTGAATTATTAAAATTATTTTATTTTTGAGAAGTAATCTGTCAACAAATTCTATTACTTCGTTTAGTGATATACTCGAGAATAAATTTTGTACATCGAAAGAAATTAGTTTGGATTTTTTGCGCAAATTATTATCTTTTATTTTATTGATAAGATCATGGGTATTTAAATGATATATTTTGGTTTAAAATTCGCATATTGTGAAATGATTTTAATGATTTGATTGAAGGAGCTGTAACAAATGAAACTGCTGGTCTAAATGGGTAATTATCTTTGTGTAATTTTATAAGCGAATATAATTTTGGTGCATGACGTTTCATCATCGATTTTAAACACCTAAAGCAGAACAAATGATGGGTAGACCCAGGCCAGCCTTCAGTACCACAACCATTGCGCAATATACATGGAAAGAAGGCTTTGCTGGGTATATGGTGGGATACTAGGGTAGATGTGTATTACGAACTGCTAAAATCTGGTGAAACCATTACTGGCGATCGATACCGACAAGAATTGATAAAATTGTACCAAGTATTGAAGGAAAATGTGTAAACCGTGCAAAAAAAACCGCTCAAATTTTGATTGAAGGAGCTGTAACAAATAAAACTACTGGTCTAATTGAGTAATTATCTTTGTGTAATTTTATAAGCGAGTATAATTTTGGTGCATGAGGATTCACCATTATCAATTGTTGTTTCTCGTAAACGTTAAAAATAGAGATTTTTTTATTATTTGTTTTATTCTTTTTTGAAAGGTATTCGCAGGATCGGAATTAATTTTGTTAAATTTCCATGATTTTTAAAATTATTAGTTTTTGATATATCATGTATCTCTTTCTCCCTGTATCTCTAGACATCGCAACAATGGTAATCAGTTCAATGTAACGTCAAAATGGCAAAAACAAATTATGTCTCAGGCAGATATCATTAAAAAATTTAGTAAACGTATATCAACTTACTTGTTAGACTTACTTACATACTTCATGTACTTCGCTTATTGCTCATTACGAATTCTGTAAATATAGACATTTGCTACTTGAATTCGTACTATTTAGAAATTGATGGTCCGACAAAGTCGAAATTGGTATAGTTATATTTGTTCCACTTTTTCGTTTAGTGCTTAAGTCGTTAACTATTTACAAAATCGATGTCAAAGCCGTAATATTTCATCAAATAACTGGCATTTCGTGCGGTAAATATTTAAATAATTTTGTCAACATTCAACTATTTACTTTTGAAGACAAGAAACCATTATATGGTGGAAATAAATTGCAACAAAACAACCCTTAAAACAAACGACTCCGTTGCTTTTCTAGTTATTTTAACGGAAACTCACGGAAAATTGCTATCGATTTGTCATTGTAACACGTGAAAAAAGGCCATAAAACTCATTAATAAAACAAACTATATATGTATAATGTATTTTTCATATTTGAGAAGTACTTACATTAATTTATTAAAAATTATATATCAATAAATTCCATATTTTTAAATTCAAGTAGATTAGCTATTGTAGTCAAATAATATATAAATGATTATAAAACGAGTAAATATTTAAATATGTTTTCCTATAATGTTTTATTGAACGAGAATATCCACCACCCACTCTGCCTAACATATAATTTGTATTGTCTGTCACCTTTTTTCGACTGGTTTGCTTCTATACGCTTTTTTTATCAGTTTTTTGTTATTCAAACTCCCAGTCGATTTCTGAAACAATTTCTTTTTTATCGTTTTACATGTCGGTTCTTATAGAAGTTGGATCTATCTGATGGTCAAGAATGATAACTTTAAATTAAAATATTTTTCCCGTAGCTTTGGGAATTCATAGTACCAATCACTAACGTTTGTTATACGACATAAACTCACAAATGTCACAAGGAAACGCGATGTTGTCCGAAAACCACGTGAGGCACTGTATCCTGTTCGCTTTTAAAAAAAAATACATTCAAAAATCCTCCTGAATAACACTTCACGAAAAATAGTCTTGAATAACACCTCATAAAAGCAATCATACATCTGAAAATGCATATGCACATATATACAAAAATTCTAAAACAAATTACCATTCTGTTGATCCATCTTCAGTACTTATTACCGCGTGTAATCTTCTGGGCATTGACATAACTAAATTTTCCATGACGTCTGGTGTGATTTCAGTCCAAACCGATTTTAGACTATTTTTTAAAGATACCTTATTGAAATGTCGCATTTTCGTACTTTTCTTTCTAACTCATCCCAAAGATGCTTGATTTGGTTTAAGTTACGTGACTGGAGTGGTAAATGAAGTTGGTTAGGAACATTATATAGCATTTATTCATTGACAAATGCCGCTGTGTCTTTAGGATCGGTATCTTGCTGAAATATCCATCGATTTCCCAATTCCAAACGCTTAACTGAGAGTAACAAATGATCATGCATTATTTTAGCTCTTGGTTTGCTTTTCTCCATATTTTGGTTTTTTCCTCAGATCCAAAAATGTTATATTTACATTCATGGGGAAAATAGTTTTCTAAAAATCAAAATCCTTGTTCAAGTGCTGCGTGGCAAATTCTAACTGCTTTTGTCGATTTTCTTAAATATGAGTGGTTTATTTCCTTGGTCTCCTATCACGAAATCCTTTTGATCTGAGAACCCTACGTACCGTTTCGGCACTGACACATTTTCCAATTTCTTCATTTCAACATTTTTTTCAGAATCGTATGGATATCGCGTTCACTCATTTTTTTTTTTGGACGACCAACTCTGAGCTTATTCTGCACTGTACCAGGTAAATTAAAGTTTTTTATTATAGTCTGAATTGTATTTTACAATTTAACTGTAAGATTTTCCTAGCATTTTTAAAATCTTGAAAACTAGGCATTATATTGAAGTTTGGTGACCAGTTATACAAAGGAGACATTTCAAAGCACAAAATGGAGTATCGATTTAAATTGAGCGTTTTTAAACTGATAGCTAGTATCAAAAGAAAACTCTTTTCGAATTATGATATACTCAGATACAGGATATAGATAACCATATTAAACTCGGCCAGAAGCTTGGAAAACAAAGGAAAATCAAACATCGAAATGTGATATCTGAGCAATATAGAAGAAAATTGGTATTAGATAAAATAAAAAATATTACATCAAGACAAAACAAATATATGTATATATTAGATAAGAAATACAGTTTATTTATATAACACAGAACTTATTTAAACACAGAACATGTGATCATACTCAATAAATTATACATATAGTAAAGAAATCAGCAAATAAACTATAGAATCGATACAAAATCTTCAAGAAAGTGATAAGACGCCACAAAATTAAAAACAAATTAAAACGAGCAAAATTGTTTCAATCCAATATTCTTAAACAACCTTGAAATGTAAAAAGAAAGGTAATTGATGGGGCAAGTATCACGCTACCATTTTGTTGTGTAGCCATTTTTGTTCGCATATTTGTGAAATTTTGGGTTTGCCGCTATACTGTGTGTTGTTGTTCTGTACAAACGTGTAAGTTTTATTGCTGATAAATACGCGATAAAAGAATGCAGTGAATTTGTTGTAATTTACATTTAATAAAAGTCAATTATCGTAACTCAACCCCAATTTAGGAGAAGCTGTTCAAATCGTCCGGCGCCTTATAAAACGATAATTTATCGTTTATTCAAGTCTTTATTTTAAGAATTCGGGACAGTTGGTGATAAGCCCGGCATCATACGAGGTGTGGCTATTAAATCAAGAGACTGACGCTCCTATAGAACAAGTATGCATGCGCCAAACGCCAGCGACCAACAGTTGTTTAGGGTAAAGCCTTCATTTTCAAATGCAGTACCTCTCGCTTCTGTAAACAAATCCAGATTTCCAGACCATTTTTTTATTTCGCCGGAAAAATGTTAAGTGTGACAATAGAGCAACGAATTGTTATGAAATTTCACTTGAAACTTGAAAAAACCGCTACTGTAACTTATAATTTATTAAAAGAAGTATATAGCAATGAATGTTTATCGTGTACAAGTGTTTTTGAGTGGTTTAAGCGTTTTTAAGATAGCGAGAAGACGTTGAAGATGATTCACGTCAAAAACGGATGACAATATTGAAAAAATCGGTAATCTGGTTAGATCTGACCGTCGGTTAAGTATTCGTGCGATTGCTGAAACTGTAGGAATTGACAAAGAACGTGTACCGCAAATTTTACATAAGAATTTTAAAGCCTAAAATTCTCACGTTTGAACAACAAAGAGTTCGTAAACATGTTTGAACTAGCACTTTGAGTGCCATTGAAAATGACCCATACTTATTGGAAAGTCAAGCGCCAATTCATGCATTGGAAAAGCCCAAATTCTTCGAGAGCTAAAAAAGTTCAAAATGTGTAAATCAAAATTCAAAACAATGATAATTGTTTTTTTCGATATTCATGGGATTGTGTACCTTCACTGGGTTTCTGTATGTCAAACCATTAATCAACATTACTGCTTTCACGTTCTTTCTGAACTCCGTGAAAGAATAAGGAAAAAACAACCCAAATTGTGGAAATATAAGTCACTCACTATAAGTCACTATAAGGTTCTCCAGCAAGACTACATCCAGCCAAGTACAGCATCCCAGTGTTAGATCATCCGCCTTATTCGCCCGATCTTGCGCCGAGCGACTTGTATCTGTTTCCTAAGGTGAAATCTGCATAAATCAGAAGATGATTAAATCATCTCCTAATGATGATGATGATTAAATCATCTCCTGATAATGCCAACATGGTTAACGAAACATGCGTCGACAAGTTTAAAATAGTGATTTGGTGTTTAGTGGTAAATCTCTTCGAATTTACCGTATGTGTTAACCAAATTTACGGAAAATGTTAAAAAAGTCACGAGTTGTATGGCCGCTAATGGCTCATATTGACATAATTTTCAAAAACTATTTAACATAGACAAAAAAATGTCATTTTCATTGTCATTTCTTTGAACAATTATAAATAATTAAAACAGAACGAATAGTATTAATTAGCACTGAAATTAACATTTCAGTGCTAATTAATACTATTCGTCACACCTTAGTTACTGTTTTTCTCCCATTTTAACAAACTGCATTAAGAAACAAAAATTACACATAATATATGTGTAATTTTTTTTAAACATATTTATAAAAAGAATGACCAAAAAATATCGGATAATCATATAGTGATGCCACTATTACGAACACATAAAATGATACTATTTTTTGGTCTGGTGGAATGTTCCTTATTCTCACAGATCTTCCTCACGAAAGCTTGCAAGCTGAAACGTCCTGATTGATTATTAATACAGTAAAATATTAATAGGCTTAGGAACGGCCCGACAAAAAGCATGAAATATGCAAATAACAGCTGGATCTACTCGTAATTGAAGGTTTCCCGTTTATGAAAATTTCAAGAGCTCAATTAAAACCGAACAAAATTTCTACTTTTATTTCGGTGTAACTGTGCCATAAAAAATGATCGATCAAAGGACTATTTGGGAGATAACAACTTGGTTGTTTCGTTAATGATACTTACATTGAACGCTGAGAGTCACTGTTGCAGTCATGGTTTTTTCTTTGGGAAGGGCTCTATTCCAAACTTCACATCTGAAGACAGCTTCATCGTCATCTTTATTGGGAGTGACTGTCAAAGTTGCAGTTGTGGGTTGGTCACGTGAACCACCGTTTTTCAGCGCGGCTTCAAGTGGATAAACTGAGCCTGAAAACAAAAGGATTTTTTAAATGAAATATCATAATTCTTTAGTAAAATAAAAACATGTTCCTAGTTATCACGGAGTACTGATTAGAGTTTATACGAGGGGTACTATGTATGTATCCGGAATAATAAATAAAAACAAATATTTATCATTGAAAATGATTTTATTGTTTTTCAAAATATTCTCCATTCTTTTGAACTAATTTTCATAGCATTTTTTCCATTCTGATTAAAATTTCCCCTAAAGATGCATTTTGAAGGCAGCAACCGTTTCTTCTGGCATCGAAAATCGTTGGCCACGCAGTTGATTTTTCAAGTACGGGAACAAAAAAATCATTGGGGGCCAAATCAGGAATATGAGATTCCTGAGAGCTCGCGTTTTCATGGTGAAAAATGATCCTGCGCCGATGGTTGTTTTTTTCTTATTTCTTCAAAGACTCCTGGCAAACAAATGGTTGTGCACCATTCAGAATTGACCGAACTCAAACGATTTCAATTTCAATTCAAATCAGTCATGGAATGTAAAAATGTCCACTTTTCATAGTATGACCCACAGACTTCTAACGATTCCACTTAAAAAAGACAGCTATGAAAAAGAACTTAATATTATCAAAAATATCGCAAGGAATAATGGATATCAGCCAAGCATCATAGATAAAATGATAAAAAACAAGATTAAGAAAAACAACACAACATTTTTATGCCGCAACACCCGAAAAAGATTCTAAAAATTGGCATGCTATAAACTATATTCACAAATTAAGTTCAAGAATCACAAATCAGTTAAAGAACGAAAATATTAATATTATCTCTGTTAATAAGAATAATCTTACATCGATGTTAAACAATAACAAAGAAAGAGCAAAATTTTGTGACAAATCTGGAGTATACGAAATTAAATGTAATATGTGTGACGCTATTTATATAGGCCAAACGGGCCGATCGCTCAATGATAGGCTAAAAGAACATAAATATTCAATTTTACACAATCAGAGAAAGACGGGCTTTGCCGAACATTGTATAGACCAGAACCATTTTTTTAACATTAATAATACCAAATTAATACATAGCTGCAATAAAAGCAGGCTGTTAAATTACCTGGAAATTTTGGAAATTAAAAAAGCCATATACGACGGCAAAAACCTAACAAACACCCAGCTAGACTTCGGAAATACTCCAATTATTGATAGTGTAATAAATTTAACGAGATGAAAAAACCGACTTCCATTAGACAGCACTTTGAAATTTTAGTTTAGTTTATACATAACTCTCTTTGAGAATGGTCGCGAGGCCGAAACATGTTAGAGAATATCTTGAATATATTGTGAAACAAATACCAAGTGTTTTAATTATTATCATCATTTAGAAAGACCCATACAGTCGACTGCTGATTACTTTCGGGCTCATATGCATAGATCATCTGTATATATGTTATACACGACTTTTAACGCATCACGATTGTATTTTTTTGGGAATTCTTTGCACCAATCGACACAAGCCTTTTTTTTAACGATTGTCATATGCGGAATCCAATGCGAACAAATCTTTTTCACGGCGAAATATTTATGTAAAATATTGTGTATGCTTATCATACTAATGCCGAGGCATGGCTCGGTCTGACACATGGCTCAGTCTGTCATATGACGATCTTGCTTTATCAGTTCGCGCACAGTATCAATGTTTCTTGGCACAACAACCAATTTGGGACGATCTTCTTTAAATTCTTCCGCAAGCAAACGATGTTCACGCTTGAATTCACTACACCAATGATAAACATATATATATATATATATATATATATATATATATATATATATATATATATATATATATATATATATATATATATATATATATATATATTTTCGGAAGCTTGCCATCAAAGCAGGATAAATATTAAATTGTTAAATATTGACTGGGTTGTATTACTAATCTTCCACATTTACTGATCCTATTCATTATTCCCTGGACGATAAAAGTTTCGCTAGTGAAGAGTTTGATGCCAAAACAAACTTTTCTTCAAACATTTTTTTGCATTAAAAAACCACCTCCTTAATGGCTCAAAGAATTTAATTTACGTCCAGCTCCCTTTGCGGCCGTCAACAGGGAACTGAAAACGGACTAAAAAATAACAGCGTTCAAACCTGAAATTTCCACTTTCAAACAAATTTCACGAGGCCAGTTTTATCAAACCGCATCGCATTTACCGTTCGTCGGACATAAAAAAAAATCGTTTCCGATTGAACAAAATTATTCCGATTTCGGTCCAACCAAACGTTTTGCACGATCCAGGGTGACCCGATGGGTCCCAAAAAAAAATATAATTGTACAAGTTTAACGCGACTAATAATATAAAACACAAAAAGTCCAATCTAAATGCAAATGGGAGTCAATATTTACATTTATAACGAGTTAGTTCGCTTTGGGCGGTTCAAATTGCCCGATTGTGATTTAAATTAATTTTTTTTTCCGCCCTTGTTTCAGTCCCGTGAAAGGGGTCGGGTTTTGTAATTTACACCGGACGAATGCGACGAGAAGCGTGGCGGGAAAGGTAAACCTGTCAGGAGAAGGCAAAAAGCTGTGAAAGATCGCGAGCGAGCGGAGGGAAACTTCCAAGAAATATAAGTTCAAGGATAGCGAATTAAAAAGAATTAATTTTTACATCAATTAATTCAATTATGCACATTTCAACTTTTTTAACGTAATTCTTAAATATACGAATCGTAGTTGCGAAGCAATTAGATACATTAGAAAGTATTCTCCATATAAGTATTATTTGTACATCGTAAAATGCCTATTTTTTATTTTGTCATTAAGATTGTTAGGTCTTTGAATTAATAAGATGGCTTTTCAATATACTTAATCTATTTCAAACACTAAAAGTTACAGAATGTTCGTTCAAACACTGAATGTTTCGTCTAAGAATCAATAATTATCGGGGTTTGTTTTTGAAAATGGAGATTTAACATAACCCCATAAAAAATAGTGTAAGGTCCTGAGATCTCATGACTTTGGCGGCCAGTTGATATTACCATTTCGAAATAACGAAACGAAACTTTTCTTGCAATAAATCGAATGTATGGTGAGATATATGTGAGTGGCACCGTCTTGTTGAAAGAAAACTTGTTTATATCTACATTTATCAGTTAAGGGTAAAAATTTTTTGTTTGTTTTTGTTTACATATTCCTATAGTGTTTACCATTAACAGTAACACGATTTCTATCGTCTTCAAACAAATAAGGTCTTATTACCCCTTCAGTACAAAACCGCACTAAACAGTGACCTCCTGAGAGGTCACTGTTTAGTGCTGAATCATGTAAACTTGAAGAGATTTACCACTAAACACCAAAACACTTTTTTGAACTGCTCGACGCATGTTTCGCTAACCATGTTAGCATCATCAGGAGATGATTTAATCTCAGATTAATCTCAGATTAAATCATCTCCTGATGATGCTAACATGGTTAGCGAAACGTGCGTCGAGCAGTTCAAAAAAGTGTTTTGGTGTTTAGTGGTAAATCTCTTCAAGTTTAGTGTTTCACACCAAAGGTTCCAATAGAAGAATTGATCTGAATCATGTAGTAATCATGTCCTGAATCATGTAGTAATGTTTATTTACAAATCGATTAAGCCAGAGTGAGGATCTCCTTCCAACTTTATATACATATATTTATATATTTCCATTTCAAATTTATTTATTTATAATGATGGTAAGATTGTTGATAATATTCATCTTGTGGGATTAATAGAAATGTATATGTAATATATATGATTGTTTATTAGCATAAAGATACATATATCACACGTTTTACAAAGGAGTGCAAAGTAGATATACAGTTTTTATTATGGAAAAAATAATAAGTCACAGTAAGGATGAAATACAAATTGTAATAAAGTACAATCTCTTAAGTACTCGAACTGCCAGCCTTCAACATTTACACATTCCTGTAGTCTAATTTCTATACTCAAGTAAACTTTAGCACAGAGAATTTTATTGTTATGAATTTCTTGGCATGCTTCCCTTATAAATTAACTCATCTCATCAATGTTGCGTGGTTTTCTGAAAAATAGTTTATTTCTGATAACACCCCAAAAGAAAAAGTCCATTGGGGTAAGGTCTGGTAATTGCGGCGGCCATTCACCTCGTCCTGGTCGACCTATTTACCTACTGGGTAATTCTTTATCAAAAAACACATGCACTGTTACAGCATACTTGTTTACATTTGCATTTGGGTGCATTACTTTTTGTGAAAGAGTTTTTTTGTGTACTTATTATTTGGGTTTTTACGACGTTTCGACGAGATCGCACTCGCATCTCTAGTTTTATTTTTACTATTCCTTAGAACATTGCCGATGTTTACTTTAAAAGATATTTCTAATTAAACTTAAATAAAAAAGAAGACTAATAAAATATTAAAAAAAGACTAGAGTATGGTGACTTTTTTGTGTGAAAAATTGTTTATGTTTGAACAACTCTAACGAGTTAATTTAGTGGCCGAAAATATGCTAAAATATCCTTGAGAAAAAATTGATTGAAAATAATTATCCTAACTTTTATTTTTGCTTGTTTATTTTTAATAGACGGAGATAGAAGACATAAAACAATAACTATAATCAAGTCCGAAATAAAGTTTTACGAGCACCCCCTTAATCTTCGAGTTCATAAATCGTCCAGTTAATATAAACTACCATTAAATCATTTTAGTCATAAACTGAGACTTGCGCAGTATCCTACCGTTTTGCCTCCCGTCCTCCTCCTACATCCATGTATGTCAAACCATAAATCTTCCCGCACAATGAAAAATACTATTTAGAATGTAATTAAATTGGGCAATTTCGTATGAAAATAGCTTTCTAAATGTCTCAGTATATAATTAAAATGCAATTTAGTCCGTTATAAACTGCGAACTAATTAAGTTGCATCTAATTTTATAGCACTGGGTCGGCCATGTGTTACCTATAGCACACAACATGAATTTTATCCAACAACCATTAAAAGTTTAATCGAACTGACATAAATTTACATGTTATTTGGTCGAAGCTACAATTATTATTATTTTAGGCCATTTTAACAGAAAATGTTTATTATAGCAATGTACCCATAAGTAATCCTTCTTCTTTTTGAGACTGTATATAAAATTTTATTATATTTAGAGTTTTATTAGTTTTATTCTACAATATAATGTCCATCGTTGACAATCTTCTTGGGGTGCAGTTTTAATAGTTGTGGGGGAATATATATATTTACGAAGCAATTTCATAGATCTGAAGAGACAATGATCTGACGCTGTAGCATCAGGAGAAAATAGTGGATGTGGAAGTATTTCCTAGCCTAACTTTTTATTTTTTTCTGGACGTTTTTGAATCAAAGTCATTTATGAATTCAGAACCTCATATGGAATAATTCCAGTAAAATCCCACCATTGGCAGTAACACTTAGGGTGAAGACCTAGGTGAAAACTTCCTTCCTTCCACTTAACGTGCGACAAAATATATATTTGCAGCTAGAGGGTGCATCCATTTACAATTCAAAGATTGTTCCTCAATGATTGAACCAAAAATTTCCTATACGTAGTCCTTTTGAACTGCGGCCTCCTATGAATCCCGATATTACTGCTCGATTTTTATTTTTGGGGAGTGGTCAAAAATAAAGTTTTTAAAACAAGGTCAGAAATTAAGATGAACTTTGAGCCAGAATAAGGCAAACCTGTCAAGAAAGCAACATCGCGGAATTTAGACGAGTAGCTAAACAGAATCGTAAAAGATTTGAAAATGTATTCCAATAGACGGAGAACTACTTAAGAGAGATCACATGTGATAGTTAATTATTTATATTATGAAAAATTGTTTTCCCATAAGAATAAAATAATTATTCCTTTGTAAATGCTATTTTTTTCTGAAATATTTGAATACATGACACTATTAAATTGACAATGTGTCAAGTTTTTAGTTTCCATAGCACACTAATTATCAAATTAAAAAATAAACGCAATAATTTTGTGTATAGACCAAAATAATGAAAATATTAACAATGCTAATTTTGTCATTAAACTCGGTATATGGAGTTAAAATAATATTCTGAACAACTTTGTTATAACTGTTTTCGGTATCTCTAACATGAAACATAATATCGAGAATTGACCCTGTTTGTGAGTTCGTAGTAAGCCGAGTTTAAACTTCAAATTTTACTTGTAATATTGTGACTATGACTCTTCATCTTAAATGCGACACACTGAATAACTGAGATGAAATTAAATGTTTGGGATTCTTCTTCTTCTTCCTGTGGTACTATAGCCCGTGGTAAGCGTTGACATCCTTCAATCTTTATCTCCAACTGGATCGATGTCCAATAGCCCTTGGTAGTTTTTCATGTGCAGCAATTCGTTAGCATCTCTTCTTACATTATGGTGCCATGTTGTCTTTGGTCTACTCCTTTTCCTGTTACCTACTATTCGCCCTTTCATGATTTTTCATGGCATTGGGTTTTCTGGCATTCTCGCCACGTATCCCGCCAATCTGGGTCACTTAATCCTCACATAATCTACAATATACAGATATTTGAATCATTATTTCAGTTCGAAAATATACTTGATCCTCCAAATTTAATTATAGTTCACAGGACCAGTACTCTCCTGAGTACTATTCTTTCAAATACTGCAAGCATTTCTTCTGTTTTCTTTATGAGAGTTCATATCTCATAGTCATAGTCATAGTCGTCCAGTAGTCATAAATGACTACTGGGCTAATGAGTATTTCATAGATCTTAATTTTTGTGTTTCTTTCAATAAGTTTAGATCTTAGGCAGAATGCAGGGCATAAGTAAAGTTCTATTCAAGATATTTCGTTGCCTTTCGGTAAAATGTTAATTACCTCAATAAATTTCAATAAAAATATTCCCAGTTTCTTCAAAGAGTCGGAATGGTTTAATTTCTGAATAATTATGGAAAAAGAAAATATTGTTAAATAATAAATATTATTATTATTATGTATGACTAAAACATTCTTTATTAGTTTGTGTATTTTGAATTTATTAGTACAACAAAAATAAATAAATAAATAAGTAAATGTATCTATTAGTACAATAATCATTCGGTATCACTTAGATCTATCTACATTAATAATAAGAGGTTCTATATGATTAGTAAATGATACATAGGAATTTTCTGTTTTAATAACACGGTTAATCGAAACTTTCTTTGGGAATACTATCTACAATTTTTCTAATTAATGGTGCAGCACTTGCACTTAGAGTCGGATAAATGTTTTCCGCTCTAACATTGGATTTTACCTGATGCCACATATGCTCAATTGGATTAAAAATACAGTAATACGGGGGAAGGCGTAAAACTGTATGTTCCATATCGGCAGCAATGGTATCACATCCATATTTCTTTTTAATATTAAATGTATTTAATATGTCTAGAAGATAACATTTTTTATATGTATTTTCGAAGTATATATCGTTTTCTAACATATAGTTCTAAATTTCTGATTTAGTGTTATTTGCATTAGGAACTTTATTTTTTTGGCGGTTATGATAGCCTTGTCCATTAAAATTATGCTTTCCTTAGGCATATTGGGCAAAAGGTTATTTATAAACCATTCTTCAAAAAGTTCTCCTATGGCGTCGTCATGATGGTTCAAAGATGAATGTTTAATATTTTTGGAGGACAACCGTAAACAATTTGGAACCCATCCATTCTCGG
Source organism: Cosmopolites sordidus (assembly GCA_031761425.1). NCBI lineage: Eukaryota > Metazoa > Arthropoda > Insecta > Coleoptera > Curculionidae > Cosmopolites > Cosmopolites sordidus. The sequence continues at coordinate 1,143,217 of JARFXV010000530.1, read as the reverse complement.
AACCAGCATGTAAAATTGTAATTATTTTGTCCTTGTTTGCTGGGGCTTTGGTTTGGTATTTTCTTAATGTATCTACCCATCCTTTTGCTGGCATCTGTATCGAACCATGTTTCATCAAGGTAGATAATGGGACGATTTTCTAATCTGCATTTTTTTATAGAGTTTAAGTAGTCAAACCGCCATCGTCGCAATCGTTGTGATTCCATTAATATGTGTCTTTTATTAATGTTCGATATGCAAAACCCATTAGAGATAATATTCTCCGGAGGCTAGTTCTGCTGCAAAGAATGTTGGTTTCATCTTTCCTTAGTCGCTGTTGCAATGAATGCAATACAGGTACAGTTTGATCTTCATACATAGCATACATTTTGCTTCGAATTAAGTCGTTGTCGCTTGCGTGCAACACAACGCATTTGCCAGAATTACTACGAACTTTTTTGGCTTTAATTGGCTTCGTCACAATATCTTTAACTGTAGACAACGGCATTTTCGTTAATGAAGACCTTTCTGCTGTGGCTGCATTTACATTAAGCCCCCTATTCAATAAAGAAATATACCCATTTTTAACAATTTACATGGCATCGGACGATAAATCTTTTCTTTTAAAATTAGTAGTTTGGAAATATTGAACGAACTCGATTAATTTTATCTTTTTACCTTATATTATTTTATTAGGCCCGGCCCTGTTTTCTTTTTTTGGAATTTTGCCTGGATTCGTTACGATAGAGTTTGTTAACAGTTTATTGTAGCCATTCGGTTAACGGTATATCTTGAACCACACTATAACTTTTTTATCAATACGATCTCTGATATGTACTGTGATGCTATTTTCAACAAATTTGCTTCTGGCATACGTAAATTCATTCACTCTTTTAATATTACCATCGTCGATTATACTGTATTTTCCTGGATTGCTTTTTTTCCATCACTTTTGTTTTGTTGATATTTATTTTTAGATCAGCGCTTTTGTATTTTGTTTTATTTCATTATATGGTTTTTAATATTTTTTTCGACCGTGTTAATATGTCGAGATCATCGGCATATCCTTCTACCTTTTTTTCTTTATTTAACATTCTTCCAGATTTGGGATTATTCGCTTGATATAGGTTCATATATTGAAAACAGCTGTGAAAGCTGCACATCGTTTCATGAATATTTCAGTTTATGTCTATAATTCAAACCACAGTGTGTGTGATTCAAAACCGTAACGATATATCAGCTATGCAATAATAAAAACATAATAAAACCTGAATCTACGTTGTGTAGATATTGTAGGAATTCTGTTTTTGTAAGTCGAGATTAAGCTTCCTCCTTAGAGGTCCACTCTAAAACAACGGACCTTTTGTCCTTGACGACCGGCGATACAATTCCACCATACACCGAAATCTAATTAAGCTCAAGCTCGTCTAAGTTATTTCAATTGTTAATTTACACCCGGGTAGACAGCAATGGGTACAGCGTCGTATGGCAAGAACAAAGCAAAAATACGATCAGGGCATGGACGACACCGACAACATCTAATTCAATACTTGTATGTTTCTTTCTTTTCGTGTCTCCTTCCTCCTTTTTTCCATCTCGTTCTCTCGACTTTTTGCCGTTGAATTATGCAGCGACGCTTTCCTGTTACGCTGACTTCGTCCTGCTGTAAAAACGCCTCTTTATGAGACCGGCTGTTGCTTAATGGCCCCGAGAGTTTCCTTAATTCTCGAAAAAGGATTAGGAAGGTTTTAAGATGCCCGTGCAGATTGTACGGGACGGCGTAGCCAGGACACTGATCGATAGCAGGAATTGACGTTATAGTCTTGATATAGCCATTTCCTTTTATGTTTATGTGTATGTGTTTGTTTTTTCCGGAACAATTTAGCTGAATGACGCTCTTAGAACGATATTCTCTTACTCACGCACTTTTTCTATGAATATCTTTAAGGATATTTATTTTCGGAGGTCAAAGTTTATTCCTGATATGACTTGTCCACATTTTGTACCTAGAATTTTGAATTTTCTTTCTTTTTGGTTGTACAATTTATCTGAAACAAATATATTTCAATGATGAGTTTCTTTTCTTTCCATTTTTCCATCTCGTTCCATAAACGTTTATCAATAAATTTTACAGTACGCTTTTCTGTTCCGCTGATTTCGTTCTGTTATAAAAAACATAGACTTTATAAGATCTTAATGAATGAAACAGAACAGTTTAAAAATATTCCTAGTAATAATTTATAAGAAGTACTGATGTAAGGGTTTTTTATTGTTTTTCTTTCGAAATGCATTAGCTGAGTAAATGTATTACACTTTATATATATATATATATATATATATATATATATATATATATATATATATATATATATATATATATATATATATATATATAATACTTAGCGATCCTTGGGAATATACTGCTTGTTCTATGGGTTGATAATTATTCAATTTGAATGTCAGTCTATTAGACATTATCCTTTTTAGTAATTTATATAACATGAACAATAAACTGAAAGATCTGTTTCCAGTTAATAGCACTTATACAAAGAAGTATTTGCATAGGAATTGGTAAAATAAAATCATTTTCATATGTAACTGATGAAGCTGATATTTGATGGAAATTCCTTTCTATAAACAAACTAAGATCTATTTCTAAATTTCGACTAAAATTAAAACTTGTATGTTTTAAATTGTTCCGACAGACAGTGCCTTTTTCAAAATCATATTTTCAATGAAAATTTTAAAACGTTAAATAATGAAAATAAATCTAAAAAACTAAATTTCTTAGAGAGCCTAGAAATTAATAAAAGAAAAAATGTGTGTATTTTTCCAAGTAAACTTAATTTGTTCATCCTTGTTAAATTTATATTGCGCATTTAGACATTGAAAATTTGGATTCCCCCACTATCATAATTTGTTGTCTTATTAGGTGGATGATCAGTTTCCGCTATAACTACTTTACTTACTGTTAAATTAAAATAGTTCGTATTTGAAAAAGGTATTGTGTGTCGAAACAATCATAGTATTTCATACAAGTTTTAAATTTAGTGAAAATTTAGATATATTGCGATTTTTTCCTTTGTTTATACTTCGGTTATATCAAAGTATATATTTTATATATACTTTATTTATACTTTTTTTACACTCGTCATAGGGTCAATCCAATTTCACAGCCTACATGAACATTTGGGCATGAGAGTAACAATGATGTGTGGACTTTGTACATTACTGATATGAGGCTTATTTTTTCATAAGTTGGGTATTTTTTGTTCTTTGAGGCATTTTGAGTACAATTTTCCAAGTATTTTATACAAAATTTGACCATCAGCTTTTAATATTTCAACCGTTACACAGTCCTTTATTGGAAACTTACCATTCTTCATCGATTCTATAGAATTTGTCACTTCATCCACCAGAATATCTGGCATTTGCTCTTCCGTGGGCATTGTAGTCTTTGACTGGTTCTGATTTTCATATAACATTGAATTAAATCTTCTGTTAACCTCTAAAATTAACGTACGTGCGCTACACTGTGCCCTCTTCATTCACTAAGTCATCATATTTCTCAGCTTGTGTTTAGTTTCGTTTATTCCCCTGTTTTCCTCCAATGTACACATTGTTAGTTACAGGGTTATATATATATATATATATATATATATATATATATATATATATATATATATATATATATATATATATGCAGTTATTTGTGACTGTTGTGTATATTTTGTGACTGATAAAAGCTGGGCTCATTACTATACATCAGAACTGAAGGAAGAGCGGATTTTACCCGGAGAACGTGTCCCGAACAAGGTGAATATAATTTCATCGACTGGAAAGTCATCAACACAGTTTTTTGCGATTCGCAATTTTCGTGCTATTGATGCTACTTCACCATCATACTCTCTGGACTTAGTCCCTCTGACTTGTTTCTCTTTCCAAACATGAAGAAGTGACTCGCTGGGAATAATTTCCCCTCAAATTAAGAGATCATCATATAAACAAAGGACTATTTTAAAGAATTCGACTAGTTTTACTTTTTGGAAGGCATAAAAGAACTGGAAATTTGTTTGAGCGAAGTGTATGGAGCTAAAGGGAGACTACGTTGAAAAATTAATCGATTTGAGATCAAAGAAACATTTTTTTTTAAATAGTATCTAAAAAGCTAGATAAAAGGTCTCTCATATTGAGCGGTTTTTTAATAAAATATAGAATTTGGTTGATTGGGTTGATTTCAAAAAAACTTTTTATTGATAATTGAACCACAGTGTATAACATTTAAACAAGAAAAGTAATATCTGCCAAATGACCACCTCTTGCAGCTCCACAGAAGTCCATTCTTTGTTAAAATTTTGGAGAATATATTGGCATAACGGTGGGCCCATCTCATAGAGCGAATATCTCTCGAATAATTTCATCCTTAAGTTCAGGAATCAATTGTAGATTGTTCTTATAGACCTACTTTTCACGTAAAGTCAAATAAAATAGTCCAACAGTGTCAAATCGCATGATCTTGGTAACTCGTCCTCGTATAAATCGTATCTCTCTCGTATGTCTCAATAAATCGATTGTTTCATTACCTGAGTGAGGTGTAGCGCCATCCCGTTAGGACCACATATCCTCCAGATCAATATTATTCGATTCAGTCCTCAAAAATCCAGTTCTCATCTCACAATATCGAACAGCATTCATAGTTATAGTTTCACCAGCTGCATTCTTAAAGAAATACGTCCCAATTACACCTACTGACCATAATACACACCAAATAGTGACTCGTTTAAGAGGTAAATGTAAATAGGAAAATCGTGGATTTTCCTCACCCCAATTGCGGCAATTTTGTTTATTAACATAGCCACCAATTTAAAAAAATTTGAGATTTTTTCACTTTTTCTTCTGACAAATAAACATCCCTTGTTCAGTACTAAAGTGATTCTACGCGAAAATATTTATTTTGCCGTTTTTAACAAAAACCTTAAAATGAGTAAAATTAAGACAATTTTAAAACCTTATTTTAAAAAACGGCTTCACAGCAGACGCTGATAGACGCTCGTGATATTTGCGAAGTAGGGGGGGGGGGGGGATACGCTGTAGCAATCTACACTGCTCAGCTCTGGTTTAAAAAGTTCAGGGAAGGGGACACGCGTCTTGAAGTTGGGGAAGATCAGGTCGTCTCTGTCTCTCGATGCCGACATTTTAAGAACAGCTGTGGCTGCAGATAGAAAATGTTTATGGGAATTAGGAATATATCATGCATTTGTATGGTTAACCGTAAAAAAGTCCTACAGCAAAACAATGTAAGACCACATACTTCACATTTGTCTACCTCAACAATTCACGAATTGAACTTCTCCCTCACTTGTGGTTTACCTGTTGCGAGGAAAAAATTCAGAACTGAAGAATAGGTAAAGACTGAATGCGTCGAGTTTTCCGCCTCTAAGGACTCCTCGTGGTACCGAGAAGGAATAGAGTTACTGGCTCAAAGATGAATAGAAATCATCAAAATTAACGGTCTGTATTTTGAGAAAAATACCAGGAATAATTTTTTTAAACAGTATAAGTACTAAACTGGAAGATATTTACTACTAAACACCAAATAACTTTTTTAAACTTTTCGACGCGCGTTTCGCTAACCATGTTAGCAACATCAGAAGATGATTCAATATTCTTGACGATTCTTGAAGAATTGTTAAAGATTCTCTTCTATATTGAACATTAAGTCATCTTCTAATGATACTAACATGGTCGAAACGCGCGTCGAAAAGTTTAAAAAAAGTTATTTGGTGTTTCGTTGTAAAACTTTTCGAGTTTAGTATTTCACGCCGAAGATTCCAATAGAAGAATTGAGTACAAGTACTATTATAACCCAAAAAAGTACTGAGTAACTAAGTACCTTCAAAACTAAAATACTTTTGTTAGACCTTAGTATTATATAGATGTTACTGGAATTATGTTCTAGGTCGAATTTATACATCCGCATTAAACGTCCACACCAAAAGAATAAACCTTTTGTCCTCGCTGACCGACAATATAATACGACCAGACACCGAAAACTAATTAAACTCAAGACCGTTTAAGATATTTCAATTGTTAATTCACAGCGAAGCATAAAATAGTGGATACGGCGTCGTATCGCAAGAACAAAGTAAACCTATGCTCAACGCATGGACGACACCGGCATCATCTAATCCAATGCCGGCGCGGTTCTTTCGTTTCGTGTCCCTTTTCTCGCTTTTTCTCATCTCGTCTTTTTTGGCGTTGAATTATGCAGCGGCTTTTCCGCAACGCCGACTTGGTCCTGCTGTAAAAATGTCTGTTTATGAGACCGAATGTTGCTTAATGGTCCCGAGAGTTTCCTTAATTCTCAAAAAAGGATTAGGATTGTTTTAAGATATCTGTGCAGATTGTACGGGATTCCCCGGCCCGGATACTAATCGATAAGTGGAATTGAAGTTATATTCTTCAAATAGCCATTTTCTTTTATGGTTATGGCTACGTGTGCGTGTTTTTTCCGGAAAAGATGAACTGAATAACCCTCCTAAACTGATATTCCCTTAATACACGCAGTTCGTTTACCACTTAGAGTTGTATATTTTGAGGTTAGCATACACTTCTGATATCATTGTTTCTTTTTATTTGGAAAACATAAGAAGCAATACAAATATTAAAAGGTACGATTGAAAGAAAAAAGATGAGAGGAAGGTTAAAAGACAGGTGGAAAGGAGATATTCTAGAGGAGAAAAGAGGAATGAACAGCGAAAAGTAGAAACATAATTAATTCGTTACACATTGACATCTTGAGGTATTTTATCGTTAAAATAATTGCTTTGAAATAATGTACAGGAAAAGTAGTAATATAGAGTAAGTTCAGTAAGCAACTGATCAAACTCCGAATCAAATAAGCATAAATTAAAATTAAACTAATTAAAAAAAAAACAACATGAACGATCTTGTACTCAGTAATCGGCGATTAGGTATTAGGGATATTGTATAAATTACTGGAATATCATTAGAATCACTTCAATAAATTTTGAAAAATAATTTAGGCTTTTCTCCTGTGTCTTGTCGTCTTGTCCAGAAAACATTTTTTTTTACACATCGTCTGGTTGAAATTACTGAAGAGATGCTCTTCTTTAGATGATGACATTATGATATAGTTCAACAGTTTGATCAAACGATTATCGTGCTAAAGCTGAACCAAAGTCGCAAAAATCTACGCCTAAGCCGGTCAAAAATCAAAGTCGTGTTAACTGTTTTCTTCGATTACGCTGATGGTATTGTCCATAAAATGTTCCTTTCAACTGGTCGAATACTTAAAGAATATTATTTAAGCATTCTGCGTCACTTGCGCAGGTACACTCGAGAAAAAAAGTCCAGATTTGTGTCAATTCACGGTTTTTACATTAAACTAACGTACCATCGCACACAGCAATTCTTCAACAAGTTTTCGCTAGAAATCGAACAAATACGGTTCTAAAACCACTATAGTCACCAGATATTGCACCGTGTGACTTTTCGGTTCCCTCACTTGAAGAAACCACTTGTGGATACCTTTTTGACACTACAGAAGTCATTCGAGAGGGTCAAACATAAAAAAATGTTTCGAAAACTGGATAAAACATTAGTATAAATGTATTGCAGTGAGATGGGACTACATAGAAGGTATGAAGGGGGCAAGGTAGGAAGGGGATACATAGAAGATTGATATTGCTCTTTATACCGCAGTTCTATCCGAGAACCTAGTAATTCTAATATATATATATATATATATATATATATATATATATATATATATATATATATATATATATATATATATATATATATATGCAGGGTGGCGCAGAGGAAACACATGTGTTTGGATCGCTAGTATTTTCTAAAAAGAATGGTAACGACTTAGCAACGTCACCAACGGACAGCTCAAGTTATGTAGTTTTAGGGATGACACCGTGGACTTTTAGCAGATTTTTTAGGACAAACAATGATTCTATAATTACCGCGCAACGTTTTTTCCGTGGGCAGTTCAACATTGACAAGTTGACAAGTTGACAAAGTTGAAACAGTGAGAAGGACGGTTCTTGCTAGTCCTCAGAGTTTCACTAGGCGCCAAGCTTCAGCTCTGGGTATATCCCGTGGATTACTTCAACGCATTCTGCATGGCGACTTGAACCCTTCAATCACAGTACCAGAAGAAATGATTTTGAGAGTAGAGCACAACTTTCAAGAGAGTTTGCAGATGTGTGACCGCGAAGAAAAGTGATACTTGACTGACATTATTTTCCATCATTAATTTAAAATCACACAGCACACAGTGTGTCCATACTTATCCGGGAAAATATGATTAAAACGAAATACATGCCATTTTTTATGAATTATTATTCGAAGTATGCTCATCTTGCTTCGATACATTTGTTACATCGATTCAATAATGATTCAAATGCGTGCTCCAGCTCATTTTGTGGAATAGCCTCCAAAGCACGCGTCGATGCTGTTTGGAAGGTCTGAATGTCTTAAAAAAAAACACCCTTTTGACTTTAATTTCAACTTTGGGAACCAGAAGCCACAAGGGACTAAATCTGGGGAATACGGTGGATGGTTTGTCACATAGACTTGGTTACGGCCGAAAAATTGATGTGCAATTAACGATGTGTGACTTGGCACATTATCGTGAAACAAACTCCAGCTGTCTGGATTGCAATATTCTGGCTGAATGCGACGAATTCTGTGAATCAATCGCTTCAGAACTTCTAAGTGTGTTGCCCAGTGACAATTCAACCAGTTGGAGCGAACTCTTTGTGGATGATGCCTTTGCAATCGAAGAAAACAATGAACATTGTCCTGACTTTTGAAGGAGTTTTTCGTGTTTTTTTTTGCTTGTGGTGAGTATTGAAAACAGCATGTTTTATTCCCAGTAGCAATTGATTTCAGGAAGCTTTGATTAGCATTCCTGGCGGCTGCGGCGAAGTGACTTCTGCTCATCTGCCAAATTCGGTGGAACAAACTTTAAACACACCTTTGTTTTACCCAAATCCTTATGAAAAATCAGTCGAGTTGTTTCTCTGTCGATATTTAAAGCCCCTTCATTCATTTTAACGAAGCATTGGGGTCATTTGCTACAAAATCGCAAACTTTTTTGATCATTTTGGGAGTGCGAGCTGAAATTGGTCTACCGTCGGGTTTGTCATCCTCTAGCGCCACTCTGCCATCCAAAACCTGTTTATGTAACGGAAAAACATTTGTTCTGCTTAAACAATAATCGCCGAAGGCTTGCTGCATCAACCGGAATGTTTCCGATGAAGTTTTACCGAGTTTTGCGATAAATTTAATAACCTCTCTTTGTTCCTTGATTTTATTTGTACATTAAACTTTTTTGGCTTGTAAATAAGACGTTATAAAGTCAACAAATGTTAACCGATCATTGTAAAGTAGTTTTCGTTAGGTTCAGGAATCTTCAAGTTTTGAAACAGCGCCGCTCGTCAATAGGTGGTGTAAATGGTTGCTGATATATAATTTAAGTAATGATACTTAGTGGACGCACTGTATATATATATATATATATATATATATATATATATATATATATATATATATATATATATATATATATATATATATATATAAATATATAAATATGTATTCTAACCCTGCATATATATATATATATATATATATATATATATATAAATATATATATATATAAATATATAAATATGTATTCTAACCCTGCATATATATATATATATATATATATATATATATATATATATATATATATATATATATATATATATATATATATATATATGCAGAGTTAGAATAAGTGTAGATATCAAAAAATCGAAAAGGCATTGAGACTTACACAAAATATTTACAACAAAAAATGCATATCTAAAAACACAAAACTGAGACATTATAACACAGTTATTAAGCCAGAATGTCGGTATGGGGCAGATACGCTCATTTTGAATAGAAGGAGAGACATCGAGGACTTTGAGAAGAAGGAAAGAAAAATCATAAGAAAAATCTAAGGCCCCAAACAAATAAATAGCATAACATACCGACTTCGAAAAAACCAAGAAATCAAACAATACACAGATATACATAGCGATATGAGAAAAAGAAGACTTAAGTTTTACGGACACATAAAACGGATGAATCCGAGTAGGCTAACTAGACAAATAGTCGAATTTTATGAAAATAGGAGTAGAGCTGAAGTAGAAATAATTAAATGGATTGCTGCAATTAAAGAGGACCTAAGATCAGCAAATATTACACAAAGTGAAATTCAGGATATAGGCTGTTTCAGACACAAGGTTAACGTTTGGAAGGTTCGCCAGAGAGAAAAATGTAGGAAGACTGGAACAATTTGGTCTGACGAAAGGAAAAAAGCACATAGCGAAAGAACGAAATTAGTATGGGCGCAAAGGAAGGCTGACAACAACAAACGCCTCTAACTGTACTTCGCGAGGTCTACCAGAGCCCATACATGAATAATAATAACATATACACAGTAAATACACTGTACTGTATATTGTTATCCATACCATCGACAATCAAATCAACTTCATTCTAATTAATAATTTGTTTTAATCCTGTGAAGGATAAAGCAAACAAAAACGATAAAGTATATTTTTGTGGAATTTAGTTTTTTTCCAATTCCAGTAAATTCCTATCTTAACTAATACAACACTTTAACAAATACAAATCAAGTTTAACCTAACCTGTTTTGGTAATGTTTCAAAAAAATTAAAAGCTCTCATTATCTTTGAAAATCCTTCTTCCGCATGTACCGACTCCCATTAGCACCCATGACAGGATTAACAATGAAGATACTGTCCTATCGTGTTTTTATCGAGATATGGGCTGACACAAAACAATCCGAAAATTAGGGAGACAAATATTTTCAGGAGAGGGAAAGGGACGGTTGTAAATCTGACAAATCTTCTAAAAGGTGCCCACATCCCTAACATAAGAGGATTTTGGAAGTTTTAGTACATGTTTTGAAGCGAAATATAACAGGAAACTATAAAGAGAAAATACGGATACGAACGTAGGATAAGTATGAATATTCATTATGGTGCGATTTAGTTGCGAATTTCGTTCTCATTAGTAATCAATTTTAGAGATCAGGATAGGTACAAATATTGTCATCTTTTGGCAAATGCATCTTCTGTTTATCAAAAATATTTACAGTTTTAAAGTTTTTATCATTAAATATTTTACAAATTGTATTGTAGATTTATTTATTTTTCTTATCAAAACAGTACTATACTATGGAATAAATAGGTTTGTTTATATTTTAAGGGATATTGAATGGTATAAATCCTAAGGTAGTACCCCTGATATAGGGTGTTTTATTTTTGTATCAATAATCATCTGAGGAATCCTTATTAATAATCTGAGGAACTGTTAGGAGTGGGTTAAAAAATTTGTTTTTCTTGTTGTATATAGAATATTTTAATATATCATTATCGTTAAAACTAAAATACTAAGATATAACAAAAGTATTTACGTTTTATTATTTGTTTATAAATAGAGAATTATACAAAATGTTGTATAAGAATATTTCTATTTTTCTGACTCACTGCGCAAATAAATATATCTACTATATATACAAACATAACAAAATATCTACTATATATACAAACATAACAGATATAACAAAAATAATGATATTTAATTTATATAATTATTTTTGTTATTTCTATTTGTATTATCTTAATTAATATTACTTATATTAACCTAACAATGATAGAAATAAAATTTATATAAAAAAGTGTTCCACGTTAGAGTGAAAGTAATATAGTTGATGAGGACGGAAAAAATCACAGAGGCAAGGATGCTGTCTTGGGGTTCACCACTAATTACAATAAAAATATGACACCTATGACCAATAATGATAAAGTTTTACGAACGGTTTCGAGAAATCAGTGAATATTGTGTAAACCTGATATTTACTTTCTCTTGATTGGTATATAAATTGAAGGACGCATGTTTGGTTAGCTATTGTGGATCTGCCTTGATAGAACCCATGTTGCTCAGTATGATCGAATGTTAAGTAAAAAAAATTTTTGATTGTAAATACAGGTTTCAAAAACTTTAGCAAAGGTGCACAGGATTGATATGGGCGATAGTTAGTGACATGTGCTCTGTTGCCTGATTTGTGAACAGGAGGGATTTTGGATGATTTTCATATGCTGGGAAATATATCTCAATACCTCGAAAGACCTCTTCCAGCTCGCTAAACATGTATTTAAGTTTCTCAAAAACTTTTTAATACGAGTAGTGTGAATTCGACGAACAATTTTACATCTTGTTGAAAATGATTCTAAGCATCGAATTATTGCGCAATAAGTCTTTTACCCACTGATTTTTCACATAGGCAAAATTATTGTGAAAGATTTATTGGTCAAAACCAAAGGAATCCAAATTTTTGGTTCAATATTTTGTAAATCGACGAAGCTTCTTCTTTCACGAGGAATGGGATGGTGGACATTTTGAACATTTAATTTGATAAAAGATTTAATCATGTGTTTCTTAATGTGACGTAAAATGTGTTACAGTATGAAAGATCTGAAATGAAGAAAGAAAATAATGTGTAAGTTTTCCATTTTTTTGTCGGTAAACCAAATTTATGCTGAAATGTAAGGAGTGGACTATATAAATATTACATTTTATTTTCAAGTAACACCTTAGAAGCCAATGTAACAATAATTAAATTTCGATAAATCGATATAGACAAGATATACGTTTTAAGGACACTTCTTGTTCAAAAAACTATAAAGAATCGGTTAAATTTACGAAAGTACTTTCCTGTACACCCTGTATATTCAATATACAAACTGTGTGTTGCAATTTTTGATTCCCTGGTATAGTAATTAGGATATAAAGACAAATTTTCCAACTAAGACAAATTTCGGTCTGAATAAAGATGATTCTATCACATATATCAAATCGTTTCGATTAGCCTTTCAATATAATGAATTAAAAATCATCGATGGTGCGTTATTAGCACTCAAATGAAAGTTTCGACTGATACTTTTTGCGGAATTTAAAAATCAAATTCGCACTTTAAATTGTAAAAACCGAGCTCACATTAAGCGGCTAATTATTTAAATTTATTTAAATAGTTTGGAAAATAGAAGGGCGTCATAAAAATGTTTGCAAATTGCAGTACTCCGGCTAATTCTCGGCCTTGCTTAGAAGAGGCTTATGTTTAAGTATAAGTTTAAAACTTCGTAAGAGTTAAATAAAGTTAGGGTTGTAATGTTATAAAAGAATAATTCTATCTTGTTATGTACAGAGAACGACTGTAAAAACGACTCCGGCAAAATATGAATTTGCATAATTTCGGTGGCTTTAAATTAATCTTGTTTGTTCTTGCTTTTATTCCCTATGAATATGAGTCTTTTTGTATACACCACAACCAGTAGACGTTCAAAAGTTAGTGTTTTATTTAAAATTACTAAATTCTTTTAAATTTGGAGTTGTGAGTGATATTACAAGTCCAGTTATAATCCTTCAATAGATTAAAGTATTTTTCGCGGACACTCAATTTAGTTAAAAAAAAGTGGACTCTAAATTTAGGTAGGAACAAAAACAGAAAGCTCACATGGGGGGATACTATCTTGTGAATACGGTACTATATAATGTACATAGACTGTGCCAAAAAAATCGCCTATTTTTTTGATTATTTCATTTAATTATTGCAAAAGTTAGATACACTTCTTAGTTATTATATATTAATTATATATTAAGAATTGTATCATCACGACTTTCGGTTTTTTAATACTAATCTCATCTTTCGTCCAAAACTCCTATACCATCAATTTGAAAAATTTGAGCAATACATATTCTTGAAGGGAATTGAATTCTAGTCTCATTATAAATTTACGTCAAACAAGCCGTTTCCATGTAATCGTGCTTTGAACATTAATCTATTTTTACAATGTGAATTTTCAAATTTGAAATTTGAAATTCTGTAACTAATGAACGAATCAATATTTCAAAAAATACAATACATATTTTTAAAGGAAATTGAATGGGCTACAAAAAGTCCGTTGGACTTTTCAGTCGAAGCCGACAACGAAAAAGCCAAATGAAATTTTGGCGAAAAGTCGTGACTCTTCACAGAATCAAGGGAACGACACAACATGCCCATTGCCGATTCAGCTGACACTTAAACATTGGCAAGTGTATTCCGAGACCGATTTTTGGCTTTAACACATCATCAGTCAGACTCGAAATAAACGTTCGGAAAGCAGCTGAATGAATGACCAAGTGTACGACCATATACATTGGCTTTATCGAATATAGGATGCAATATAATTCAGCTCACGCCATCTTGTGGCGAAACTCCTCGGGAGATACTTGATGATGTTTAGGTGGCGACTAAATAAATGGGTAATTATTACTTGGGAGGATGGATGAATTTTCATTGGATTTGTATATTTAAAATAGTTTTAACTGTAACGGTTTTATAATTTGAAATATTTTAATTTATTTTTAAATACTACATCGCATGCCGAAAAATGTAGGAAGCTTTGAAAATGAGTATATTAATATTTGAAATATGAGAATGAACCAAAACTTTCTTATTGATCACAGTAAAGATTAATATGACCTTCATTTTATCATTATTGAGGATTTTTTGTATGTAAGTTCCGGATAATCCTAATATAAGTAGATTCTTACATCTCAAATGCGGATTTTATAAAAACTTTATTGGAAAAAAATTGTGTCGATATTGAATATTATACTTTGCGATATTGAATATTATAGTATTGAATATATAGTATGTTAAGCTGGGTCTACATCAATACAAATTTGCGTTTTGCGGCCTGTGTGTGCCTGACACACAAAGTCACACACAAATATTATCGCCGCGCAGTACGCATACGAACCATCTGTTGTCCACCAATTAATTCAAACAAATTGTTGCAGTAAATTCAACACGCACGCAAAATTTTATTGGTGTGGACCCAGATTTAAAGTTTGTAAGTAACACTGAATAACACAAAATGAAGAAGCATTATCAATAAAGAGATATCAAAAAGCATATATTACACAAGTACATATGTACGAGTTGGTTTTCCATATTCGCGCACATTTTTTTCATCCTTAGTTCATTGGCAAAATCTAATGATTGTTCACGAAAACAATTTGAAGAATTTTCTGCGGATTATCAATATCTACAGATTCTAGGGAGTTTAAACTCGCACTGAATACGCATTAGATGTTGGCCTGGCTGTCTTGTCAACAGTGCTGTCAGATAGAATGCTATGTCAGTCTCATTATTGAATGTATACATCTTGTAAGTTAAGTAAGGGCCTAACCCCTGAGGATGTATATATAGTGATTACCACATAGATATCAACGAAAAAAACCAACTCTAATATGGTGAATTTATAGAATTATTATCCATCTTGAAATTAGATCTGTTAACCAAGTAATACAAGGGTGATTCGAAAAGTTCTCGGTCTGAGACAGCGGCCATACAACCAGATGGTATTTGTCACGAACAACGAATAATACCTGACAAATAGATAACATGATGCTAAGTTTCAGTCACGTGACTTTAGTTGCTTGTTTGTGTCTATCGACTAAAGTAAACGAGCTGTAACTTTTCTGCAAAATGGATAAAACTGAAGTTCGAGATGTTTCGGTTAAAAATGTCAATATTTTTACAAAATTTAAGCTTTTATTTCCATAACAAAATAAATTGCCTTAATAACAAAGATATTGGCCATCGTTAACTATTACTTTTTCCCATCTTTCTGTCAAAGAATTAATTCTGCGCTAAAAGAACTTTTGGTTTTTTGAGGCCAACCATTCATCAAGCCAAATTTTGACTTCTTTGTAAGAATGTAAATGTTGTTCTGAAAGTACATGCTGCATCAATCGAAATAAGCGGTAGTCTGAAGGAGCTAAATCCGGTGAATATGGCGGGTGGGGTAGGACGTCCCATTTAACGTTTTTCAAATAGTTTTTTTACACACTTTGAAACATGAGGTCGAGCAGTGTCATGTTGTATAATCGTGTCTTTGGGCCTATTCTGGTCGATTTTCTTTCAATGTTCGCTTCAATGTTATCAATTCTTGTCGGTATCGATTCCCAGTAAACGTTCGTAATACACAGTTCCCCTACTATCCCACCAAATACACAGCAAAGCCGTCTTTCCAGGTGTATTGTGCACTGGTTGTGATGTTGAAGGCTGGCCGATGATTTTTTTGTTCTTTGAGTTGTCAAAATAGATCCACTTTTCCTGATCTGTCACAATTCAGTGCAAAAAACTTTTTCTTTTCTGTCTTGCAAGCAAAATTTCGCAAGTGTTTTTTCGCTTTTCAATGTATCTTTCCTTCAATTCACATGGAACCCTTTTTCCTTCCTTCTGGATGTTTTCCAATGCGTGTTTATGTTCCGAAATGCTGGATTGGGCAACATTGAATGCTTCTGCCAACTGTTTTAAATTACGAATTGAGTCTTCATCCAATAATGCTTGTAAATCTGATTCTTCTAATTTTTACGGCTGTTCTTGCCTTTTAATTCAAAATCACCACTTTTAAAGCATTTAAACCATCGTTCACAAGTCTTTTGGGTTAGAGTATGTTCACTATAAGCAGTAGTTTTCTTCAAATGAAAGTAGATAATTAAACTTCCTCGCAAAACGTCTTTTTCTGGTATACAATTCGACATATTCAAAGCTTTGAAAAACTATGCTTTTTATACAACGAAAATTAATAATGAACTGGCTTTTGATTGCCTATGTTTACCGTTCAAAACGCCATAGTCATTAGTCTATACCAACAAATGTATCAGTAATGCCATCTCTTAACAAAATCGTCATTATTAACCGAAACATCTATTATATTCAATAGTTACGGCCGTCAAAGTTATCACAAAAATCCATAATGATCGACGTCGATTTGTATATGTACGAAGATACGTATTCCTGACATTGTTGACATCTCGATATATGGTAGCATGCCCAGAACATTTTACTCAATATTTGGGAACAGACCTCAAAATTAGAAAAAGGAAGTACGCTTTCACAACCATAATACCCTCACACACATGCCTTGGATTATTGTTGTAAAACTTCTTAACCTACGCCTCGTAGTGCTTCCTCATATGCCGTATTCTCAGGATTTGGAATTCATTGAGGTCAAAGCAGAAACAAGCGCTATTTTTCAGAATTTGATCGATCGCAGGAAAAATTGGAATAATAAATATATTAAATTGAAATTGTGACAGACAACGTTGAAAAACGTCAAAAAATCTTGTGGTTTCTCTGTCAAGAGTTGGAACAACCCTCGTATATGATGTACAACCATCTCCATGAATAAAAAATAAATGATTTTTAAATATGGTAATACGTAGTTCGCGACGAGTCACTAATAAAATAATTAAAATGAATTACTCCTCTAAAACACCCTAAAACACTGGGATGAGAGGTTCAACTGTTACATCTCTGACATCATCTCTTCATTGTCGCCATCATCATGTATCATAAAATACATAAAACACAACAGATGATTCAATCTGAATTGAAGCATGGTTAACAAAACGTGAGTAGAGATGTTAAAAAAAGTGATTTTGTAGATCTTTTTGAGTTTAGGGTTTCACTAAAGGTTCGAATAGGAGAATTGATTCAGTTACGATTTATTAAATTGTTCATAAAATAATATGAATAATGCTCTCATGCTCAAAACATCAACTAAAGTGTTGCGAACGGATTCGTAAGAGGTCTCCAGATACTGATCCATCTCTTTTACGTTTGAAATGCGATTTTTTGCCACCATTTCTTCTAGGCGATTCCGTTAGACGAAATTGCCGAGGGTGGGCCTCAACGAGGTGAAGCTTCAATCACTAATCAGAATTCTTTCATTGTTTTATTATTCGTATATATCCAGTATTTTCAGCGATTTAGCATAAAACATTGGTTGACTGACTTCACCAACAGGTGTAAACAAACTGGTCGGCACATGGAGCCAAAATTTATGTGATAATTAGGTATCAATTTACAGCCAAAAAATCATACTCTTTACATGGGTTGTTGAAAGAAAATTTCCCATTACTTAACGGAAGGTATGAAGTAGCAAAAACAAAACGTGATATTATTTTCAAAACATCATGGAAATGCTTATTTTTGCGAATTAAATTAAAAAATAAAACAAACATATTGGATACTTTCAAATTTAAAAGAGGCTCTCTACCGAAATACCATATATAACATCTCATGTCCTACTATTCACTGATGAAAATATTAAAAATTCTCATATTACTTCGTATTATATCGTTGCTATTTTCACTTTGACAAGACCAGTTGCTTCAGATCGCTATTTACACAAACATAAAAGCGGCTAGCGGATGTATACAGTACAATATAAATTCATATTTGTAGACGGCAAGATAAAATAAATGCACAAATAAAAGGAACAGCAGCACTTAGAGCTGTTTTCTTGGAAAAATGTAAAATCGCGCCAACGAGAACCTTTTTATTTTCCGAATATCTAACGTACCGCTGAGATACGAACGTCTCGATTTGTATTTTTGGGCGTTCTTTTGCGTCATCCACAGTTTTGCATGGAATATACAATATTTTTTCTGTATTTATTTTCAAGTACGCTGAAATTTCGAACAACCATATTTAAAGTTTAATTTTGGCCCTAATAAAATTTAATTTAAATAAGAAACAATATGGAAATAATGCATGATGTGGTGTATTACATACGCCGCTTGGTAACAAAATATTATACTTTGGAATCATTAGTCCCTGTAATTAAGTGTATGAGGTATGTACCTCGATAAATTTGAAGCTGCAGATGATTCAACATGCAGAAAATTATTTAAAAGCGGTGATTTTGATGTCAACTCTGATCTGTTCACAAGATCTGTCACTGAATTTGTCATAAAAGTCTAAACTATCATAAATACAAGCACAATTTATGTTGCTAACTAGTATAGGTTATCGTTTCTCAACCTTTTTAGTATCGTGACCGTCTAAACAGTCAAAAAGTTTAGTAAAAAACGTTGCGACCCCCAATACAATATATTAAATTGACGTTTATCATCGGCCGGTTAACACGGAGACGATTTGTTCTTTTTTCACTATCGTTTTTAATTTTTAATGGCTTATAAAGTCCTATGAGTGAGTTCACATGCTTACGAATCGCGAAAAAAAAAACGAGTCATCTATTTGTCTTTATGTTAAATGACGAATCATGAATGACGGATGTATGTATGAATGGTGAGTTACATTTATACCGAAATATCGCACACAGCCACAATTTCAGAACTAAAACACTTGTGTAACCCCTTACCAGTTCGAACCTGTGCCTTGCACATGCACGCGCTTGTAAAATGACCCGCCCGCGAACTTCGCGCTATCACCGCCCATATGCGAAACGGATCATTCGTTCCGAGCGCTTAGGCAGGTTCGTACAAGCAATGCATTTTGGGAATAAAAACAAAAGAACTAGACGAAGAGTTTCATTGTTTATTACGTTTTTACGAAAACAAGTACTATAATTTCTTAATCGTGTTATATACTTCTTAATATTCGTGTTAAATACTACGATTTTTTCTCTCAACCAGTGTTAAATTGTACGATTTCTTCTCTCACTCAGTGTTAAATAAATTATTTACCAATGATCAGTTAAAGAAAATATGCTATTTTACAAATCAATCCCCGGTCTTGCAACTGGCAAAGAACTCTTTATAGTTTTTATTTATGCAACCCAAAATACAATAACTTCGACTTTAATACATCTTTTCCGGTATGTGCTGATGGTGCGAAAGCGATAACGAGGAAGAACACTAGTGCGATAGTAAAATTAAGATATTATGCCACATGGACGCGCGGCTTTCTTCACATAAATACGCTTGCTATAAAAAAGATGCCAGATAATTTACAAAATGTTCTGTCAAAAGCAGTAAAAATTGTTAATTTTATTAAAAAGCGATAATTGCAGACTAGGAAATACTGGAAGGGACTAGGAAACTGAAGTTAGGTGGTTGTCGCGAAGAAAAGTTCTAATGAGGTTTTTTGAATTTCGAGATAGAGATAGATATTTACAAGATAGAGAAACGTTATTACTGTTGGCTTACTTGAGCGGTATATTTTCACATTGGAATGACTTGAATATGAGTTTACGAGACCGTAACAAAAATATGTTACTAACGACAGACAAAGTCAAGTATTTGGATTATACGCCTTGAAAAAAAACGCAATTTCCAAAAAAAAATGGATATAGAATGCGAATTGAAAATTCAGTTACTGGCATATTTTCCGATGATTTGTCGAAAAGATGGATTCTCAATCCGTTTGATGAAAATGTTGTAGCTGCTGAATTACCTATTAAGATTCACAACCAATTTGTTGAGAAATCGGTCGACAACACCCTACAACTAGAATTTTTAACTGAAGATTTAGATAAGTTTTGGCTTGCACAACGATTTGAATACAGAAGTCTAGTAAACGAAGCTTTGAAAACTAGAAAATATCACTAGAAAATAATTTGCTTATGTATGTTTGCAATGATGGTCCACGTATAGAAAAACTTTTAAGTGAAAAGCAAAT
This sequence comes from Cosmopolites sordidus, assembly GCA_031761425.1. NCBI lineage: Eukaryota > Metazoa > Arthropoda > Insecta > Coleoptera > Curculionidae > Cosmopolites > Cosmopolites sordidus. Next base: position 1,122,657 of record JARFXV010000530.1, on the reverse strand, counting down.
TTAATCATCGGATTAAATTATGTTTCGTATACGAACCCCCAAGTTGACAAACGATGGTATATGTTATGATCTGATAGACATAGGCAAGACAAAATAAGGTGGCTGAATGTTATATGGAAACAACATACTTCTACAAGCACTAAAATAAATTTCTGAACAGTTTGAAGCTGATAAAGATTTTAAAGACAGTGGGGTGACTAACTCTAGAAAATCTTGTTCAAAATGAATAAACGCAATATGCGAGTGCCTAATATGGTAGGTCAACTATATAATGAATTATATATGTATATGTAAACAAATGCAATATTTCACCTACCTTGTCTATACCATTTAACTTGAGGATCAGGTGAACCACCCACGCTACTGCAGGTCAATTCCTGTCTCTTGCCTTCGGTTACGGTCACTCTGGAAGCAGGGGCTATTTGAGGTGATTGTGGAGGTGCTAAGACAGTCAGAGTGTATCTTTGAGCGTGCAAATCCTGACCAGATCCTGCTGCTTTCACCTTACATTCGAATCTACCATTGTCTCTATCGTAGGAAGCGTTGCTAATTAGTAAGTCATAGATTCCTTCCTCAACATGGTAGTTTGGTCTGAAAAAGAAAAGTGTATTTTTAGCAACATTAAAATTCGGTGTTAATTTGATTATTTACTCCAACAAAAAATAAATTTTTTACATCAAGTCTATGTCTACCAAGAAGACATAGTTTGAGGTGGAGGAACAAACAGAAGTCACACGGGAATATATGTGGGGAATACGATGCTTGGTCTATGACACTGATTGAGTTTTTAGTCAAAAATTTGCGTACAAGTATCGACGTATGGGACGTATTATCCAGTTACAAAATTCCTAGAATTACTTGAATTAATATTGAAGCCTCACTCTGAAACGTATTGGTTTCTGTCACATTGGGCTCAAGTTTGCAACAGAACTTGATAGAGAATCATTGCTCAGAATACTGTCATTCATTTTGCAACGGATCATCAAGTAACTCTAGGGGATTCAAACTCGTATTGAAGACGCATCAGCTGTTGGCCTGTTTTTGTAAAAAAGATACTTCATTTCCTTAAATCTCACTCAGTTCGTTCCTGGTTTTTATTATAAACAAAATGATTCACACTGTGCAGTAAAATCCTTAATACAGCTAGTGCAATTACGTACAACCATATCCTTTTAACCATAAATTTAACGTCTGAGATATGGCTAGATCAATTCGGCTGTAGAAAAATAATTAATAGGACTGTGAAATATGCGAAAAGTTCGCTGATTTGACAAGGCGGAAATTCTTCAACCTGGAAAAACCGTGAGCGAAAACGTAATGAGAAAGATTGGAGTGAGACGAAAATTAAAAAGTATTTTTTCTTCGGGTAACGATGCGGCCCACACTTTTAATTATATCGAGAAAATGGCTAAAAAAAATAATTACTAAAAGAAAGAAGTAATAATAAAGCTGTTCTCGATAAGACTGTTTAATTTGAGACTGAGCTTTTTTTCCCTTCTCTTTCCAAAAAAAATAATTAAACCGAAAGTTTAACGGACAATATTTACGTTGACAGTTGGGACACTTTCGAGTTTTATTGCGGCTTTTAAAAATATATCCATTTGACATGCGACCAACATTAGAATAAAACACGAATAAAAATCTGCGACCCTTACATTGTTCCAAAACTTTATACTGTAACTTTTCCAGCTTCTTTAAAGGGACAATTCTTCTAATAACAATAATTTTCTATTAAATCTAAGAAGTTACAGGGTTCTGGAAGGACCCTTCAATGGTTTATAAACGTAAAATGTTATATTTAAGTATTGCCTTAAAATTATGAGTCTGGCGATATTTCATGTAATAAAAGTTTTAACAACTTTCCTCAACTAGTACAAAAAGATACAATTGATAAGTTCAATACAATTTTTTTTGATAATTTTCATTTTGGAACATTTAAGCATTTATTTATTTTTGAGTTGAGTTTATTTATGAAAAAAAAATAAACAAATTTATTATTCGAAATAATCTCCCCCACTTTCTATATACTTCCGTTATCTGGTAGGCAACTAACGAATCGCAGATCAAAAACAGTTTTGCTATTTTGATCTGCGAAAAACTCATTGAGGCTGTTTTGGATTTCCTCAAGAAATTTGAAGTGGTTATCAACCAGATGATATTACAAGGATCAGAAGTTATAAAAATATAATGGAGTCAAGTTTCCGGAATACGCCGGGTGCGATAAAATCTTCCAGCCGAACTCGGTGATCGTTTCCAGAGTCCCTTATGCTTTATGAGGTTGCGCCTTGATCTGAAGCAAAATCGATCCACGGCCTCGTTTGCGTTGCGTAAGATCTCGTATTTCTTCAATTTTTTTTTTTGTATCCAGTCTAGAAATAATGGCTTTCCCCCAAATAGTGCATTAGGAAAGGGAAATAATGGTTCCACGTCATCAATCTAGAGAAATCCATTACCAATTTAAATCCATAAGAAAGAAAAAGCCATTTAAAGTTCGAAGCACTCCCTTTCCTTCTTCCTCTAATCCTATTAGAACAGGATACAAATACGGTGAGCCGGTGGATCACATTCTGTGAATTCGATGTCAAGATAGCATTTAGGTTTGTGGTTCTGGACAATGTTGCCGGCCTAACACAACTTTGTTCGCCGAATCTGTCATTTTCATGTTCTGATCGTTTTTGAGTTGTGCCTTCAAAAGTTTAGAATTATTTTTACTGTATGCTCTTTTGGTTTAGTTTCTGCTTTTGTGAGTTGTGTAGTAAACAAGGTGCGATTATAACTGCAAAAAATGCCAAAACCGTTAAGCAGTTGGTGTAAGCCACTTATATCTAAGAATCACTTAGCAGTTATTTGGAACAGGAACGAGATAATGGGTCTCCTCTTTTGCCATTAAACGCTATGAGAGAGGTATGTATTAATAACTTAGCAGGTCTCATGGTTAATTGGAGGTTTTTTAGAGAGTTTTAGCTGCACTAAATATTAGTATTGGTACAGTTAGTGCAATTTCGAAAAAGTTGAAGAATAACGAAATCTTAAAATCACCGAAGAAAAAGCGTCTACATCCAAATCGAGTAACTAATCGAGATCATCTTTATGTGGGCTCAGTTCGCAATCAAATCTAGGAAATGAATGAAAAAAGTGAGTAGATTTATATGGTAATTTTGTACTTTATTAAATTTTATTGAACTATTTCAGAACGAAGGGTTAATATTGATAGTATTCATGAAAAACTAAAGAACGTGCGGCTCTTTGATGAATGTGAAACTTCGCTTCATATACTTCTAAAAGAAATTGGTTTCAAATGGAGTAAGGGGGCAGTGAATGGAGTAATCCACGTGAGGGCCTGATGGAACTTCCAGATATTGCTTTTTAACGAATCCAATTTTTCAAGATGTATCAGAATATCAAAGACGAATCACTGTTTGATTTTGTTTATTTAAATGAAACATGGATATTTCAAAATGGGACCTTGTGTCACTCATGGAAAGATGATGACACGTGGAGAGTAAACACTACAAAAGCATGTTGTCAAGAATGGTTGTTTCAAGACGTGTTAATATAACATGTTATTGCATATATATTATTCGTCATGCTGGGAACGAGAATGGCTTTATTCCAGACGTCGAATTAGTTTTCTCTTCTAAAACAAAAGGCGATTATCATGGAGAAATGAATCAAGATAACCTTCTGTTTTGGTTTGAAAACCAGCTGTTGAAAATCTTGGAGGAACCATAAGTTATTGTCAGGGATAATGCACCATATCACAGTACACTCATGAATAAACCTCCAACTAGTGCATGGATAAAATTAAAAATTCCAGAATGGCTGACGAAGCATAATCTTCATTTTGAAAACACTATTTTGACAAGTGAACTGCCGCAAATCGTTATTCGGTAAGAAGTAATTAGAGGGACAGGTTTATGTTTTATAGTGTTCTTTTTAGAAACAAGCCTAAAAAAGAATATGTGGCAGACCATATGGCTGAAGAGCATTGCCACAAAGTGTTGCGTCTTCCTGGTCAAAAATTATTACTATCGTCATATAGGTCGAGATGGAAGAACGATTGATAACTGTTTGGATATGAGGAAGGAAGCTTTATCAACACTTACATCATAGAACTGGATAAACAGCATCAGATATACAGAAGAAAAGATTGAAAGATGGTCGAATCGCGAAAGAGTATTTCATAGACTAACAGTTAATCCCCTAATAATTTACTTTAACAACGATTCAGATGCTGAAAGTTGTTTTAGTGATAGTGAATAATTCAACTTTTTGTGGAGTAAATGAAATGCTGCTATGTTCACAAGCTAAAGATTGGAAATAGATTTTTGATTAAAATTTTAAAGAAAAAAATTCCTGTTGCTTTTTCATTTACAGTTTTATGGATCATACAAAAGCCAAAGTCTGGGTATTTTGGTGTTGACGTGGCATCATTGTAACGTCACTGTGTCATTGATTTTGATGACGTACAACCATTATTTCTCCGAATAAGCTATAGTTCCCAATTTAAAGTTTCTGTTTCACAGTCTAAAGTTTGGTCTTCCCATATTGCCAGTTGTAGCAATGTGAACTGTTTATAAGATACACAGTATGTTCAAAAAATAAGGGAACTTTTTAAATAAAGAAAAAACCATTCGTTATTTTGCCAAAATTTGAATTCTTTTTTATTCATAATACATCCTTGGTGTAACACAGTCATAAAACTTCTCCTTTCATAAAAACGATATAAATAAAAACTTTCAAAAAAAGTCATAAAACTCATTCTATTGGTGGCCAGTCTGAGTCTCGGGAACAGATAATAGTCACAAGGAGATAAATCAGGCGAATACGGAAGATGTCAAAGCACACAGACTTGTGACACAAAAATTCCTGAACAGCGAAGGTCCTGTGAGGTGGGGCCTTATCGTGCAACAAAAAAACAACTTCCGGCGCTTGATATTCGGACATCACTCGAACGATTCTCTTCAACAAATGGTCCATAACACCCAGATAATATTCATCAGTGATATTTTGACCCTGTGTGCACTTTTATCACCAACGCATCGCGATTTTCATTTTTTGCTGGTTTGGCTTTCGATCGTGTTCCACAGCCCTGGAATCGCTTATAGCACTCGAACAAACTGTACGAGATAGACAATCGTCACCATAAACTTTTTTCTATCAATTCAAATGTTCCTGTAAAAGTTTTAAGAACATGAAATAAATTTTATAATAGTTCTTTGTTCCCTCGTGTTTTTGTGATGAGGTGATAAAGGTATTGTCACTTTAAGCACTATAACCTGCCAATTCGTTGATCAATTGTAATGCTGGCTGGAGATATACCGCTTTCAGATTATATATTGCTTCAATAGATGGCGCTAGTAGTTTTCTATTAATTTAAAAAATCGCGCTATCTATCCGATAGACTGTGTATGAAATGAATTTAACCTTTTTTATGCTTTTCAAAAGCTATTAGTTGAAGTGTGTCTTATAAAGTTTTCCTTTAGGGCATTTCTTGATCAGAAACACGTTAAGCAGTAGCTAAAAGCAACAGAACAGGAAAAAATGTGGAAAAGTTCCTTGTTATTTCAATTATGTCAAGGGAGCTATATCAAACGTTATTAAAACGGCTCAGCCAGCTAATCCCGCGCTTCTGGTCCAAATTATCTAAAGCCCCTTTTGGCACTGACGCCGCATCGCGAAGCGTCCGGAATTCTGTCCGGCATAGCCCCCTTCAAACACCCCCTTTAACCGGGACCTCGCAGGAGATCCTACTGAAACTTTGATGGCCGTCATCGGATGACCGTCTGAGCTTAAATGTTCGGATGCAGGATGCCCGCGTCGTGATTTTCAACGGTCGAAATTTAATTAAAAACAACGGCTTAATTAACATTGTTTGTTTTTATGGGCGGATCACACGTCCTACGTCCCATAACGACCGAAACAAGTTTTTACGACCGGTTTTTTGATGATATGGGATAAACTTCGAAAAATAATAGGGTTCTTCTATGGCTCTTAGTAATTTATAGTATAAATAATGGTGTTTAACTGTATAAAACTCAAACAATTTATATATACATATATATATATATATATATATATATATATATATATATATATATATATATATATATATATATATATATATATTATACTCAAAATGCCTCAAAGAACAAAAAGTACCTGACTTATGGAAAAATGCGGAAGTGATCCTTTTGCATAAAAAGAGAGCACAGGACGATTTAAAGAACTACCGTCCAATAAGCCTCCTATCAGTAATGTACAAAGTTTTTATTAAGATAATTTCTAAAATAATATTAAAAAAAAAACTGAATGACGCACAACCAAGAGAACTAGTAGGATTCAAAAGTGGATTCAGTACAATAGATCACATTCAGGTTGTACAGCAGGCCATAGAAAGCCACAACGAATACACCATGCCACTGTGGTTGGCTTTTATCGACTACGAAAAAGCACTTGACTTCATCTCAAAGCATGCAATAATGGCTGCACGGCTTAGCTAAGGGGTAGATAAAGCATATGTAAACCTATTAGGATCGATATATGATGGAGCTACAGCCACAATTCACCTTGACGATCTTGAAGTGGGAATTAATGTAGAACGACGTGTACGGCAGGGTGACCCAATATCGCCTATTCTTTTCTCGGCTGACCTTGATAAAGTATTCCGTAAACTGGATTGGGAACAGGATGGTGTAAAGATCAATGGTGCAAACTTAAACCATCTTAGATTTGCAGATGATATCGTTCTCCTTTCACAGAACCTAGAGGAGCTGCAAAGACGCATACAAGAACTGCAAAGGGCAGGCGAACCATTTGGCTTAAAAATAAACCTGAAAGAGTCAGGTTATGTTTAATAACTTCGCTTAGGACAGAAGAATTTTAGTTTTAGGAAGGGATTTGGGGATTGTGGGCAGCTTTATATATCTTGGGAGGAGGATTTCAATGGAGGGGAATACCGTCCGGGAGGTGGAACGGCGTGATAAATGTGGCTGGCAGACATTTGGTAGGCTCAACATTGTGTTTAAGAGCAGACTCCCACTTTGCCTGAAAAGAAAAGTCTTCGATCAGTGCGTTCTACCCATTATGACATACGGAAGTGAAACCTGGACACTCACATCCCAATCAATTCAAAAACTTCGGGTAGCACAGAGGGGAATGGAAAGACGAGACAGAAAGTCCTGCGCATGGATCAGGGAACAAACGAAAGTCTGTGACATCATTGGAAGAGTAAAGAAATTGACATGGAGTTGGGCAGGCCATATAGCGAGGCGATAGGATGACAGATGGACCAAGGCAATCCTGGACTGGATACCGCTTGATCGCAAACGTCCGCGAAGAACACTGAAAGCGCGATGGATTGATGACATCGTTAAGTATATTAGACCAGAGTGGAAGAGGAAAGCGCAGGACCGTAAAAGTTGGAAACATGCTGAAGAGGCATCAGCCTTCATCCTGCAGTGGGTCGACACGGGCTGATGATGATAATGATGATATATAATCAATGCATTGCTTAACCACGGGGTAAAGAGAGCCTATGTGAACTTACAGGCATCCATATATGACAAGCTACAGTGACAGTTCTCATGGATGGTCTTGAAGTTAAAATTAATGTACGTCAGGGTGAGTCCACGAAGAAGACCGAAAACCTGATGGACTGGTGATATTATAAAGTATATTGGACCCGAATAGCAGAGGAGAGTTCAGAAACACGCGTCTTGGAAACTCAGGACCGCACGCATGCTGCGAGGCCTTTAGTGGATATACAGTGGCTGAGTAATGATGATAATTATCAGTATCAGCAAGCAGTTCAAAAACAGTCCAATACATTTTGTGGGCGACGTTGTCGGATTGTAAGATTTCTCGATGAACCAGAGAAATAGTAACATTTTAAAGAAGGTCGATAAGTGCGTATTTGGGCTGAAGTCAGATATGAGTTATATTTGGGTAGCAAATCGTGCTAGTGACGCAAGTTTTATAATAAGTAATAACAAGTAAGTAATAACAAAATAGAAATAAAAGCGAAGAAAACAAGAAACTACACAACAGAACAAGACTAAACACAATAGCGATTTAAAAAATAGAACAAATTTTTAGTGGTTTGGAAAATAAGATGATGGAAATAGATGTTAGAAAGGTTAGAACGCAAGAGAAGTAAAGAAAATATACAGAAGGAACTTGATAAAATTCAGAAAAGAAAACGATTTAAAGAGTAAAATCGAAAAATCGTAGATTAGAATAAAACTCCTAGACAGGAACAGATGAGAAAAAAATATTTCGATTCAAGGAATCGACGAAAACGAAGAACATAAAAGAGAGCTGGGGAAAAATTGCAACAACCAATGATCGTAACAAAGTTACAAGTAAACAACGAAGAAAATATGATTGAATACAAAAAATTGGCACCAATTTTACAGAACTGAAACGAGATAAAATAAAAACAGAAATATTCATGGATGTTAAGAACTTAAAGGTATAAGAACTAAGTTGATTTGATTCATTTGATGAAGAGAAAATGAAAACACAGAACAGAGAAGTTGACAGAAATCCCGGGGTCGAACCTTTAGCGAGAGGTTATCTACTAACCATTCCAAACTAAGGGAAAAATTGGCAAAGGTGAGTGGATCAACTTCGCGTGTAGGTAGCTAATCAGAAAATTAACGACCAGTAGAAAGCATGGGAAAAGTGTAACAAATTCAGCTACGATAATGTATAACACTTTAAACTAACACTTACATTTTGTTATGTTTAGATCTTAGGACAGACTGCATGGAGTAAGTATTTTGGTAGTCTCCACATTATGATTTCTGATACCTCCGGTGATGTTGTTTTCGTCTAGTTAGCTTCCTAGTTCATCTCAATGCTAGTTACTGTGCAATTAGCAACTTTTGTTCTCTGCATGAATTAGTTCTTTACCATCACCTTTGCTTTGTGGCTATTTATTTCTAGACTTGCCTTTTTGGCATTCTCCTATATTTCAACATAAGTCTCTCACAATAATCTTTTCGATTGTGAATCTACTATGTGTTTTTCTTTATTTATCACCATTGTATTTATGTCTACTAGGTCTATAAATGTGAAACTGAAATTTGCGCATATATGGGAAAGATCTGATGAAAGCCATGGGAAAGATCTGATGAAAACCGAAAAAACACTAGCGAAATACTGCTCGCCAGGTACAAAAGTCATTTCTTCATCAAATTGTGACTGGCGATGAAAAGAGGATATATTTTGAGAATCCTAAGCATAAAAGATAATGGGTAACTCCAAGCGAACCATCCACATTGACTGCAAGGCCAAATCGCTGTGGACCACAGACAATGGTCTGTGTTTGGTGGAATCAGAAGGGTGTGATCTAATATGAGCTGCAAAAACCTGGCGAAACCGCTTGTACTGAACGCTACCGACAACAAATGATTGATCTGAATCAAGCTTTGCGTGAAAAATGACCAGAATATCAAAAAGGGCAACACAAAGTGATTTTGCTTCTTACTTACCAAATTTGGCTCCGTTCGATTACAACGTATTTGCATCGATGGGACCGGCACTTGCTCAGCAGCGCTTTCTTACGAAAATGTATGCAAAATGACTCGATGAGTGATTTACTTCAAAAGAACAACAGTTTTTTTGGCGTGGTATCCATAAATTGTCAAACAGGTGGGAAAAATATATATCCAATAAAATATTTTTATGATTTTCCTACAATAAACGTGTATTTTCTATACAAAAATTCCGGTTTCATATTTACATACCTGGTATATTTGTGTCGCTGGTAATTGTTCAATAGTATGAAGAATAGCAATTAACTTTATAGTTGAATTTTAAAAAATTCGATAACCTAATTTTTTAATAATAAAAATCTCTTTGTTGAGAGATGATACATTTTTAATCATTATAATGTTTTAGCAATATCGTTATTAGATTTAAAAAAAATTAAGATTTAGTTACTAATACAACCAAAGAGGAAAAAATAAAACCTTATATTTGATATCCTGTGTCGTATATATTTTTACTCCTTTCACGTTCATCAGCATGCTGGATGATGATATGTGAGAATTTAACGTGCACTCACGCACAGAACGAGATACACACATGCAGACAAATGAAAAGTTTGTGGACGTGTTTTCGATAAAAATTCATAACAGATGCTCATGTATTGTTTTAAGAAATATCTCGGATATATACGTAGGGTGGAATTATAAATATTTATGGGGACGAAGTTTTAAAGAAACGGCTGAATAATTATACGACAAAACAAAAAAGAACAGGATAAAGGTATATTTTTTTGGTGTTTAAGGATAAATAAAATAATATTGTTAACTTTAACTTATTACATTATCCATTTAAATTATGACACTGGGATAATTGAAAAGTTCACGGAGCAGAAATGATAATACAATGTTATAGTTGAAAAAATGACTTTATTCTTATGTAAATTCTCCCTTAAGATCAATACATTTTTTTCAGTAGTTCTCCGATTCATTTATTCTATCTCCGAAGTGATTTCCTGGAAGTCCTTCAAAATACCCATCTACAGCTGCTATAACTTTTTCATTTGATGAAAAACGCTTTCCACGTAGGAATATTTTGAGGTTAGGGAACAGATGAAAGTCATAGGTGGCCAGAGCTGGTGAATAGGGTGGATGCTCCAATAATTCGTAGTGTAACTCCTTCAATTTGGCCATTGCAAGAACACCTCTGTGAGCAGGTGCATTGTCATGATTTTTTTCTTCGCTAAATCAGAGTAATACTGTCCTGTTATTGTTTTACCGGTTTGAAGGTAATCAGTTAACAAAATGCCTTTTGCATTCGAAAAATTGACGCCATAACCTTTCTGCTCGATTTTGACCACTTTGGCTACTTTGTAGCAAACAACCGGGCTCAGTCCACTCAGGATCATTGTGGTAAACCCAAGTCTCATCCATAGTTATAAAACCAAGTTTAAAATATATTTTTTTCTTTCGAAAAAGATTCAAATATTGCCCATAGTTTTCTCAAGCCCAATTCCTTTTTCAAAATATCAGACACCCGCTCACTTTAGATGCCCATGGCTATAGCAATTTCACTTAGTCAGTTGTCTATAATACATAACCATAGCATGTATATAATAAATTATTTGTTAAGTAGTTGCACTTATTGCACGCCGAGAACGAAGATTATCATCCAGGCTTGTACGACCACATTGAAACTCACCTGCCCACTTACAAACCATTGTTTTTGAAGGTGCAGACTCACCTAATAAACTTACCATTTCACTATGAATTTCCATTGCCTTTAAACTTTTTTTTTATAAAGAATTTAATCACTGCACGATTTTCAATATTTTCCATTAAAAAAAACAGTGATATGTTATCTTACTTTAAGCTGCTGTTTTTTGTACGAATGAATTGACAGATCGACTTGAAACTTCATACTATTCATATAAAGGATGAAACGTCAAAATATAGTAGATTATATAGTTTTTTTTACAGTTGAATAGGTGGCGCTCCGCAATTTTTACAATTAGTCTAGTATATAGGATCTTATAGGAAAAAAGTATATTTTATTTTAATTAAAACTCAACAAAATCTTTGAATCTGTTTAGAGTATTGTCACATATTGTCATTTATAAGAGTATGAATAGAGACTACTCACTATATTCATAGTTTTCTCTCTATATTCTCTCTCTAGAGAATAGAATAAACCTAACCGGAAATCAAATTTGTGAAGAAGTGATATAAGTGAGGTGGATATTTTTCCTCGGATTTTTTTTATTTATACAGAATGGACATGTTGATGATACAGTTGAACCAGTTGTAAATTGTTTTCATAAAGTGCGATGTCATTTTTTTGACAGTTGCTCAAAGTTGCTCAAATGCTCGAGTCGGATAGAAGGCTGGCTTCCAGGACTTAACCCTAAAGATTCCAATAAAGGAATTGAAAATTTTTATGTTGGTCTGATGAAAATCCTCGCTAACGGTACGAAAAACATGTAACAAATTTCACAGTGTGAAGTGCAGTATAATCTTTTGGTATAATTGGTCCTTACTTTTGCTTACATCTGCTTTTTTTGCTTACTGCTCTTACATTACATCAGCCCGCACAACAACTAATCAGCCTCTTGTTCAAGACAACACATAGTTCCAACAAAATTGTTTGTTTATACTTCTAGTATATGCATAACCTCGTTAAGACACTTGTATCTCAATCGTGTCATATTTGATATGTATTCGTTCATCTGTAAAATCGCCAGATTTAATGGCTTGTGATACTAAATTGTTGTTGTTATTGGATTGAATACAATTTATTATGAACAGTGAACGTTCAAGTTTTCTGTAAAACTCACAAATAGGTTAAGATATAAGGAATTTTTCTTAATATTCTGGGTTTTTATTACTAAATAAAAAAGCACGCCTCGCAAACTTGTTTAGAATACTTGAAGTAATACAAAATATTGTAATAAAAATATGTTGCACTATCAGAGAATACAAGTAAATCAAGTTGATAGTCCTAAAATTAGTAACACAATAGATAGAAAGAGAACTGCCAGAAAATATGCTGAATTCAACTTTGAGATCACTATATCACCAGTCTATATAAAAACTAGTAAAAAATTTTTGTTAGGTTTGTGTAAGCCTGTAAAATTTTATAAAAGAAATGTGAGAAAGAGGGTCATCGATTGTAATAAAATATGCAATTTGTTGATATGCACAAAATTTTAAATGGGTAGTATTCAGCTAGTTGAGGGAACTCAACTATCTGAGTCGGGGTCTACGGCAGGTTTCTCTCGACTCTCCAATGCTGTTTTATATACATCATGCCACTGTTGGCTTTAACCAAAAACTCCACATGCATACTTACAATAGGTTTATGAAAAGTGGCGAGTCCATGCTTAACATACAAACACTCTTGAGGCGTGATTTCAACATTGGAGGTCAGGATGGGATCCCTAGCCGCCACACCATTCTTATATTTTTTTCCTTTATTTGTGTTTTTCACCACTATCTAAAACTCAAAAAATATCAAAAATACCTGTTCTTATGTAAAGAAAGAATCACTGGGTAAAAAACAAAAAACCGAACGAAGACAAATTTCTCAGTTATTCTTTTTTGTAATAAATTTGCCTAACGAACAAAATTTTAAAGATATAAAAATGTTATAAAAAATTTTTAAACTAAATTTGACAACTAAAGTTGTCAATGTAAGTATCGTTGACATACACAAAAACATATATTTACTTTCACTCCTTACTTTATATATTACAAATTAATATAATTTATTTTTAAGTTTAGTTTTGAAAACGGGGGGGGAGTACCCTCCGAAACGTTGACGTTAAAAGTTTGTAAACTTTTTTTATAACATTTTTATATCTTTAAAATTTTGTTCGTTAGGCAAATTTATTATAAAAAAGAATCACTGAGAAATTTGTCCCCGTTTGGTTTTTTGTTTTTTACCCAGTGATTGGGAACAGGTATTTTTGATATTTTTTGAGTTTTAGATAGTGGCGAAAAACCCAAACAAAGTAAAAAATATATGAACACGCCACAATCATTCAGACATTACTTAACACCATTCTTAGATAGGTAGCTCCACTTTCAACGAAAGGTTCATTATTGGGAAATAGTCATCTGGTCCCTCTCGATATCGCAAAAGTAGATAGGATAAGGGGAGCATTTCTGAGAAATCCCACTCGCTCAACTAGGTTGCACGCTTCTGAACTGGAGATGATTAGATGATTAAGAGTACTGTAAAGTGACTTTTGCTTAGACATTTGGAATCAATTATGAAAATTGATGGCTGTTCAAGAGTTCAATGAAGCGAGCTACGCTAACCTTTGCATGAAAAAATGACTTCTTTTGAAGAAAACGAAGATGTGACCATCATTATGAGCAACATAGCTTACTTCAATTCAAAAGGGTAGTCACTTAGAGATATAAGATAGGTAGTTATATATAGGTAGTCTTCAGAAAATCACCGTAAATTATACCAGATACCATTCCACAGTCCAAAAAAAACGATGGGGTCTGGTATTGGTAAGTATGGAATTTTCGGGCCATTTTTTTTCCAAGAAAATGGAGACACACTAACCGGTAATTTAGCATATCATGTAATCATGGGTGAAATCACCTATGTTGGGTTACTATTCATGCAGCCGAAGTTTCCATAAATGTTGTTCGCGCTCCATTCTCTAAGTTTGTCACTTTGGCAATGTCCCGTGGCCTCCTCGATTACCAAAAATTATTGGAGAAATTTTTTAAAAGTATAATTTTCCCGTGGACGACCTTGCATAAAAATTAAGTGAAAACTAATACAACTTACCTTAACAAGGTTTTGGCGCAATAGTTCAAACCGTCAGTTTCGAAAAATGTTTTTGTGTAAATTTTGACGAATTTAAAATCACAAGATTCTATAAGAGAAATGTTCATTAAGATGGATGAGGATCATCATAACTGGGCAAGGGTTTTTGCCCGAGTTATGACGATCCCGAGGGCAAGGTTACTGTTCATAAGTGTATTTAATCATAATGGTACACTACTTACTCATTCTACAGAAAAATAAATTAATACTAACTTTAGATATATCGTTGTGCTTACTTCATATTTTTTTTTACCACACAATATAAAAAAAACAATCCAATGTACTCACAGAGAATAATTGGAAATAATTTATAAACATTTTGGCAATATTCGATATTCTCATATTAGATATTGTCATAAAGTGATGGCGCACGCCATTGCATGAAACAATTTATTTCTTATCTATCAGTTATCTTTGTTAAAAAGTCCGGTCGCTAGTAATTTCAAATATAGTTGATTTAATATAGTTTTGATTTCCCCAATAAATTATTTAAAACACTAAAAACCCTGGTGAATATAAATTATATAAAACTTATTTTATTGAATTCATAACGACAACTACAAAGCTTCTTCAAATAGTGAATTAGAACATAAACACTCACCTGTAGTTAGGATCAAAGGATTTGTCTGTAATGGCAACATTGTCGTGACTGTTCTTAGTTTGCTTTATCCAATAATACGACAACATATCGGTGGAACTTTGTGGTGAAAATCGACATTCCAACGTAACATCCTCCCCTTCTCTTGCATCCTTAACGATGTCCTCCGTTCCTCCGAAACAACCTCCTATAAAAAAACAACACATACAATAAAATAAAGGAATAGCAGAAATTACAAAAACATATTAAGAAAAACATCTTCCATTTTATAAAAAGAAAGAAAGTGAAAGAGAGAGGGAGTGAAGTATAAAAATCCCCTTTGCCTGCGGAAAATCCCTTATAACTGCTCCCTAATACTTCAAAAGCGTAATTGGATATAAAAAAAAGGTCCGGTCAAAAAATGACTGAAAATCGAATCAATTACGGAGCCCGCCGCAGAAAAACGAAGTTAAAAAAATAAGCAGGAAAAAGTTTTCGGCGATATATATATTTTGTGTGGTTCTGTTCGCTTGAAAGTTTGAGATGGAAAATGTCGTTAAAAAGTCCGGTGTTGTCTTCGGCTTAAAATTTTAATTCTCTTCGCCGGGAACAGCAACGAACTAATCCGCGCACGTTTATAGAATGAAAATAGAAAAATGAAAAGATAACAAAAACTGAAAATGTGTGAATGTTATTCGTCTTCATTTAGTTAAATCAACATAATTCAGCTGGTGTATGGGAGACAATAACTAAAATGAAAAAAATTACTCAAATTATTAAAGGATACGGTTCCCTATTCTTATAATGAAACCTTTTGTTTAAAAGACTAAACTGGAAGAGATGTACCACTAAACACCAAATGTTAAAAAAATGGGAAGAATAAGTACGATGAGTAACGAATAGAAGATAAAGTTAATGGAAAGATGTCAGAAATATATCGAAAAAAAATTTACGCAAAAAGAAAACGATATAATACGTATTATAATGTACTGCAAATAATGACAGTCTGACACTCCAAGGTTTATATAATTAAAAAAGGGGGAAAACTATACATTTAAAGTTATATAAAGTATACGTTATATAAAAAATGTAAGAAAGCAATACGAATCCGAAAAAGTTTTCGGACATACATATTTAATATATAATTGTGACTGTTGGTAATATACCTAATTTAATTAATTATTTCGTTCTTAAAACTTTAACGAATTAACGAGACCTATAAATAAATAAGCCATAAATATAATGAAATAATTCCATTTAGTTAAATGAAATAACCTTTCGCCTTCAACAAGAACAAAAAACAATGTTTAAATACCATCAGTAAACTTCTGGGCCAACATTTTTAAGCGTAAAAACCATTGAAATTAGGTGTTTCGTTCTTGGAAACAAATTTTGTAATTTTATTAAGAGAAATGAGCAAAATATGAATAATAATTAGTCGGAATTTTGACAGGGACGTTCTTAATGATTTTGAGCATATACATGATCCTTAAGAACTTTATGATGCATTAACAGGTAAAATTTATTTAGGCATTATCAGACTATTAATATATTTATTGACTTCAGATCGTCTGATTGTAAGAATCTAATGACTGATTAGTTGAACACTATTCCTGTTAACAGTTTTATGCTGTCGAAAAATTCAAAGTACATATGTTTCGATTTCTCTTTGATTGTCACACGCTACAATTAGTATATAGTATTGCTGTCTTTATTACATAAAGGATGGCATTTTAAAATAATTTGACGATTCTTAACGATTTTGCGTATCAACCAACGATTAAAAAGCGAAGACATTTTCATAACTTCCTTCTTCTATAGGCCTATTGAAGTATTACTAAAATTTCTATAGCACTATGCCCAAGTCTGAAGCAGAACTTGATTACTTGAACTTGATAACCAATTGACTTAAAGGAGATGAAACTGTACTGGATAGTCATCAGTTGTTGGATAGATACATTTCCAATGATCGACTGAGTGTCAACTATTGCTACATTTTGGGAAACTGAAATAAAAAAACGAAAAAAAGGAAGGGAAAGAAAAAAAAGTAAAATTGAAAGAAAACAATATTTTTAATTCTTGGTATCTTGATATTTCGACTATGAATACGGTGTAAAATGGATTAATCTAATGGAGTGGAGAAGAAAAAGCTGTATATATTTTCCTTAGAAATGTTTGTTTCCTACATGTGAGTGTTATTATATATTTTGTTTGTTTTATTATTATATTTATATTTATTATATATATATATATATATATATATATATATATATATATATATATATATATATATATATATATATATATATATATATATATATAAAATGCTAAAGTTACTAGGTTCTCGGGTAGAACCGCGTTTAAGATTTGTACAATCTCGACGTTTAGGCTTCCACTTTGAAGCCATTATCAAGAGAATTTAGTTGATGTACTCCGAGGCCTCAATCTGCCTACTCTCCAGAGTTCAAAACCAGAAAAGATAACCACACTTTTTCTGGTTGTGAACTCTGGGGAGTAGGCAAATTGAGGCGTCGGAGTAAATCAACTAAATTCTCTTCATAATGGCTTCAAAGTGGAATCAGAAATGTCGTGATTTTACAAATCTAAAACGCGGTTCTACCCGAGAACCTAGTAACTTTAGCATTTTATATATATATATATATATATATATATATATATATATATATATATATATATATATATATATATGTCTAGTCATATAGGAACTAGTCATCCGTCGTGAAGTCGCCGAAAATATGAGTTGTTTGCTTGTGGATAGGATCTCCCCATTCTTGACGAGAGAGCTTACCCTGATGAGTCTAACCACCAACAGACGAAACATATGCCCTCCAATGTAAGGGATGAGTGGGACTCCTTCCCGGTCAAGCAACTAAAAGAATAAAGTTGGCCGACAAATCGTTCTCTACGGAATGCAAAAATATATATGGTATTCAAATCAATATTAATAAAACAGAAATGATGGCTGCAGTTAAAGGTGATGCAATAAATTTAAATAAGCAGCAAATCAATGCAGAACATATTAAACCTTAAATACTCGGAATTAATAACATGTACATATAGTGAGTTGGAAGAAAAATTCCACAGAACCAATAAAAATACCAAATAAATTCTATTAAGTTCTGAATAAACTAATATTTATTAGCACAAACGTAAGCAGAAGCACTGAAGCCAAGTTATTTAATAGTGTATTTGCACCCTTATCAACATCTAGCAGAAACCGACCACGCTCAAAAATGAAGAAGACGACCACCTTATATATATAATATATAACGGAATCTTCGAACGTCCCTTTCACCAACTTCAAAACGTCAGATTAAATTGAAAATTTGCACACTTATGAAGGGCCTATGATAATACAATAATATAATAAGTTCATCCCATTATCTTGAATAGGATCGTCAAGAACAAGGATTTATTTTCTGAGAGGGAGCTTGAGACACGGGTATAACGCCCAAGGAATGCAGTAGGCGCCCAAATTACCCACTCTTGCCATCGATAGGTAGTGACAAAAAATAAATAATAGTTTAAAAAACTATTTTCACGCTTTTATAGGAGAACGAACTAAAAAATTAAAAATAAATTATACTTGAAAAAACTAAAAAAAATTAATGTCATTGTAAAAATAATAGTTTAAAAAACTAAAAAACACGCTTTTATAGCAGATCGAACTAAAATATGAAAAATAAATTACAATTTTAAAAAACTAAAAAACACTACGCTTTATTGGTAAACCGAACTAAAAAGTAAAAAATAATTTTTAATATAGGAATAAAGTGATGAAGAAAAAATTAATGTGTCATTGTAAAAAAGCGTGGGGTGCTTTGTACCATACTTTCATACTAACTCTACTTATAGAAACGGTTCTGATGGCATAATTATAACTGACATCGAGCACACCACGCTTTTTTCACAATGACACGTTAATTTTTTCGTTCATCACTTTATTCTTATACTAGAAATTATTTTTTACTTTTTAGTTCGGTTTACCATTAAAGCGTGTTTCTTAGTTTTTTAAAACTATAATTTATTAATTTTTCTCATATTAAAAATTCATCTAAAAGGATTTTATGCTGGAACTGTATGAACGTTGAAAAGGCCATAAATGACTAGATGAAGGCGGGTTTAATTTCAGAGTTCAGTTTCAGATTGATATGACAACTTCGCCCAGCGAAGTGAGGCTTCCCATATAGACTTGCGAAGAAAAATACATGTTAAAGGTAAAGTGTTAGGGTTAGAGGCGCATCAGCAACTAGGCTATTTAGCGACTGGACCTACAGCTTAACGTGGGTTCCGGTCATCAGCTTAACTAACAACGGTCAGCATCAGCTTAATTAACAACGGTCATCAGCTTCCGACAAACCCAGGCCAGCACCCCCCTCGGGCTATAAACCCTTGGTTATGTGCCTACCCATAAGTCTATCAGGAAACCTACCGACTAGCGAGTGACCAACGAAGAACACTTCTCAGAAGGCATCCGGCCTTACCCAACCTTTAACTGGCGTGACTGAGGGGTAATTCATAGTCGGATTTTACACTCTTGCCTAGAAACAATCACAAACATTTAGGAAAGATAAACGGACAGAAGAAAGAAAAATAACCATCCGAGCGCTGGAATCGAACCAGCTACCCCTATAGCGCGGATTCGGCATAGCAGCGGCGGGCCGCTGCTCTTACCGCCGCACCAACGCGACCGGCTGAAAAATACATGTTAATATTTATATCAGAATATAGGTTTTCGTGAATGATGTAAATATTAGGGTTGGTCTTCGGCTTTTTTGGCCAGGATCCGCGAAAATCTCATTTGATATTTTTAAGTCTTGATTCTTTTCGAGCATCTTTTATAGTACCTAAAAACAAAAGAACCAAGAAGATCTTGAAAAATTCGCTGAACAGGAACATGTTTGGGAATAAATCGGAGAAAAAGAAAACTATTAGCCAACAAAGATTATAACAAACAAACTTCTCTTTCTCAACACTAGCATTCACCCTCTAATGTGGTCTAATATTTTTTACAAATTTGAATCGATCATATATATATATATATATATATATATATATATATATATATATATATATATATATATATATATATATATATATATATAGGTGTACGTCTACGAACAGTTGCAAATTTGCAAAAGGGCAAGAAATTTGTCAAAAAAAATTAAAACAAATAAAAATAAAATTAACAAAAAAAAATTGTATTATATTAATTTGAAAATTGTCAATAGAACATTAACATTAACATTGTATGTTAAGTTACACATATATGAATGGTTCGTAAAATATAAATTTCTAAAACGAAATTAAAACAAGACCTAAACCCTCTTCGTGTAGAGGTAATCTCTGCTTCCTTGCTGTAGATCCGCATTGGCTTGTGGCACCAAAATTAAGCAATAATACGGAAAAGTGTGTAACACATTGGTCCAATTAGAGTCATAAGGTAAAACTAATTGCCCCTCGTACCGGCCTCCCGGATTTTAATAAGCAATTTGGCTTTCGAAATCGGAACATTTAACGAAATTTAACGAGAAGAGTCCATTTAAATACTATGAAAATCTCCGGGCCTTGCTAACAAGATCTAATCCAAACTTTCAATATGATTTTTTCGATTTTTTGCACTAGTTAGGCGTCAAAGGGATTATCGAAATGTAGACTGAAGATTTTTTTATTCCTATTAAATCACGTTCCACTCCAGAGCTTTTTACGTTTTAAATTTACTTAAATAATTAAACTAATCCTCCCCATATTTTAAAATATTACAGAAAAAGGTATACATAATGAAAAACTATATTAAATATATCCTGCTATCACTAAAACAATACATTAATATTGGACATCTTTATTAATATAGAAAGATGCATCATAAATCCAGATCCTCATTTACTATTATTTAAACCCATTATTCATTCGCGAGACTTAAAGGGTAACATATTTTTCAAAAAATCAATTTTTTTATTAGCTTAACTTTTTTTTGAACTTTTTAGAACATGGAGCAGATTTTTTTTAAACTTATAAATGTTTTTCTTTGAAATTTCGCGCTCTTTCCTAAGCGCAACGGATAACTCTGAAACGGCACCTACCACAAATAAATACCTGCTGGGGAGGTACAGTCTAAGTACAGCCTAATGTTTAACCTTGTGATTTCTAACTTCTCTAATACACAACAGATGTCATTAAAAGATGTTTATGTATAGTCAAGGGCATTTACAAACAAAAGTACCTTAGTATAACGCTAATACATGTACAAAAAAGACAATTTCCTCGCTTGAACTAACGGTTATTGTATGTAGTGCTGATTTTCAACAGTTTATTTGTAATCTCTTAGGATCTGTAATCTTATAAGTTACAATGAGTGACTCAAAAGTGTACCAGAGTAGAAAAAGTACTAAAAAAAATCGTATCCAACGTGGAACGCCGAAGTGAAGCGGATCAAGCACGCCGAGAAGTCTTTAACAGATGCATGCACGCTCTAATATAAAATATATATATTTATATATAAATATATATATATATATATATATATATATATATATATATATATATATATATATATATATATATATATGTATATATATATATATATGTATATATATATATATATATATATATATATATATATATATATATATATATATATATATATATATATATATATATATATATATATATTATTATTCACGTATGGACCCTGGGGGACCACGCGAAGTACAATTAGAAGCGTTTGTTGTTGTTAGCCTTCCTTTGAGCCCATACTAATTTCATTCTTTCGCTATGAGCTTTTTTCCTTTCGTCAGACCAAGTTGTTCCAGTCTTCCTACATTTTTCTCTCTGTCCAACCTTCAAACCGTTAACCTTGTGTCTGAAACAGCCTCTATCCTGAATTTCACTTTGTGTAATATTTGCTGATCTTAGGTCCTCTTTAATTGCAGCAATCCATTTAATTATTTCTACTTTAGCTCTACTCCTATTTTCATAAAATTCGACTATTTGTCTAGTTAGCCTACCCGGATTCATCCGTTTGATGTGTCCGTAAATGTCCGTCTTCTTTTTCTCATATCGCTATGTATATCTGTGTATTGTTTGATTTCTTGGTTTTCTCGAAGTCGGTATGTTGTGCTATTTATTTGTTTGGGGCCTAGGATTTTTCTTTCCTTCTTTTCAATGTCCTCGATGTCCCTCTTTCTATTCAAAATGAGCGTTTCTGCAGCATATAGACATTCTGGCTTAATAACCGTGTTGTAATGTCTCAGTTTTGTGTTTTTAGATAGGCATTTTTTGTTGTAAATATCTTGTGTAAGTCTCAATGCCGTTTCCATTTTTTGACATCTACCCTTATTGGCCGCTTTTTCCAACCCATTTTCCATAATTATTTCACCCAAATATTTGAATTGAGAGACTCGTCTGATGTTACCATATTTCGTTTTTAGAAATGGTGTTCTTAGTCTGTTGCAGGTCATGTATTCTGTCTTTTCAAAGGAAATTTGGAGTCCTACCTTTTCTGCTGTTTCTTTTAGGATTTCAATCTGTTTCTGTGCCCTTAATACATCTTGAGCTAAAATTGCTAGATCATCAGCAAATGCCAGACAATCAATTTTGATGTTGGTTCTCCCCAGTTTAATGGGCTGGTCAATATTCAGTGCCGACTTTTTTTCACGCCACTCCTGTATTACTTTTTCTAGAACACAGTTAAATAAGAGTGGCGAGAGTCCATCCCCTTGTCTCACACCAATTTTAATTTCGAAGGGCTCTGAGATGTCACCCATGAATTTAACTTTTGACCTCGTGTTAGTTAACGTTGCTTTAATAATTGCCAGCATTTTCAGATCTAGTCCTTGTTCTTTCAAGATTCGGAATAAAGATTCGCGGTCAATAGAATCATATGCTTTTTTGAAATCCACAAATGTACAGACGAGATTTTTATTGTACAGTTTTTGATGTCTTAGAATCAACTTTAGATTCAGGATCTGTTCAGGGCAGGATCTGCCCGGTCGAAAACCTGCTTGATATTCACCAATGTTCGGTTCTAACTGTCCCTGTGCTCTGTCTAGTAGACATTGAGATAGAATCTTGTAACAAACTGGGAGAAGAGATATTCCTCTATAGTTGTTTACATCCGTTCTATCTCCTTTCTTATGTAGTGGATGGATTAGAGCTTCTTTCCAGTCTTCCGGAATCCGTTCGGTTCGCCAAACTTCTTGTAGAATTTTGGTTATTTCCTTGATTGTACCTGGACCAGCGGATTTCAAAAGTTCAGCAGTGATTCCATCTTCACCAGAAGCTTTGTTATTTTTAAGCCGCTTGATTTGCCTAATTATTTCCTCTTCATTCGGTGGTAATGAATCTGGGTTTGTTTGTTTAGGGTTTAGTGTTGGTAATTTGTTTAAGGGCTCAGGACAGTTTAGTATTTGTTTAAAATATTTCGCAAGTTCCTTGCAATTGTCTTGGTTATTTAGAGCTAATTGTCCGTTTTCCTTTTGAAAGCATAGGCTCTGCGGTTGATAGCCTGTTAATTTAGTTTTAAATGTTTTGTAAAAGTTTCGGGTGTGTTCTTCTGTTATATATATATATATATATATATATATATATATATATATATATATATATATATATATATAAATATATTTATATATATATATATATATATATATATATATATATATATATATATATATATATTTATATATATATATATATATATATATATATATATATATATATATATATATATATATATATATATATATATATATATATATTTATATATATATATATATATATATATATATATATATATATATATATATATATACAGAGTTATTTGTTTTTAATAAAACTAATACATATTCTTTCTTAGATGTTCAATAAAATAGACACGTCGTTTAGTCATCCTATATGAAACTGCCATGTTGACATGATTAAAATGTGAAATATACATAAATACATGTAAAAATATACAGCAAATAAACAACTATTTTATTGAATATAAGCATTTTTTATTATTATTAGCAATAAGAAAAATGATTCCGTAGACCAGTCAAAGATGCTGCGGAAACCAAATGTTTATATATATATATATATATATATATATATATATATATATATATATATATATATATATATATATATATATATATATATATATTTATTTATTTATTTAGTTTTACATTTTGCAGTTTTCAAACCTTCATAAGATCTATATAGAAATGACCAGAATTGAATGTAGAATTTTTTAACATAATAAAAAAAGATTTTTTTTTCATTTTCCGACCACCGCGTTCTTTTAAGTTGCTAGTAAACAACCAAGCAGATAATTCGAATGTATATTGTATGCTTATTATACAAATTGCAAGCAAGAGAAACCAAAAAAAATCTAACTGATTTAAATTCAGTATCATTTATATCGCATTCTGGAAAATCTATTTTTTCTTTCAAATTTATTTCTAATAGAAAATTAAAACTGAAAATAAGGCATTTTTAAAGCTGCCGTGGGCAAAAAAGAGCCCCATTACCAGTTTCTATTTGGTCGGTTCGGCTCATCATAAAAAACGAAAAATACCACTCTTATTACCATTTTTGCTGATAGTGTGCTCAGGATAAAAATTAGCATATCCCTACGTTGCATGCATAAGAGCAATATATTTCCACTTGTAATTTCAAACCTCTAATCTAAATTGGTTAGAGGTTAGTTACAGGGGTTTTTACTATCGCTGCTACATTATAAAACGGTTTCAGAAAGGGAGGGGGGTTCAGTAGAAATACCTGGCGGTAATTGTTATCGAGGCCTTTGATACGTTCGGGTTTAATTGAAAGGCAAACTGTGTAAAAAGAAGCGGGG
Organism: Cosmopolites sordidus; assembly: GCA_031761425.1. NCBI lineage: Eukaryota > Metazoa > Arthropoda > Insecta > Coleoptera > Curculionidae > Cosmopolites > Cosmopolites sordidus. The sequence continues at coordinate 1,097,884 of JARFXV010000530.1, read as the reverse complement.
AAAAATGCCGGAACCTTGCTAACGGTCCCGAGAAAGAAAATAAAGTCTCAGTCTTCTGAATTAAGGCCAGTAATAATCTAGGTAGTTCCAGGTGTATTTAATGTAGTGTAACTAATGAAAATGTCTTACTATGCTAATAGTTTTTTCATAAAATGTCCTCCGTAAAGAAGATAACAGATAATGTAATTTTGTTCGTAGTGAAAAATCCGTAGATTATATATAGACGAGTTACGTCTTATGATATTATTTCAAGGAAATCTGTTGTTAGAAGGTTCAGAGTATTTTAACTCAAATATATTTTCACCATTCACTACATTATCATTCTTATAACAGATAATTATATATTTATTCTTGTTCTTTAAGCAGACCTAATGATTTGTTTAATCTTTCGAAGGCCGTTTAATTTTGATAGTTTTCTGAGATGTAGATGCCCAACTATCTTTCTATATCTTAGGTGGTCTGGCCGCCGCTCTGCATCCTGTTGATTTTCCGTCTATAGCGATGTGAGCGAGTCTATACAAATCCATCCCCTGTACATGGTCTCGCCAATATCTCCAACTCTTTCTAGCCCATCTCACTATATCCTCTACTCTGCATGTTGGTCTGATATCGTTGTTTCTCACTCTGCCCCTGAGCGTGTTTCCTGCTGTTGCTCTTAGAGTTTTCATCTTTGCTGTTCGAAGAATGCTTTTCATTATATTTGTCAGCTCGCGTCTCGAATCATAGATTAGTATCGGTCTTACGTAAGTAGATCCGTATTTTACTTTGGATGAGAATATGAGTATTTCTCCAGATAAACGAGTCTTAAGCATCTTGATATTACCGACTTGTCAGTTGATGTATCATGTTCCAAAGTAACAAAACCTACTACTACTAAAATAATCGCAAGATAAAATAAATTCGACAATGTCATTTAAAAAATAATGTGATCCAAAAAATAGAAGAGACTATATTAATAACTTTGGTTCACATTTTATCAGAAATTGATTTTTATTGTTTGATTGGCGATGTTAGTGGAAATTGTCTGTGTATAATATTTTAAGAACAATGGGTCATACAAATATTCTACTGACGAGAAACGCCGGCTAATTTTACAATTGCAAGAACAGAAAAAACCTTATATAGATTAATTTTGTCAGACTTTGAAATCTCCTTGCGTTGTTTCAAAAGTATTACATGAAAAAAAATGTAACAAAAACCAGAGTTCCGAGCCCGAGTACGAAAAACTTATTTAATTGAGAAATTCAAATATATTTGCTAATGATGGAAGAAGACGTGTTCGGCGTCGAGTGAATCAACATTTGAATCCAATAAATACTATTGGTTGCGTGAAACATGGTGGTGGCAATATTAAAATTTGGAATTAATTTTCGTATGACGAAGTTGGCTCAATTCATTGGATAAAACAAAACATGACCAAAGAAATTTACTTAAACATTTCACAGAATATTATGTTGCCTTATGCCGAAGAATATATACCATTAAGGTGGAACATCCAGCACGACAATGATCTCAATCATACCGCCAAAAGTGTGAAAACTTGATTGGATTCCCACAATATTGTTTATTTACCTTGGCCATCTCAGTCACCGGACATTACTTTAAGGAAAACATTAAATAACAAAAAAGTGTGGGAGACTGTTCAAGAAATTTGGTATTCCACTCCGGCTGAAGTTTGTCGCAATCTTATAAACTTCATGCTTAGACTATGGGCTACAGTTTTCGAAAATAAAGGCTATCCAACAAAATACTAACTAATAAGTTGATTTTAACTAGTTTGTCCTTGTTATACTACTTTTTTCTTTTTTTTTGCCTGCTATTTCTAAACACTCTTATATTTGTGACCAAGCTTTTATTTATTGAAAGTTATGTGTTTTTTGAAATTTAGTTTACATTATTTTTTGTTTATATTTATTTGATATGTAAAATCTTCTAATGAAGGAATGTTACAGAAGTTCTTGTTGTGTTTGAACACTTCATAATTTCGAAAATAGCAAAGAGAAAAATGTGAATTGGCTTAGGGAAACGACAAGTGTGTAAGATATATTGACTAAAGTTTTTCGATGAAAACTGCTAAAAGTTTTCTATATTATCAACTTTTTATCTATATTCAGAACTGCTTCCTTGGTATCTGTAGTATAAAAAAGCAAACAATAAAAAACTTGATCAAAGAAAGTAGGTTAAAATTTCTCAAAACAAAATGTTACCGACATGGCATAAGTGAGATTAAAAAACATGGCGTGTGTCAATCGATACAAGGAAAGCTGAAGAAAATAAGTTCAAAGAATATAAAACAAGATCTCACAAAAATACCGAGCTTTTGCAGGAACGATCAAATAAGTTGTCGTATCGCACATATTCATCATCATTGATTATCATAAACAAAAAATGAAGCAGACATGATGAACTAACTCAAAATAAACAAAATATAAGAAATTAGGCGATATTAGGAATTATTGATGTAAGTAAATACTTTAATGATTTTTCACATCATTTGAATAAAATAAAAAATCCTGAATCAAAAAAGTGTTATAAACTTAAGGGTTTCAGCAAACGAAAATTGTACAATTATTAAACCACCAATAGAAAAGCTATAAGAATTAATATTTTTAGCAAATATATATAAACGCATATTTGGTAAAAATTAATTGATTATTATTTATCGAATGACCTATAAATGGACTAATAAACATTGTTAAAACAATCTTTTAAAAATTAAGAATTATGTCAAACATCAGCTAAAAACGAACTAACGAAGTGAATGTTAGCCCTCAAAATAGCGACAAAAATAATTTCAGTGTATCTCAGTTGGTGCATATATGTGTTTCAGTTCCATTTAAAACCAGAATATATTTTGTACGCGAATATCATGATATGTTTCTTATTTACGAAAAAGCTCGTATTAGGGTAAACGTATTTTTGCTTCTGCCAACCAGATTAAAAATATTCCAGGACTTTTTTGGGGAAAACTAGTTAAAACAATGCCGGGCCAACATAGACTCAAATTTTGAACATTTTGACTTTTTATCATTTTGAACATTTAATTTAATATACCAATTAACCATGTGTTTCTTAATGTGACGTAAATAATTTAAAATGTGTTACAGTACGAAAAATTAGTGCTAGTAATTTCAACTTTAACATTAAAAGATAATAATGTGCAAGTTCTTCATTTTCTTTGTAACAAAATGTACCAAATTTATGCTAAAACGTATGAAATAACGCAGCGGAAGTTATTAGATGAAAATTAGAGGTTGGAAGAAAAATAATAGAATAAATTATAGAATTCAGTTTTTTGGGGATCAACTTGTCTAGTTATGGGAATATAGAAAAAGAAGTAAAACAGCATATTACTAAAATAATTCATCTCATTAAATATATTATACGAAGAAGCAAACTTTTACATATAGAAACAAATATGAATAACAATTATTGGAGCAATCGCATATTGAGCAAAACCGAAATCAGATGCGACAAAAATTGAACGAATGCTGGAAATCGCAGATATGAAAATCCAAACAAGGTAAGCACGAGAAAAAACACTAAGAAACAGAGTCCGAAACCATTAGACAGATGTGTAAAGTAACGAGTATCAGTGAACATAGTAGGATGGATACCAGTAGGGACATAGGAAAACAAGAGACTTTTCAATGGGATGTCGCACAGGGAGAACAAAATGAAAACGATGAAATGGTAATCTATTAAGGACACACTGAAGAAAAACAGCATATAAGAAAGGAAAAAAAAAGAAGAACTGAATCCATTTGTTTGTGTAAATCTGAACGAACTTGAAGATGCTGGTTAAGGTCATGCTCCTGGAATTCTTTTGGACTATTCCTAACAAAGCTTTGGTAAATCCATTATATCAAAAACGGTTTAGTAGAATAATCGTTTGAACTATTTTTTTGAGGTTATTTGAAATCATTGGCCTATGTAAACAGTAAATGAAAATTTGACATAGAACTCCACGAGAAGTAACTAAAAGTCCTTCATCTGTTGTAATTAAGTAAAGATTAAATAGTTTTTAAGCACTGAGAAACAAGAAAAAAAGGAATCCATTTCATAGCCTAAATAAATTATTCCTGGCAAGGTGTTATAAATAATTTCTGAAGCAAGAACTAATTATCGAGCGGAAAGAAAAAAATCCCATTGTGGGGTTGTTGATAATGAATTAGTCAGTCATTAGTGGTCCGTTATTCGGAATACGTTCCGACAGGGACAAATAATTGATGTAATATTAATGATTACGAACTGAAACAAAGAAAACATTTTTTCCTAAAATCTGTTAAAATGCAGATTTATACAAAAAAAACGGACATTAAAAAATGTTACGTGATTTTGATAAACTACGTTACAGGTGACTTTTGTTTTTAAAATTCGCGCGCTTTACGAATCGATACAACTATTTATTTTTAAGGTTGGTACGACTGTCCTTGACATCTGACCGAAGCTTCTAATCTTTTCGGTTGTTAACCTCTTGAGACCACCATTAATTTACTGGCCTTAAATGTTATAAAAATATATGAAGTTCATAAGAAATATTTCTAAAATGTGAATATGCATATAAATGATTTTTCAGATCTTATCTTTAGGCATGAGGACGTGTCCTCGCCATCGAGACACTATGTAAATCTATTGATAATAACATAAAGAAAAGTAGTTTTTTTTTTTGTTACAGAGACTAAGAGCTACATCACATGTAGAACAGCTCTTCTAGATTTTTCTAAATGTTTCTAAATGTTTCTAATTTTGTTTCTAGTTTTGGCATGTGTGCAGCTTGGTCATATCTTACTTCTGGTGGCATTGTCATCTCGAAATTATTGATGGTTAATATGTTTGCAGTATCGCGTATTCTTCCTTTTCTGGGCAGCTTGAGCTTTACCCCGAGGATTCCAAATAATCTGAACATTTTTAAAGCCATTGTTGTCGAGTTTGATTTAGCTTTGAATATCGTATAGGAGTTGACTAAAATACTAAAATATACGATGATTTCTTTGATTTACGATCGACGTCATCTATGGACTTGAGCATATCCATTTTGTCTAATCTTTTAAAAATGACATTAATCTTTGAAATTGAATAAAACACAAGATATTAATTTATAATTTTCGATATTTATAAATTCAAAATATGCACACGGAGAGGTAATAAACCAGTGAAAGAGGTGGAATAATGTTTGAAACACTCTCGATATTAATTTTTGTGAATCGCCTACAGAACCGTAGTTGAAACCTGTTGAATGTCTTAAATCGTGTCAAAAACCTTCCATTTCAAAGACACTATTAGTTCTAGAAATAATCATAATTTACACTTAACTAAATTGGTTGAAAAATGGGGTGGTCGAGCACTATTATATATTTATGAGTGCCAAAGTTTGAAGAGACTGGCGTAAAAGGACATCAAGAACGAACACAAATAGTAACCCCGTTCGCCAGTCTGTCAGAGAATATCCACGGCAGTCTCTACGACTCCGCGTAGCTTCTCTACATTTGCACAAATCCACGATTCATGGCATTATTCGCAAAGATTTACATTTCCACCCCGAGAAAATTGTTACTGTGCAAAAGATGAAACCCGATGATCCAGCTAAACGGGTCGAATTGTGCAGGTCAATGATAGATCGTTTTAGGAGCTTCAATAACATATGGTTTTCTGATGAATTGAATTTCCACATAAAACGCCACATGAATAAACAAAATATTGGGCAGCATATTAAGCAGATATTGGGCTTCCGACAATCTGCTGAAACTGCACCAGAAATCATTACACCATTATACTGGCCTAAGTGTGTCGTTTGGACTGCCACATCAAGCGAAGGAATTATCAGCTCCTAGTTTTTTGAGGATAACCGTTGGCGTGCTCAGATTGTTAATTCCGATTGTTATTACCATACGATCCGGACTATTTTAGATCCAGAAATGCAAAACTCGATTGGCTACAATCGCAACCGCAACATATTTTTCCAACAAGATAGAGTCACTTCCCACGTCACGAATGATTCTTTAGAAGCTCTTCACGATTTATTCCTTGAAAGAAGTAATTAGTCGACGAGGGGGCATCAAATGGCCACCGAGGAGTCTAGATTTAACACCTGCTATTTTTTTTCTACGGGGCTACTTAAAAAGTAAGGATTTCAACCCATTACCACCCAACATAAATATTTTAAAGCAAATAATAACAAATGAAATTCACGCGATTCCAAGAGCGGCGCCTCAGTGAGTGATGAACATTTCAATTCCAGACTAAATGAGTGTGAAGAAGCGAATGGTGTGCATTAATGGATGGTTGTTTGTTATAAATAAAAATTCAAAAACTACTGTTATGCAATTTAACAGCTTTTAAACAAGTTTGAATTAATTCTGATGTTTTATTAAAAAAAAAAATGTATCAAAAACGAAAAATATTTTGAGACAGCCTTTACATATATTTTTATGAATGTTATTATAAAGTAAGAACAAATAAAATTAGCGTTTGGAAACAAATCTGTTTTTTTCATTTAATTTAATTCAGGTGCAATTTTCAATAGACAAATTTTCATCAAGCCTAATTTAATTTGCCAATTTTATTGCAGCAAAAATTCGATACGTTCCATTTTGATACGCGTACGTTCGAAATATGATTCGCTAAAATTATCATCCATATTTACATTGAAAATGGTCAAAATTTAATTTTATAAGTAAACAAATTATGCCATTTGTAGATTATTCCAACGAAAATCGAATTATTTATATTGAAACTGTGCGAAATATAAAATAAATAAATACATTATCACTTATATTAATTTTTGGAAAAATATACTACCCAAAACTAAATATATCAAATTTTGAAATAGGATTACACACAATTTTAATTATTCAAATATAATTATTGAAGTTTCATAGGTTAAAGCTTCCGATATATTAATTTTATTTTATATAAATCGGATATTGGTAGTTAGTAAATATCCAATGATACACAATGTAACTGTAAAAGTATCCGAAAACAAGAAGAAACACAAATTATTTAAAATATGATCGGAGGAATGGGTGGATGCAGTATTACGTGGGATATTTTTTAGGTCCGAGGGTCCGATTGTGAATGAGAGTGAGAATCTCTCATTCTTGAGCATTTGCTCCTAGCATGCTTTGCGCGCATTGTGGTGCTACTTATCAACAGGCAACCGTATCGCCTGTATTTGTGCTGAATTGTAGAAGGTTATGATGTTTAAGGAAATTGAGTCGCCCACCCACTATGAGATACGATCAGTAATTCGATTCTTCAGTGCAAGAAACTTGGCAGCAACGAACATTCACCGTCAGATTTGTGAGGTTTACGGTAATAATGCTATGAGTGACAGTAAAGTTCGAAAGTGAGTGATAATGTTCAAGGGCGGGTTAATATTTGCATAATGCGCCACGCCCTGGCTGACTTTCTCTGATTTCTGAAAACTTGATTCGTGAACAACATAATTCGAGAGAACCGACTATTTACGATTTCACAATTATCAACGGAATTTACACAGGTTTCAAGATCAGTTTTGTGTACAATTGTGTTCTCGATGGATTCCAAGACTGTTTTCTGATTATCACAAAACAAAGAGACTGAGCTATGCTTTGTCGTTTTTGACTCTATGCAATCAAGGAGATGAATTGTTAGACCACATCGTTACAGGAGATGAAACTTCGTTATCTCACATGACTCCTGTGTCCAAGCAACAGAAAGCCAAAGAAACAATTTCAGCACGAAAGATCATGGCAACTGTCTTTTGGGTGAGAGGAACTGGATCATCCACCTTACAGTCCAGACCTTGCACCCAGTGATTTTGACTTGTTTCGGTATTAAAAGGAGTTCCTTAATGGACAACGGTTCAATGATGACGAAGAAGTTAAAACTGCAATCACTGATTGGGCTTCCTAACAGGTGGCAGATTTCTTTGACATGGGAATTCAAAAACTTGTTGAGCGTTGTAATACTATAGAAATTACCTCAAATCCTCAGGATAAGGATTCTGATCCTTATCCTTAAATTTATTTAATTAATTAATTAATAATAATAATATAATCCTTAAATATTTCTTTTAAGTACTTGAAATCATTACTTTCATTTTCCCGGGCTTTGACAAAGTTTTCCATTAGTCTAAGATTAATATGGAGAGATGGAAGAAGCATCTTTTTGAGTTAACAAGGGCGGCATATTTTGTGTTTGAAGTACCAAGTTCAGAAGACGTTCTATGAGGTCAATCTTTCCTACTGTAATGTTCTTTTGTTGCCCTACTGTCCCATTGACAAAAAAAAACAGCAATACTCTGTAAAACCCCTTTGAAACTTTGGCAATATACCTATTTTTTTAAATCCCCGCTAATTCCACTGATACTGTTCATATTTAGTATGGTTGCTAAGTCGTGAAGATACATGTTCCATATTAAACTCACCAATATTACGATAGACACATAGCGAGGGTCCCTAGGTCACGTACCAAATCATTTAATTCATTCTGAGTTATTAAGTGAGGTTCACTGATAGTTGTTAAAAGTGTTGGATCACAACGAGGTGTTCTCAGGAAGTTGTGGATCAGATCCTGATGAATAATTAGAATCACCGAGAAACATATTGTCCAGGTTTAAAGGCGCAATCGGTACTGGTAGTTTCTGGGTATGAAGAACTGGCCTAAGTGTAGAAGGTAAATTTGGATACTGAATTTTGTCCCTTTGCTTTTTTGAAATCCCTTCTGTTTTAGTAATACAAAAGTAACAATCACTTACATGGTCAGTAGGTCCTCTCCACACCATAGGAACAGTAAAGGCCATAGAATGTTTTCTACGATGCATCCATCGCACTAAATTTACGAGCCAACTCATACGGTAATCATGAAGAGCCTAGCCTTTATCTTGATCTCCAATTTGGCACTTAAAATTTAAAAGATAGGCTTTCTTGACTTCCTCCACAACTTTTTTGATTTTAAAATAAATCGTCCGCATATATAACAAAACTTATCCGCTGGATTTTTGTAAACTCGATGACTAGAATTTGCCATTTTATATAAAATAGACATAAAAACTTAAAATAGACACACAAGAAACTTAAACAAACTAAACTATAGTAAACATTAAAATACCCTTAAAGGTTCATATAATACTGTGGAAATACCCCTTATATGGTCTTGTGGTAATTCTTACATTGTCCTGTCCAATGTCAGGTACGAATTATTTCAATAACGTCATGATATAGAGAAGAAGCAGGAACTTGAAAATGGGGGTTATTTTACTAACTACCTAAATCAAACGCAAAAAGATGTAGACCTGTGTTAGGAGAGACAAAAATCATATCGACCTGTGTTAGAAGATACATTCACATATAAGGAAATCAATGTGAAAGCGAAAAGAGCCGATCTGGAAATAAATACAAACAAAACAAAAGTGATAGAAAAACGAACCAATCCAAGAAGAGACAAGAACTGAATAATCGGTGGTGAAAATATTGTTGTGAAGGAATTTACGCATCTGGGATCAAATTTGACGATAACATCACGGGCAATAAAGTTACTTATCCCCTGCATTATCTAAACTTGAGATCTAAACTTACTCAAAGGGAAACGAAAGTTAGGATCTATAAAACACTAATTCGGCCAGAGGTATTTTAAAGCTTGGACCAAGGAAAATTATCGAGGGGCGAACAGGGGGTAATAGAAAAAGAGGTACACCGAAGACATAATATCAGGACAATGTAAGAACAGATACTGAAGAACCACGGCATATCAAAAACCGGTTTGAAGCGAAGGTTAAAGGATGTCATGGCTCACCTACGGGCTGTAATATAAGTATAAGCCCAGTAAGAAGAACAGCAAGTTGTCGATGAAGATAAAGCCTGGCGAATTCCAGGAAAAAGCGACCATGGTCCAGCCTGCCCATAGAATTCCCGAGATAAATCCCCGTTTTTTTATTGTTTCTTCATGTCTTATGTTTAGTAATGAATCCAAGTTTCGTCGTTATTTAGTGCACAGTGAGCAAATGCGGCACCTATCTTGCTGATAACTTTCTCGTTCCTAAATGTTCATGTTGACATTCTGTACGCGTTCCTCTCAGATGTTTAATATCTCAGCAGTCTCTCTAATTTTCACTCGGTGATCAACCATCATGACATCATGGATGTAGTCGACTATATTCTCAGTGATGACCTAAATTGAGTGTTGGTAAATAATATAATTTCTGATATGTTCTACAGTTCCTCTATTTTAAATTTCAAAACCTTTTTAGTAACTTGAAACTCGTAAGTTTTGGCAACGTAATTTCGTTAAAGTAAAGTCAAAATCGAAAACTAGAAAACAACGTGAATTTAAGAAAACTCCCTGAGAAAATCAACTTTCTTAACCTTGGCAACACTTAACTAACAAACGGTTCTCGATCTGGGAACGGTCGTATTTGCTGACTACCGTTTCTTTTCGGGACTTCGTTATTCCAAAACTACCTCTTTCTGATCCAGGATCGGACACAAACTTAATAATTAGCTCTGGGACAATTTTTAATTAAGTTTAACGTCGACATCTCCCCAGTTCCATGCCAAATTACCAGAACGGACGGTTATCGTAAGCGTAATCGGATTCGGAAAACTGAAAACAGTGCTTCTTTTCGCCAAAGAAAAGTTTTCCTCGGACTGTAAAAGAGTTTTAATTGCGTTTGGTGAATTTAATATATTTATAGAGTGTGATGGTGTCATTACTAGAATAGTTTTGTCGTTAACTATGGTTAAGCTGAATTTCATTTGAGGATGACCTGCAAAGTCCATGAAATAATAAATTATAGTTTCAAAAACTAAAAATCACGCTTTAATGGTAATCCGAACTAAAAAGTAAAAAATAATTTTTAGTATAAGTATAAAGATGACGATGAACGAGAAAATTAATGTGTAATTGTGATAAAAGTGTGGGGTGCTCGATGTTAGTTGTTATAAATAATCCATCAGTACCGTTTCTGTAAGTAGAGTTAGTATGAAAATATGATACAAAGCACCCCACGCTTTTTTTGAGTGAATTTTTAGTTTTTAAACTATTATTTATTTTTCATAACTACCTATGCGTGGCGGAAGTGGGTAATTTGCGCGCCTACTGCCTTCATTGGGTGTTGTAACCCTGTCTCAGGGTCCCATTCCGAAAGTAAATCCTTGATCCTGACGATCCTGTTCAGGATAATGGGACGAACTTATAAAATCATTGTATTGTCATCGGTTGTTGATAAGTGTGCAAAGTTTCAATTTAATCTGACGTTTTGAAGTGGTAAATAAAACGTTTAAAGATTCCGTTACAGGTGAAGCTAATAAAAGCGTGTTAAAAATAATAATTATACATATAATTTTGCGGTTTGAAATAAAATTCTGATAAATAAAATTGTTACAGATCGAATGCTACGTTACTAGTCTCATTACTATATTTAGGTATCTCATTAGACCTAGCATTACTTTAAGTACTGTTTACTTAGCCTCGGAAATGGCCAAACTTCAAATAATAGATATAAATGATACCGGTGCATGGCTTGCATAGACTCAAATGGTGGACTTTTTGAGAATTTAATTTAATAAAACCATTAATCGTTTAAAACGTGTTATGTTATGAAAAACTAGTGCTAGTAATTTCAACTTTGGCATTAAATAACATTAATGTGTTAGTTGTCATTTTTTTGTAAAAAAAAACAAACCAAATTTTTGTGAAACGTATGGAATAAATGATTATGAAAATAATACCTTAATAGGACAGTTAAACAAAAAAATTAATTTTCCTACTGGTAGGCGACTTTCCCACAAAAAAAAAGGTCTGAGGTATTTGCCAAATTTTTGTATTTCGGTTTTGGTTTGGTTTGGTTTTTTTTTTTTGGTTACATGCTTTCAAGAAACTATATATACACCCATCCCCTCAACTGGATGACATATGTTTCGTCTCTCTACGATGTACAGAATCTTTAAACAAAATAGAACTGTTGATTTAGGCGCAGACGCAGGTTGTTGTGTTCCACATGATATTGTGAAACCCAACGGCTGAGTGTAGGATGACACTCAGCTACTATTATCTCATTGGACGCAGTCCTAGAAAACTTAACACTACACACGCACACACACACATACACGCACACGCACACGCACACGCACACGCACACGCACACGCAAACCCATACGCACACCCACACGCACACCCACACGCACACCCACACGCACACCCACACCCACACACACACACACACACACACACACACACACACACACATGCACACGCACACACACACAGATATGTATATATATATATATATATATATATATATATATATATATATATATATATATATATATATATATATATATATATATATATATATATATATATATAAACATTTTTGTTGGTTGCTTGACTGGGAACGAGTCCCATCCATTCCCTCAATTGGATGACATATGTTTCGTCTCTCGACAATGTAGAGAATCTTTAAACAAAACAAAACTATTGATTTAGGCGGAGAGGCAGGTTGTTGTGTGTTCCACAGGAGATTGTGGAACCCAACGGCTGGATGTGTGAGTGTGTCACTCAGCTACTGTTCGTTCTGTAAAGAATCACGACGTTTCTCCAAAATCTGATTTGGCATTTTCAAGTGTTTCAAGTTCAAGGCATTTTCACGCTTCGAATGAAGAGTCCATTATTGAACTGATTTAGGAACATGAATGAAGTTAGGAAATGAATTTTAGGAACATTTGGGCTCATTCTGGTGGATACGCAGGTGAGTGTTCCACATGAGATTGTGGAACTTAACAGTTGGAATGTACAACATTCGGCTACTGCTGTCTCATTGGACACTATCCAAAGAAAACATTTCATGTATATGCCATCCGATGGGAGGTCGGTGAAACTGGGTTGTTGACTGTCATATGGTTCCCCCTATTCCTAACGAGAGGACATATGTCGGTACCCTGACGAGTTTGAACAACACGAGACGAAATATATTCCCTTCAATGGAAAGTATGGGTGTCAAGTGAAAAATGCTCATATATATATATATATATATATATATATATATATATATATATATATATATATATATATATATATACCTATTATTGTTATTCACGGGCGTAGCCAAGGGGGGTTTGGGGGTTCAGAAAAAATCTTGGATGAATATTTTAAAGTCCAAATTTTAAAAACGCCATGGAACCCACCCATAGATTATAAGTTTCCTATTTCCACAAAACAAAACTTGCGCTTTCAATTGAAATGGTTGGAGAGATTCCCCTGGTTGTCATATTCGGAATATAAAAGTGGAGCATACTGCAGAGTTGGCGTGGTAATGGGACGTTCGCTTGATGAAGGTAAAGGCGGTCATCAAAGGATCGGCCAGTTGGTAAACGAACATTTTTGTAAGTGGAAAAATGCCCTAGAAATATTTGAAGCTCATGCGAAATCGGGATACACAAGCGAAATTCAGAACTGGCAGATAACTTGCAAAAAGTAATGTCTTCGCAGGCTTTTTCGATCACTGAACAGCTGTCTTCTGAAAGAAAGGGACAACAAGAGGAGAATTGAAAGAAACTAATCCCTATCGTAAAAGCAATACTTTTTTGCGGCAAACAAGGCATCTCCTTGAGAGGTAAAATCGATTCGTGGCGCATACAAATTACACCAGAATCACCAGAACTTGAACAACCACTACAGAATGATGGTAATTTTAGAGCCCTGTTGCGGTTTGCGGCTGAGTCTGGAGATAAAGATCTGGCTGAGCATTTGAATACTTCACAGAACAATGCCCTGTACACAAGCCCTCAGATCCAAAACGAAATAATTGACATTTGTGGTGAATTAATTCAACATAAAATAATTGAAGAAGTAAAGAAAGCCAAACTATTTGCGATTTTGGCTGACGAAACCACCGACATCGGACGTGTAGAACAAGTCTCGTTATGTCTTCGGTATGTTGATTTTACAGATAATAAACACCATATACTTAAAGAGATGTTCCTTGAGTACATTCCAAAGGTCGATGTTTCAGGATCCGGTCTCGCAAATCTTATTATTACAGCTCTGAAAAAGCATGGACTTGAATGTTCTCATGTGGTTGGTCAAGGTATTTGCACTGTGCCCAAGCTTATGTTCAAGCTCTGTTGGTTTCTACTTTCGACATTCTGCTCAACGCACTGCTTTGTTGAAAGAAAAAATTCAAGAGCTACTACCCGTCGGTAACCAAAAAAGCTTGCTCTCAATGTGTGAAATACGGTGGGTCCATAAACATGAAGCTATTATAAGATTCAGGGAAATTTATTCAGCGATTGTGAATGCTCTCGAAGAACTCCAATTTAATCACAATAAGGAAACATCGCAACAAGCCGCCCAATTGCTAAATACGCTTCGATCTTCGGATTTTGTGATGTGTTTAGTGATTCTTCAAAAAGTTATGTGCTATACATTGTCGCTATCAAAACAATTACAGACAATTGACATCGATCTTATCACGGCATTCAAACATGTAGATGATGTTATTAATGTCTTACAACTCCTGAGAAACAACACTGACGTCGAATATCTTCATCTCTATGAAGACACAAAGGTTTTACTGGAAGAAAATGGTGGTATACTGCAAATGCCACGCGTCGTCGGAAGACAATTAAATAGACCGAACATTCCTGCATTGGATGTATGCACGTATTACAAAATTAATTTGTTCATTCCATTTCTTGATCATACAATTCAACAATTGGTTGAAAGGTTTACCAAACATCGTAAAGTAGTATCAGCATTATTTGGTGTGCTACCTTTAAATTTTACTGCCAGTTCATGTACTCGTCACTGCTTCCCGAAAGCAACATATCAGTGGTTAAAGCAGAACTTGAAGTATGGAAAACAGTGATGACAAGTATCTCGCCTACCCCGAAATCTAGTTTGGAATGCCTAGATATGAGCGATAAAAACCTTTATCCTAATATTTACACATTACTACAAATCTTGGCTACCATTCCTGTATCCACTGCTATCCCAGGAAGGCCTTTCTCGAGTCTAAGGAGACTGAAAAACTATTTACGAAACACTACAAGTGAAAACAGACTTAATGGTTTGGCTCTCATGAAAAGCCGAAGATTTCTTCTTTAATGGTTTTAGATTTAGCGCAGAGGAACGAAATTAATTTAACCATTTCATTTAAAGTTAAGAACTTTATAAATATGTCGGAATTTTTCCGATGAATATATAGATATTAAATTTCATGTAAGTATATTTTTGTTGTTTTATGTACTTCAAACTAAACCCCCCCCCCCCCCCCCCAAAACTAAATCCTGGCTACGCCAGTGTTGATATTATAATTATATTCCATTAATATATCGAAATGTAATGTTGTACATTTGGTGTGGTGGTTTGGTATTTTTCTCTTTAACAAAGAAAAACTAACAAAAGTGAAGTTATTTAATCGACATATATCTTCGGCAAATATGCATGGAAAAACCTTTCCCAACGGGAAGGAAACAAAAGACTATCGGTGAGTTTTTCTCCGTTTTCTTTTTGGCGCGTTTCGGTTGAAAAGCAACAGTATAACCATTCCTAAATGATCCGTATCGTATTTCCTTTTATTTTACTTCTTAAACGGAACGTTGCCTAGAGAATGTGAATAGAAAAGAAGAGTTTCTTTGATTCTCGAACGAAAACTGGTCTAATTTTCTTAAAAGATGCGGATCGTACGGAGACTTGAAAAGCTTATGTTGGGAGTAATAAGCTAATAACTATGTATGTATTTAAGTTTCGAAGAAAAATTGTGTTTTCTCAGTAGCCTATCAGGAGATAAGGAATATTCCGAGTTTAAATGCGAGATATTCATGCTTAGAAAACGATTCACTGTTTGTTTAATAATTGTAATAAATAAAATATGTGAATAAAAAGGTGTCGAAACTGAAACTGAAAACCAATAAAGTAAAAGTGACTAGAAATTATAGGAAAAGTCACGTGATAACATATCAGACATTTACGGAGCCCCTTATTAAGGTTTTAAGAAGAAATATGGGTGTAGAGAATATATTGTGGATGTAACAGGTATATACCTGTTTTCTTCGGAGACACTACAAATAACCAAATTACCCACCCACCCAACACATTCCCTGTATTTTTTTACAATTTTGTCGACCTACGAATTCTAAATCATTGATGTTCTTTAAAATGATCTTTATTTGTCGACAGAAAAAGCCCAGATAAATTTCTAATTGATATCTGCTCATCTGGTATTCACGACTTGAGTATCTTTGCGATAATTGACATTGCTGACACCGTTCGTGCATTATAGAAATTATTAGAAACAATAGATATTTCAGTAGAACACTTGAAAACTGCAAATGACGAAATGTGAGACAAACTTGGATCTATAAGGTGTAGAAGAAGTAACTAATGCATAAAAATCTGAAATACCGATCTACGAATGGTGTTTTCGCGATGAATACATTTCACTCGAAAGGTAAGAAGAGTGAGAAATGGCCGAGGCCACCAACGAAGACTGATTGATAATAAAAAAATTCTTTCCAAGGTTTTTATGATGACGGACCCATTAGCTAAAGAAATTTCTAAAATGGGCGATGACTAGGAATGAACTTGTAACCTCCCAGAATCATCTGAACGTTCAGTTGCTCCATATAAGATTTTACTCAAGGAAAAATGAAAAGATGAATAATCTGTACTCGGTTTTTTCAGGCTTTGATTTTTTTCTAAGAATTATATTTAAAGAAGAGTGAGAAAAGACCTAGGCCACCTACGAAGACAGATTGATAATAGAAAGTCTTTTCAAGGTTTTCATGATGACGGACTCATTAGCTAAAGAAATGTCTAAATTGGGCGATGACTAGGAATGAAGTTGTAAATTCCCAGGAGCATTTGAATGTTTAGTTGCTTCCCTATAAGATTTTACACAAGGAAAAATTAAAAGAAGAATGAACAAACCTGAATTCCATTTTCCACCCTTTGATTTTATTCTAAGAATTATATTTTATTTTTCTATAATGACAGAACTGAAAAATTGTGTTATTATTCACGTATGGGCCCTGGTGGACCACACAAGTATAGTTATAGGCGTTCGTTGTTGTAAGCGTTCCTTTCCGCCCATACTCATTTCATTCTTTCACTGTGAACCTTTTTGCTTTTATCAGCCCAAGTTGTTCCGGTCATCCTACATTTTTCTCTCTGACCAATCTCCCAAACGTTAACCCTATGTCTGAAACAGTTTCTATCCTGAATTTCACTTTGTGTAATATTTGCTGATCTTAGATCCTCTTTAATTGCAACAATCTATTTAATTGTTTCTATTTTAGCTCTACTCCTATTTTCATAAACTTCAACTATTTCTCTGGTTAGCCTACTCAGATTCACTCGTTATGTCCGTAAAACTTTCTTTAAAAAAAAGTAGTACTTTAGTAAAAAAGACTTTTTTTCCTCATATTGCTATGTATAGCTTTGTATTGTTTGATTTCTTGGTTTTCTCGAAGTCGGTATGTTGTGCTATTTATTGGTTTGGGGCCTAAGATTTTTCTTATGATTTTTCTTTCTTTCTTTTCAGTCTCCTCGATGTTCATCTTTTTATTAAAAATGAGCGTTTTTACGCCATATAGACATTCTGGCTACTGAGTTGTAATGCCTCAGTTTTGTGTGTTTAGATATGCACTTGTAAACATTTTGTGTAAGTCTTAATGCAGTTTTCATTTTTTGACATCTACCCGTATTGGCCGCTTTTTCCAACCCGTTTTCCATGAATATTTGACCCTAATATTTAAATTGAGAGACTCGTCTGATGTTACAACATCGTTTTTTTAGAAATGGCGTTCTTAGTCTGTTGCAGGTCATGTATTGTGCCTTTTCAAAGGAAATACGGAGTCCCATCTTTTCTGCTGTTTCTTTTAGAATTTCAATCTGGTTATGTGTCGTTAATATATCTTAAGCTAAAATTGCTTGATCAACAGCAAACGCCAGACAATCTACTTTGATGTTGGTTCTCCTCAGTTGAATGGACTGGTAAATATTCTGGGCCGATTTTTTTACACGCCACTCCTGTATTACTTTTGCTAGAATACAGTTTAATAAGAGTGGCGAGAGTCCATCCCCTTGTCTGAGTCCAGTTTTAATTTCGAAGGGCTTTGAGATGTCACCCATTAATTTAACTTTTGATCTTGTGTTAGTTAATGTTGCTTTAATAATTGCCAGCGTTTCAAAATCTAGTCCTGGTTCTTTCAAGATTTGAGATAAAGATTGGCGGTAAATAGAATCATATGCTTTTTTGAAATCCACAAATGTACAGACGAGATTTTTATTCTACAATTTTTGATGTCGTAGGATCAACTTTAGAATCAGAATCTGTTCGGGGTATGATCTGCTTGGTCTAAAACCTGTGCAAAAATTCACCAATTTTAGATTCTAGCTATCCCTGTCCTATATATATATATATATATATATATATATATATATATATATATATATATATATATATATATATATATATATATGACAATTTTTTATAAAACTTTTTCTAGACGTACATCCGTTGGTGCTTTTTTGTGAAAAGTTTCACACAAAACACTGAGAAGTACTTGGGTTTTTCACGACATTTTGACGAGATCGCACTCGTCATTTTCAAGTATTCTAGTCCCTTGATCGAAAGAGACTAAGAGAAACTATCGAATTGTTTTTCCGAGTGTACATCCCTTGATGCGCTTCTTCTTGAGAAAAGTGTCTTTTTATGTACTGGGAAATGTTTTCAGTTATCACGACGTATCGTACGCTCGCACTCCTATATATTTGCCTGATTTCGTGTAATTTCTAGTTCTTTACCAAAGTGCAACTGGCGACAAGGTGAAAATATTTTGATTTCGAAAATTTCGGTAAAAGCGAATGCCAAGTGTGAATAAATTAAATATCGCGATCACTTCTACAGCTGAATTTATTCCTGTAAATAAATAAACATATTGTATCTGATTTTACCTCAGCTACCTATTCCTATAAACAGACAACAAACCAATATTGCAACATAATAATGTAGATGGTATTATTGAAACTGGAGCATTCGTAAACGTATAGCATCGACAACAGATAAATTCACATGTTTACATGTTCTAATGTAAACCGTCCTAGCAGATAATGCATTTTCAAACTACCCTAATAGATTTTGAAACTAAATCCTTTCTGAGCTGAAAGTGTTTCATCGAATTCCGAAATCGACCTAATTGGGAAATACCGCAGGGCCAACGCCAAGTTGATTTACATCCCGTAGTGTACCATTAACGAATTCGACATTCTTAACGTCTCAAATAATGTAACTTTTGCGGACGAAATGGTCTTCACGGCGTCACGTCAGAGTTTCCATTAATTTCTTGTTTTGGAACATCGATTGCTCTAATGGTTTCCATTCTGGCGATTAAAATTTTATCGTAATATGTTCTGTAAGGTAATGTTCAATATCGGATTGCCGAACAAACAAAGGACATACTTACGTTGACAATAAAATTATTGAATATTTGATGATTGTTTTGTGATAGATTGCTTTTCAGACGTAACATGTTCAGAATGTTTTAAAGGTTTTCAATATAAATATTTTTATATTATGAAAATAATGAGTTTTCCAATAAGAGCGTCAGAACTTTGAAACGTAATAACGGCAACACTGCTTGAAATGTAACTGTCCCTGACAGCGACTCCCACTTTGGGGAAAAAAATAATCTTTTCCGACGAGGCGGACTTCTGGCTTAATGGGCTTGTGAACAAACATAACTGCAGGATTTTAGCCGATGAAAATCTTCAAGCGATTCGAGAGTTACCTCTTCATCCTCCTGATTTTTGTGCAGGCGATGATGAAAATCGTGTTACTGTCAATGGTGAAGAATATCTTTGGTCTAAACGGATAAATATTTGTATAAACAATGTTTTCTTTCAACAAAATGGTTCGATTGGCCACACACCTCGCCAGATAATCACTTCATTGCAAGAAAAATTTCCTGGACGCGTTATTTCACGAAATGGTAATTGAAAACGAAAAATTTTTTGAGTGGTTATGTTAAAATTTTAAACAATTCTTGACCACCATCGAAAAATTCAAAGCACCATTGAAAATATACCACGCAATATGTGTGAAAGAGTAATTGAAAAGTGGATCTCCATAATGCATTTGTCCAGGCAAAGCCGAGGAGAACATTTGAACGATATTATTTTGGAAACATAATGCCATTATTTGTGCTTCAAGACAAAATAAAAATTAAGGGATTATCATTTGAAGCACTTTGTCTCATTTTAAAGATCTGACACTTATATTTTATTAAATCTCAAGGTATGGATATTGTTTTGTGTTAAGGGGAAATTGGAAAATATTGAATATTTTCTTGTCTTTTTGTTTGGAAGGAGAGAACATAATTGGCGTATTGTTCCCAGTACTGTTACAACTAATTCATTGCATGGTACTATGACCAGAAAGTAAGGTGATTTATGCTTTAAAAATTCGTACGCTTTTTGTACCGATACAAGATTTTTTTTTTTTTAAGTTGATATGCCTGTCCTAGACAGCTGACTAAAGTTTCATATTATTTTGCTTGTTATGTTAGAAAATATAGTGTCTTTTGTAATTATTAATAATTTTTGTCGGCGATTTCTTAAAATGGGTAAATTTATGGAGCAAAGTATTTGTATTTTATCTAAAAAATGAGATTTCTTATAATAATGCATTAAAAATGGTATGGAAATGTAACGACCATGAAGCTATGCCAACAAAAGATAGATACAAATAGTAGAGAAGTAATTTAATATGAACCTCGTTCAGGAAAACCATTCACGTCAACCAACGAAGAAAGCATTACCAAAATCAAGAATCTTGTAATGAGGAATATACGTGGGTCCATTCGAAAATAACATCCAAATTTGAGACAAAACAATATATTGCACAAGGCAATAATATCACCGACCAACAAAGTAAATGTTTCGGGGTCAAAAATAGCTGATTATTGTGTATTTCCACCTTCTGAATTCAAAAATCACCCAATAAAAATGACCGATTGGCTCTTGCTTTGGAGATACAGTGACATATATTTTTTTATAGTCTACATTTTCAGTTTCGGGGAAACTTTATTTTTGGGAGTTGCCACACCCTTCAACTGACAAATCACAACGTTCTCCATCTGTTTGTAGGTTATAAACATAAATATTGTTGCTGTGACTGTGAGTTTCGTATTATTTATGTTATAATTATTGCAGAATTTCTGGTTTTGAAAAGCTTTGGAAGTATAAAATTTGTTAAATCAAAATGCCGTGAAAATTAGTAAATTTAGTAAATACTTTTTGTTAAATTTGTGGTAAAATATTATTTTCATCTCAGAAACGCAATCTGATGCCCGTTGTGAAGAAGCTTATTACTATTATTTTGGTATGAAGGTAGAGGACCAAGATAAGTCATAGGCTCCACATATAGCTTCACATACTACGAGAATGGCTGAAAATGCCTGAGATCTGGCGGGAGCCTTCAACCTATACAGATGACTGCTATTTCTGCTTGACTCCACCTATAAAGGCAGAATTGTCAATGAAGAAAATAGGAACAGTTTAATACATTCAGATAGTTTTCAAATAGAAAATGAAGACAGTGTGGAAGAAAAAGAACCCAACAAGCCTTACATAACCCTGAGTTTTCCCTCCTAATTCTGGAGCTGTTGTTGCAACGCCCAAGGAAGGCACTAGGTGCGCAAATTACCCACTCCCGCCACGGGTAGATAGTGACAAAAAATAAATAATAGTTTAAAAAACTAAAAAAACAAGCTTTTATAGCAGATCGAACTAAAAAATTAAAAAGAAATTATAATTTTAACAAAATTAAAAACACGCTTTAATCGTAAACAGAACTAAAGAGTAAAAATGTATTTTTTACTTTTAACGAGAAAATGAAATGAAAATGAATGTGCCATTGTAAAAAAACCTGGGGTGCTTTGTACCATATTTTCATACTAATTTTACTTATAGAAATGGTACTGATGGAATATTTATAACAATTGACATCGAGCATCTCACGCTTTTTTCTCAATGACTCGATAATTTTCTCGTTCATCAATTTATTCTTATACTAAAAATAATTTTTTACTTTTTAGTTCGGTTTACCATTAAAGCGTGTTTTTTACTTCTTTTAAACTATAATTTATCTCTTAATCCGTTAATATAAAATACTTCCACATATTGTATATTAGAGAAACTATAGGTAATACAAATTTGTCTTTATCATATTCGTTTTTCTCAATCCAAAATTAATGGGATTTGACTCATGAAGTGAAGGATGCATTAAAAAAAAAATTGTTGGTCAGTGTTATTTGTCAATTTTTCCCCAAAAGTCAAACAAACACCTTTCCAAACGTACTATATTCACCAGATATAAAACCGTGTGACTTTCTTCTGTTCCCTCAATTAAAAAACCATTTCGTGAGCGCTTGGATGGAAATACCATAAATCGAGTATAAAAACTGCTTCGAAAACGTTGGAATAAATATAATAAAGTTAGAGTATAATAAAGTTAGAGGGTTTTACTTTGAAGGAAACAAAATAATACATATGTATAAAATAAATAAATATTTTGTGTTGTATTTAAAGTCACCTTATTTTATGGTCATAGTATTATGTCTCGTCCCTCTCGGGAGGTAAGACATTGTTTATATAATTAAATTAGCTCTTAGACTTTTTCGCGTAACTGATGAGATCCAGAAAAGGCGAAAACTGCTTATTGGGATTACAGTGACGAAAGGATAGTAGACCCTGATATGATGACCAGTTTCTCAAAGGCAATTGAGTTGCAAAAGCAAAACGCAAAATCGCACAATTTCGTCAAACTTCGATGTTTGCGACTGCACTGCAAAACTTCAGTATTCGGCAAATGGGAAAAATTCTCTTTGCCCACTAAATAAAGTTACTTAAATTTGTAGCTTGTTTTGATATTTTTTTTGTCATCTTCAGTCAGGGAATAACCTGGGAAAGTTGGAATTTATTATTCTGAGAACTAAATTTACAGAAAAAAAATGTGATCCATCAAATATACACTCTTTTCTGTTGAGGCTGTTTATGTTCAGTCCTAAAAAATTATATTATTTTCTTTTAAGAACACGTTCGTCGAATCTCTCTTTACTATGATAGGATAACTAAGGATACTGCAAGCAAAGATTAGTAATACATTTACTTTGAAATTGGAAATATTATGTTGTATAAATACTAACCAATATTCAAAGGAAAAAATGTGAGCACGATATAGCAAAATGTGAAAAAGTGTGTGTGTCTTTTCAAACCTTACTACTTTTTTAAAAGAGAAATTTCATTTGTAGAGCGATGGCTTTTATATTCTTCAAATTCAAAATGAATTGGAATACAAAAAATTATACCTTATCAAAATTTAACATGTCATATTTTAAAGTAGTTATTCTGAATTATAGTCAGCTAGTTTGATTAGTTAATGAGTTTTTATGGTCGTACGTTTCTAGGATGCACCCTCTGTTGGGTAGAGCAAAACGTACAAAATAAACAAACATATACATTTTGTCCTAATGGAAATTGAATGTTCTGTTAAACTTGCATATGTTTGCTGCCCAAGCATTCTCCTCGTAACATTCGTGAATGTTATGACCTGCTTCTTTCAATTAAACTAAAATATTTAGATCGCTTTCAGTAAATTAAGTGGAAATGTTCTTTAAAGATAAACATTACCAAAGAAATAAATCCTTCGAGGACTAAACGAAAACTAAATATTCCATTATGAATAAGATTATATTTTTTTGTTTAACAAATTACTTTATAAAAACTGGTACCATTACAAGGACCATTATATGGTCCATGGTACCCTTATAAGGATAAGCCTAGAAAAATTATGAGCGAAACTTGTCAAATATTATTAGATATTTTTTTTGGTAAAATATATTTTATATATTTACCCTTATGAGAGAATTGTTTTTCGTTAGACGTAAGGATTTGCCCAACTAGATCGTTTATGTTCTCTTCTTCGTATTATTCTTTATAGAAGAGTCATGATCTATGAAAACTCATTCCGTTGTGGTATTTTCGGACTACTTCTCGCCAGCGTTCTCTATTTCTGCCTTCCCTGGTTGCATGTTGGAAAGATGAACCAATTAGGTTTTTAGTTTGGTCTGTTAATTTTTTTGGAGGTCTGTAGCGTGATCGAGAACTCTCCATTAATCCCTGTAGCACCAATATTTAATTATAGATTACTGTCATACCTACGTTCAATATAGCTGAAGAATCTTGGTATTTGATCATGAATAATTTGGAATAGCATTGAGGGTTCATACATTTTCCATTTGAAAGTCCATGAAAGACCAAGGTCTCCAGCACCAAAGTTCAATCAATGTTTTTTATTCAATGTTTCAACCATCAGAATCAATGGTGTGAGGTCTCGTTTTCAATAGTCCAAGTTTCAGCGAGATATAGCTATTCAGTATTGCTAATCGGTCAAAAATTCCCCGATCTGGGATATATTAAGGGGACCGGAAAGTAATGTCGTTTCTGCGCATGTCAATTTTTGTTTATCATTTATCAGGTGATTGTGTACTTCAAAGTCGTGCGAAAGACATTTTAAGATTAAAGTGACTTTTTACTGTAATGGAAAGCCAAATACCAGAAGAGATACATATCCGGTATTGTATGCTTTTTAACTTTTACAAGGATAGTAAGTAACGGAACAGTTGCTACGAAAAACATTTACGATGTTTATCCAAGTGCACTAGAGGTTCGTAAATGCCAAAGTTTGTAAGTTTAATTTTCGGTAATGATCTTTCCGACTCGTATCGATCTGGAAGACCAACAACTTCAAACAATGACGTGTTAAGGGTGGAAGTGGAAGCGTGTGAAGGATAATCCGTGTCAGACAATCGAGGAACTGTCAAACACTCTTAACCAACCTTGGTCGACTATTCAAGAACATTTGCAGAAGCTTGGTAAAATAAGCAAAGCAGGTGCTTAGGTCCACCACATGCAACTTATTATTTCAATGGCATAATACAGAAGCGATGATTTTTGATCGTTTGATCACTGGAGACGAAAAATGGGTCCTGTATGATAATCTAAAATGTAAAAGGCAGTGACTCTCGCCGAATAAATCACCACGAAGTACTGCTAAGCCGGGTTTACACCCCAAAAAAGTTCTTTTGTGTGTTTGGTAAAGTATTCGCGAAATAGTTCATTTTGAAGTGCTGAAACTTGGACAAATTGTGAATGCAGACCTTTACTGTGAACAAGTGAATAGAGTAGATCACTCGTTAATTGAAAAGTATTCAGCGATTGTCAACAAAAAAGGCGTTATTCTGCAACACTATAATGCTAGACTACAGTGCGCAAGACGAACCCTGGAAAAAATTAATGATTAGGGTGGGAGGTACTGACTCTCCCACCATACTCGCCTGACAATGCACCATCGGATTACAATTTATTCCGATCGCTACAACACTTTCTATGTGAAAAAAAAATTGAAAATTTGGATGATATCAAAAATGCCCTCTCCAGATATTTTGCTCAAAAACCAATTGATTTTTATCGATCTGTATCATAAATAGATACAGGTGAAGCTAATAAAAGCGTGTTAAAAATGGAAGGGAATTCTGCATCACCCGAAAAATTGGTTTAATACCATAACCCCAAGCGTCCAAAAATCATAAGGATACCCCGGCCACGCTTCCTCGCCGACGGCCAAACCGAATATTTACGGTTCCAAGATCATGCTGTATATTTGGTGGAACCAGCTCGATGTAATGTACTATGAGCTGTTCAAACTGTCTGAAACAATCACAGGGGATCGTTATCGAACGCAATTAATGCGTTTGAGCCGAGCATTGAAAGACAAACGGCCGCAATACAGCGAAAGACACGATACAGTGATTTTGCAGTAAGAGAATGCTCGGCCCCATTTTGCGAAAGTGGTCAACTTGGGAAGTGGTCATACTTGGGAACGTTGAAATGGGAAGTACAACCCCACATGCCATATTCTTCAGACGTTGCTCCCTCTCATTATCACCTGTTTTGATCAATGGCACACGGCCTGACTGGTCAGCACTTCCGGTCTTACGAAAAAGTTAAAAATTAGATCAATTCGTGGATCGCTTCACTGAAGTCCGTTTTTTCAACGTGGGATTCGAATGTTGCTTGAAAGATATGAGAAAGTAGTGGCCACTGATGGACAATACCTTGAATAATAAATGTATAGCCTCTTTTTTACAAGAACTCCTTGAATTTTGAAAAAAAAAACAAACCTAAAAAGAACAATGATAAATAAAGAAAATCAGATTGTGGGATATGCAGATTATCTAAACGTCGATCGAAAACATTACAAAATAATAATTAGTATCCTGAACAATATCGTAACATCCAGTTTATATCTAACTAAAGGCGTAAGAATGCTAAAGCGTATAAGAAAACTTCGTACTTTATATTTATTATTGGGCTTCGTCCTCGTGTTTTTATACGAAAATGATTTATAGAATTCTGCACTGAAAATCAATTTGAGCCTTTCTCGATGCCCTTCCTCGTAAAAGTGGGTCATGTGTACGGTTCGAGCTCATACCCGTTCATTGCTGAGTTATTTCGAGAGTATTTTTCAAGCGACATCTATCCTGATATTTCAGATATCGCGAAAGTCAGAGAAGCAGATGACAAATGACAGTCCCCTGCGTATTGAATTACTCAGACCCGTCATATAAAGAGCAGCGGCGATGGGCTTTGAATAAAATACATGTGAATAATAGGACAATAAATAAAATATAAGGATAGACAGAGAGAAGAAAGGCAAATAGTGAAAAATTGTTACTGATAATTGATTCTTTAAATATGTATGTTTGTTTCTATTAGTAAATTAGATTATGGTTCGATTCCTTTAGAATAAATTGAAACCTTTTGAATAATTTACCATTTATCTGAAATTAAAATTGTCATCAATACAGCAATTTTAGATTATTATATATTTGATGAAAAGAATCGATAGTTACGTTTCTACAGTAAAGAGAATTGACTTTTTTCTGTGTAGATTATTTCACTGCAGGAAAGGTGTTTAACAAATTTGTTGTTTCCCTTCCCGACAATAATAATCTTCATCATCCAGCCCCTTGCGTTCACTGCTGGGCATAGACCTCCCCTAAAAGATTCTATTTCCCTCTATCCTGAGCTGGTTATAATCAGTTATTTGATATCATTTTAATATAATCAGACTAAGTTATTGGCCATCTTTTGCTGTGTGCATCAGCTATTGGTCTCCATTCTAGCAAGTTCAAAGAAATTCTAGCAAGTCCGAAGAAATAAAAAAACCGCATGAATAAGCCATCCGACCAGAAGTCGGCGAAAATATGGGTTTTTTGATTATGGAGAGTGACTCCCTACTCTTGGTGAGAGAGCATATATAACCTGATGATGAGTCTAACCACCAACAGACGAAACATGTACTCTCCAATGTAAGGGATGAGTGGGGCTCCCTTCCGGTATATATATATATATATATATATATATATATATATATATATATATATATATATATATATATATATATATATATATATATATATAATTAATGAATGAATTAATGAAAATAGGAGTAAAGCTAAAATAGAAATAATTAAATGGATTGCGGCAATTAAAGAGGACCTAAGATCAGCAAATAAATTCACAAAGTGAAATTCAGGATAGAGGCTGTTTTAGACACAAGGTTAACGTTTGGAAGGTTGGCCAGAGAGAGATATGTGGGAAGACTGGAAAAACTTGGTCTGACGAAAGGAAAAAAGCTCATAGCGAAAGAATGAAATTAGTATGGGCTCAAAGAAAGGCTAATAACAACAAACGCCTCTAATTGTACTTCGCGTGGTCCACCAGGGCCCACACGTGAATAATATATATATATATATATATATATATATATATATATATATATATATATATATATATATATATATATATATATATATATATGTGGGTTATTCCATGCCAAATCGACGACTTTTGAATCCGACCCTTCTTGATTTGGCTGATTTTTTTAAATTTTTTTCCAGGCCATTTTAAATCGGCTATGGGCTATTTTATGTCAAGTTCAATGAAATTTTTAATTTTTTTTTCTGAAAAATCGTCAATTTTTCAGTGTTCGCCATTTTTATTGCGCATCCCAAAGTGGGTCAACTTTCCTTTCTATTTTTTTTTATTGAACGAATGAAATCGTTTACTTGGATTTAGTATCCAAAAGTATCCAAAAAAAAATAGTTATTTTTCCATCATTTCATTATTTTTTGTGCTGACAATTCCGTGACATACTGTTTAAGAAATTCGCTCAGTTCGTCAGCTTTAATTCCGTTCCACAGCTATCCATTCCCGCAGTTCTTTCTCCAATTCTCAATGGCATTAAATAAAGAGAAAAACGAAAGAGAGAAAGTACCGCAGAATCTTACATGAAACACACCCAATATATCAGCCTGAGTTAGCTCCATCGAATAACCGCCTTTCCCTATTAATCAAACACACTCCTATGGGCACATAGTTCTAATAACAAAGAAATCATATTCCAATGTATCTATGAAAGGATCACTTGTAAATATAGGTCATACGTTCACGGTGAAATAGAACTTTAACCAGAGATATGGTGAAAAGCTAACGAAAAAAAGTAAAACGAATACAGTTTCAAGCAAAAGAAAGTTGCAAATGTATTACCTAATATTTGTTTAATGGTTTTTTTATTGGATTATATTGCTGGAGTATAAGGTACATAAGATCTAATACGTGCTCATGTTTCAATACGCATTCGATAATTTAAAAATACATCATCTTAAAGTGGTTAAACTGATGCAGGAAAAGGTATTTTTAAAATATTACGAACGCAAAACTCGAACGGAGCAAAAAAACTTTTATTTCGACTTTTTTCTTCGACGAAAAACATTGCAGATACTGACAGGCATCATAAATACGAGAAGTTGGCGTGAACTGCGAAACTCTCAATTTACGAGCGGCCGAAAAAAAGGAGCCATTTCTATCTGGCAGCAGGCTCCTACCCTATCCATAAACCTTGTCAATACGACCGATAACCAATAAAAAGAAAACCTCTTTTGCGACAGTTCCGAATAGGGAATATCGTTGTTGTTTAAAGCAATACGGCATATGCTGACAATAATCCTACGTAAAAATAAATTAGTCTGTCTCTCTCTTTGAAAAGGATATTTTTTGGGTTCTTAATTTCTCTAGAGTTTAATATCTGTTTCATTGGTTATGTTGTTTCATTCGAATAAATCCATGGACGCGTAAATTACATTTTTATTCGATTTGGAATGAAATGATGTGCGAAATTTCCAACAAATTTTTTTTAGTAATAT
Source organism: Cosmopolites sordidus (assembly GCA_031761425.1). Lineage (NCBI taxonomy): Eukaryota > Metazoa > Arthropoda > Insecta > Coleoptera > Curculionidae > Cosmopolites > Cosmopolites sordidus. The sequence continues at coordinate 1,068,572 of JARFXV010000530.1, read as the reverse complement.
AGCCTTCTTCAACAAGCAGTCCTTCTTTATTTTAAATCAAAATGAAAAGGACTTTTTATTTTATTTTACTCAATTCAGAAGTTGAGTATGTGATATTTTCAATGCTTAAGTGCTTAGTGCCATTCATGTGATACAGTAGGAGCCACTGTCGAAAGTTTGCTTTCAGTCTTCCTAACGTTTCTTTATCGATTTTTACTTTTAGATTGCATATAAGAGTTGAGAGTCATCCCAGTTATCCTCGTACCTGCGTTCTCTGATGTAGCGTATTCGGGTTTTGGTCTTGGTTTTAGAACGGGATAGTTTCAATAGGCCTCCATCTGTCCTAGAGAGTATCGTAATGCCTCTCTCCTCCAGCCTCTTCTTAACGATAATGATCAATACCATCATAAAGATGTTGAATAAAACTGGAGCCATAACGCAGCCCTGCTTGACACAGGAGTTGGTTTCAAAAGGATCTGATTTGTTTATCGTTGTGCAACACTACAGCTCTCTTATTTATTATTATGAAAGTTTTTGCAAATATTGCTATTACGAAAATTTCGAACTTTGCCATGATTGACCACAGTTGTTACATTGGCAACTAGACTACCAATAAAATGAACTTAAGACTGTTGAGTTTAATAATACATGGATTACTGCCTTCTCATTTTAGGCCTCATTCATGTCAACGTTAACTTTTGTGCGAAATTAAACAAAAGTTTTAAAGAAACATTAAGGTTGCTAAAATAAACCTATGAATATTCCATATTCCCATATTCTTGACTTGATATAATCGATTTAAATATGACGAGAATCAACAGAAAATAAGAGCATAATACAGATATATTACTAGGCTAATTGAAAAGTTCGCGGAGTGGAAATCATAAAACAAGTTTATAGTTGAAAAAATTACTTTATTCTTCCGTATATTCTCCTTTAAGCTCAATACATTTTTTTTGCAGTGGTTCTCCACTTCATTCATCCTATTTCCGACGTGATTTTCTGAAAGTCCTTCAAAATGCTCATCTACGGCTGCTATAACTTCTTCATTTGATGAAAAACGCTTGTCACGTAGGAATTTTTTGATATGAAAACAGATAAAAGTCAGAGGGGGCCAGATCTGGTGAATATGGCGGATGATCCAACAATTCGTAGTATAATTCCTTCTATTTGGCCATTGCAAGAACACCTCAGTGAGCCGAAGCATTGACTTGATGAAAAATGTTTTTTTTTGTTCACCAAACCAGGTCTTTTCTAACAAACTTTACATCCAATTGATCGAAAAGATTTGAGTAATACTGCTCTGTTATTGTTTTACAAGTTTGAAGGTAATCAATTAACAAAATGCCTTTTGCATCCTAAATAAATTAATGCCATAACATTTTTTGGTCGATTTTGAACATTTTGGCTGCTTCGGAGATGAACAACCGGGCTCAGTCCACTCTGTGGTTTGTTGTCGCAATTCAGGATCATAGTGGTAAACTCAAGTCTCATCCATAGTTACAAAATGACGTTTAAAATATATTTTAATATTTCGAAAAAGATCCAAATGTTGGTTAGAAAGTTTTACTCGAAGTCGTTTTTGATCAGTATTTAACAATTGTGGCACTCATCTTGAACATAGCTTTCTCAAGCCCAATTCTTTTCCAAACACCAGTTCAGTTGAGATGTCCATATCCTTGGTCATTTCACTCAAAGCCAATTGTGGGTCATCCATAACCATATCATGTATAGAATTATTTGTTCAGTAGTTGCACTTACTAGACGTCCAGAACGAGGATCGTCATTCAGGCTTATACAACCACTTTGAAACTAACCTGCCTACTTATAAACAATTATTTTTGAAGGAACATCCCTTAATACATTTACCATTTTACCATGAATGTCCATTGCCCTTAAACCTTTTTTACAAAGAATTTAATCACTGAACGATTTTCGATATTCTCCTTTTAAAAAAATAACAATGATTTGTTTACTTTAAGCTGTTGTTTTTGTACGAATGAATTGACAGATCGACTTGAAACTTCACATATGTTCATATGAATAAAACTTCACATATGTTCATATGATAAAACTTCAAAATCCAATAGATTATATAGTTCTTTTACTGTTCTGTAAGTGTAACTCCGCGAACATTTCAAATAGCCTAGTTCTTATCAATATAATGCATCTAAGCATTCAGGTTGCAACTTTTTCACATAATCTAGCCACATCCGTTTTCTTCTCCCATTTCAAATTCTAATGCAAAAGCTCATTGCAAGAAAATCCTAAAGAGTGATAGTATATCTATATACTATAGTGTTGAACGGGTGACCAAAGAAGAATTTTGGACATAAATTAACCTATTTAAGATATGAAATGAACAAAATAACGAGTAAGTTTCGAATCAGAGAAGAATGTTGATCATGCACAACAACAGAAATAATAAGAGATTGAAAGTTACATCATTTAGTTTCAAGACACCTCTTTAATCACATGAGGAGCAAAATAATTTCAACAGTTAACACTGGCCAAAATTATTCCCTGCAAATTTAAAAGTTATAAATTATAAACAATAAATATTTTAATAAAACTAAACATATTGATTGCACCTATCGTTAATTATTCTATATCCCAATTAAACAAGTATGCCCTAATTAAATTTTAAAATATCCTCGAATATTTATATATATTTTAAAATATATTCACAAAATAGATATGAAAATATTCCATCCGAAAAACACCCAGAGAAATATATATGTATAAATAATACGTTCGACCTTTCATACATTTAGCATAATATAGTGCCCTTTCATAAATTAAACCTATTAATGTGTCTCGCCTGAAGTGGTTTAGAAAAGAAAAAGATTAAAATTGTCAGGACAGAAGAAAATAAAAACAGAATAAAAGCCGACAATATGAATAAAAAAACAACTATAATGCCGAACTAGAAATAGAGAATTCAGTACTCCGATACAGTCTCTGATTCGATCTCTTCAATAACACAAGGGGTAACAAAAGTATTTGCGTTTTTGTGGAACTTAGTTATTCACTGTTTTAAAAATGTTTACCTGGGATACTTCTAATTCCCATAACAATTTCCAAGTGCTTGTTTTAGGATCTGCAGCCACATATGTCTTAAAACGTCTGCATTGAACATATTCCCTATCTTCAACACTGATATACCCTTCCCGGAACTTTTTGAATCTCAGCTGAGTGGTGCAGATTGATATGGCACCTTCTTCTTCTACTTCAAAAATCTCACGATCGGCCTCAGTCGCCTTTTTAAAATAATATTTTGAAACTCTTTTTAAAATTGACTTAATTTCGCGACTTATTTTAATCATCTTGAAGTTTTTGTTAAAAACCGTCGACTGAATATATTTCGTAGAGTAGAAGGAATGTTTATTTGCCGGGACAAAAAATTGAAATCGGACTAAACCTCTCAGGAGTGAAGTATAACAATCGTTTATTTATAAATAAAGGAAAAAACGTAAATGCTTTTAATAATCATTAAAACACTTGTTATTTGTTTCACAATATATTCAAAATATTCGTTTCGGCCTAAGTTTATATATAACTCTCTTTGAGAATAGTCGTGAGGCCGAAACATATCAGAGAATATTTTGAATATATTGTGAAACAAATACCAAGTGTTTGGATCATTATCATTGTTTTTCAGTTTCAGTAAGCGTCACCAATCAATCGAAACTATTGTAAATGCTTTTGTTACACCCTGATATGTAGGGTAATTATCAATATGTAAATGATACATACTGAATTCCAAATGTTAACAATGTTAACAAAGTTTCTCCATAATTTACTGTCCTTGGCTAGGTTAATTGTTTCCTGCCATGTTTTACATTTTCTTCTAATCGTTTCTGTGACGCCCTTATTCCATGTCTCATGCGACCTTCCCCTTTTGTTCTTTCCGATCGCTCTAGCTTCTCAAAATTTCTAAGTTTGTCTGTCTTGGTCCATTCTGTTTAGATGGCTGAACCATCTAAATTTTTCTCTCACCAAATAATTTGATTCCGGCTTAAAGTTTTTGAAAATGAATATTGTAAAATGGGCTAAAAATGGTGTTTTTTAGATATTTAAAAAGTAATTTCTCCTGACCTATGACACCTAGAAGGCTGTGGGGATACTTTCTAGAGTACTTCAAGATTTCTAAGTTTCAGCAAAATCGATTGACCCCTCCCGAGAAATCATTAGAAATGTAATGGAATTACTTACTATTTCGTGTTTTAGCTCCAGTCTAATCATTTAATGAATATTCTTATGATAGTCCTTTTAATGTAGTCCCAAAGAACGATGCCAAACCGTCTGATATTGTGTAATCTGCAACACTCCTGTGTGTGCACCCTGTTAACATTACATATCATCCAGATCCACATACTCCAACCTCAAAAAGTGATATTATTTCACTATATCGCAGTCCGATACGATACGCGATATTAAAACATTTAAATTTAATATCGCCAAAGTAATTTTAGAAAAAATTAAAACAAATTACTCCTGTGAATCATAAATGTATCTCAATTTTGTTTGTTTAGGGATAAATTTAACCGCGCACCTGCGCTTGCGAGTGTTTTGCGTTTGAATAATAGATACATTCAGACTGCAACACTTCAATTCTAGTAGATAACAATGTTCGTAATCCCATGAGAGAGCAACTATTTTGAATATAATATCGTCTTCAAATTTGTTTACATGTACATATAAAGGGTGTTACAATAAGAACGCAAGATTTGAATTACGTACCATTTTGGCAGTCATGATTCGATAGGTCAAGAATTGTGACAGGTTGATAAGAAACAAATAGGAATTAATAAACACGGAGCGCTACTCGATACAGAAACGCGTCCGTATTGTTAAACATTACTATCAAACTAATGACTCGATGGTAAATGGTGAATATAATATGAATAATATATATACAATGAATAATATAATCATGATAACCCAGTTATTTGTCCATCAATTGAAAGATATTGCTCTTGCATGAGGTGTCAGTAGATCGGTGCTACTTGCCATACCTTGCCATAACACCCGTGGATTTTTTGTTGGGGTTTCTGTACTGAAGTACTGAAGACCGAAATTGAAAGCTGTGCTAACGAAATATCGCCACATTTATGCAAAACGGTTATTGAAAATTACACCAGAAAAGTACGCGTGTGCCACCAAAGCCGTAGCGCCCATTTACTGGATGTGTTGTTCTATACATAATTTCCAAATATATATATTATAAATCACTATATATATATATATATATATATATATATATATATATATATATATATATATATATATATATATATTATTATTATTCACGTATGGACCACGCGAAGTACAATTAGAGGCGTTTGTTGTTGTTAGCCTTCCTTTGCGTCCATACTAATTTCGTTCTTTCGCTATGAGCTATTTTTCTTTCATCAGACCAAGTTGTTCCAGTCTTCCTACATTTTTCTCTCTGGCCAACCTTCCAAACGTCAACCTCTTGTGTCTGAAACAGCCTCTATCCTGAATTTCACATTGTGTAATATTTGCTGATCTTAGGTCCTCTTTAATTGCAGCAATCCGTTTAATTATTTCTACTTTAGCTCTACTCCTATTTTCATAAAATTCGACAATTTGTCTAGTTAGCCTATTTGGATTCATCCGTTTTATGTGTCCGTAGAACTTAAGTCTTCTTTCTTATATCGCTATGTATATCTGTGTATTGTTTGATTTCTTGGTTTTCTCGAAGTCGGTATGTTGTTGTATCTATATGTTTGGAGCCTAGGATTTTTCTTATGATTTTTCTTTCCTTCTTTTCAATGTCCTCGATGTCTCTCTTTCTATTCAAAATGAGCGTTTCTGCCCCATATAGACATTCTGGCTTAATAACTGTGTTGTAATGTCTCAGTTTTGTGTTTTTAGATAGGCATTTTTTGTTATAAATATTTTGTGTAAGTCTCAATGCTGTTTCCATTTGTTGACATCTACCCTTTTTGGCCGCTTTTTCCAACCCATTTTCCATGATTATTTCACCTAAATATTTGAATTGAGAGACTCGTCTGATGTTACCATATTTTGTTTTTAGAAATGGTGTTCTTAGTCTGTTGCAGGTCATGTATTGTGTCTTTTCAAAGGAAATTTGGAGTCCTACCTTTTCTGCTATTTCTTTTAGGATTTCAATCTGTTTCTGTGCGGTTAACACATCTTGAGCTAAAATTGCTAGGTCGTCAGCAAACGCCAGACAATCAATTTTGATGTTGGTTCTCCCCAGTTTAATGGGCTGGTCAATATTCAGGGCCGGCTTTTTTCCACGCCACCCCTGTATTACTTTTTCTAGAACACAGTTAAATAAGAGTGGCGAGAGTCCATCCCCTTGTCTCACTCCAGTTTTAATTTCGAAGGGCTCTGAGATGTCACCCATGAATTTAACTTTTGACCTTGTGTTAGTTAATGTTGCTTTAATAATTGCCAGCGTTTTCAGATCTAGTCCTTGTTCTTTCAAGATTCGGAATAAAGATTCGCGGTCTATAGAATCATATGCTTTGACGAGATTTTTTTGAACGGTACATATGTACAGACTAGATTTTTATTGTACAGTTTTTGATGTTTTAGGATCAACTTTATATTCAGGATCTGTTCAGGGCAGGATGTGCCCGGTCGAAAATCTGCTTGATATTCACCAATTTTAGGTTCCAACTGTCCTTGTGCTCTGTCTAGTAGACATTGAAATAGAATCTTGTAACAAACTGGGAGAAGAGATATCCCTCTATAGTTGTTTACATCCGTTCTATCTCCTTTCTTGTGTAGTGGATGGATTAAAGCATCTTTCCAGTCTTCCGGAATCCGTTCGGTTCGCCAAACTTCTTGTAGAATTTTGGTTATTTCCTTGATTGTACCTGGACCAGCGGATTTCAAAAGTTCAGCAGTGATTCCATCTTCACCAGAAGCTTTGTTATTTTTAAGCCGCTTGATTTGCCTAATTATTTCATCTTCATTCGATGGTAATGAATCTGGGTTTGTTTGTTTAGCGTTTAGTGTTGGTAAATTGTTTAAAGGCTCAGGACAGTTTAGTATTTGTTCAAAATATTTCGCAAGTTCTTTGCAATTCTTTTGGTTATTTAGAGCTAATTGTCCGTTTTCCTTTTGGAAGCAAAGACTTTGGGGTTGATAGCCTGTTAATTTAGTTTTAAATGTTTTGTAAAAGTATCGGGTGTTATTTTTTTGGAAATCTTTTTCTATTTCATTAAGTTGATTGTTTTCATATTTTCTTTTAGTTTGTCTAATTAGCTTCGATGTTTCTTTTCTTACTTCCAAAAAAATGTTATAGTTTATTGCTGTTTTTTGACTGTTCCAATCTTTGAATGAATGCTTTACTTCGGCTTAATACTGCTTGCTCGCAAAATTCATCCCATCATGATGTTTTCTACGTTTTTGTAAAGGGACCAACTTTAAGGCTGTTTTAATAATTTTTTGTTTCAATTCTTGCCAGTTCTGTGCTGGTTGTTTATCAAGCTCTTCTGTTAGGGCTGGTTTTATTTTCGTTGGGTCGAACTTTGGTATTAGCAATCTCTTTTGAATAAGTTTTCGAGGTTTTAAGCTATATATATATATATATATATATATATATATATATATATATATATATATATATATATATATATATATATATATAGATACCCTAGTTGGAATGTATTCTTCTAACAAACGCCAAAGGTAAAAAGTGCGATCACATTAATTCAATCTAATCCGATTGAGAATCTAACTTGATATTTCAATATTTCGAAGAAATGTGAAATACAAGTTTAAAATGGTCAAACACTCACTCTTGGCTGTTTAATTTTGCAAAATAGTATTGCACTTCCAGTCAGACAGGTCTCTGTTCAAGAATCAACTAAAATGTTCTAGAATAAACTAAAAATTAACTGTAAATAGCATATGAGACTTTATAAACGGCTCCTCGGTGACCCTTTCTGCTCCAAATATTTGAAATAACCCCTCATAAACTGGAATTTATTAAAGGCGTGAATGTGCCATGCATAAAACCGTTTAAAAACACCACCGAGATGCCACCGGATGGAAATAAAATTCATTTCCATCGGGAACCGAATAAAAACCGCCAGATAAATAAATTCGAAAAAATAAAAGAGGAAGAGAAAGAGAGAGAGCAAGGAAAAACACCGGAGTAAATTAAGCGGCAATAAAACGAGCGAAATCAGAACAACGGTCGGCAAAAGGGCGATATCTTATTTTGTAAGAGGTCACGTGACCCTTTTTTTCTTTTTTTTTTTACTTATCTCGTTCCCGCTAGGATCTATCATTAGGTTGGCAGTAGCGCAGGCGAGGATCGTGACTGAAGAATTATTATTAGACAGCAAACCGTACTAGTTCTTGTACAATCGATTTAATTAGACACACGCCCACAATACGCCGATATACGTTCGAAAATCGCCTGGGTTCATGATCTGATTAGTTTTTTATCGTTTTTGCGTTACAGTGTGCGCAGAGTGGAATTTATGTGATGTCCTATCGTACAGTAATAACAATCGAAGGCAAATTGTGGAAACGTTTTAGTAGAAAAAATAAGCAATGTTTAGTATGACTCAAATTTGACTAAAACACTACACTATCTACTCAGTAGGTAGGTAATTGGTTAAAGAAATTGGTTGAATCCTCGAATAACAGCGCCATCTTTGAACGAACATATGCATTATATATAGAGCTCTCATTTAATCCTGTAATTCACGTGACTAGTGATTTATATAAACTTAGGGACTTTTAAAGTTGAATTATTTAAGGATGGAATTATTTGTTGCAAAAATATGATTATAATTTTCCTTAGATGTGTCATTGAGATTTGTTCGTCCTGGTTTCCAATTTATTGACACCAAGCGATTTATGTTATGTTATTTTAGATATCCCAAAAAGATGTAATCACCAGATGGAATACGGCAACCTTGGTTGTCAAAAACACCAAGCGACAATTCACAAAATGCAGATTTTTAATTCTTCGAAAACGACCCAACAGACAATTTCCTTCTAGATATTTATGAATATGTCGCTAATCTAAGAAGAAAACTACCGAAAATAGATACATCTAACATATGTGATGAATTTCATATTAAAACAAAAATGCAGTGGACGATGAAACAAAAACACAAAACACTCTACATAACCTATGAATGTAATATGAAGAAGAATATAAAGAGATAAATATAACAATTGAGAGGAAGAAAACCTTTCGAGTTGTGTTTTGTTGAAACTGAAAATATTGTATCCAAGAGAAAAAGTTATATCAGACAAAAAACTTGCTGATATTAACAGTTTAATCTGTTAATATCATCTAATTGAATGAATTGAACATCTGCAAGCAGTTGTTGTAGCAGACTCTAGAAGCTTCTATGAAAACCTTCAATTAAGTAACTTTCAAAGATGATGATGTCCGAACTTCCGGTAGGGGTCTCTGTAAAATGAAATGTTAGTTTTTTTTAATTTGAATTTAATAAAAAAATTATAAAAATCAGTCTCATTACGTCCTCTACCTACTTCGTAAACTAGCGTTAAAATATTAAATCATGTCTGCTTCAACTAGATAGTCCGGCTAGTAAAATTCAAAACATTATATTTCATAAAAATTATCTTTCACGGCAGATATAAATTTTTAATGTTATGAACGATAATAATAATTCCTTTATTTAAGCGATTAGAAAATGTACCTATAAAATAGCCAGCTGCCAGAGAATTAACAGTTAAAATTAGGTTGGTCTTCAAATTATTAAATTGCTACCTACAAAACCAAAACCAGTTAAGTGAGAAAGCACAATCTAATGGACGATGACTATTACAAGCCAAATTTCATCTTCCTATACAGTTTACCATTCGCGGATTTGTCTTTCAGTACACCGCCCGAGAGAATAACGGCAAAACTGGTTTTGTAAGAAAATGCAATTAGTACAAACTAGCAACTAGACGGTGCAAAATTATAGATATTTGCAACCAAATGGTAGTGGCAAGAAAACTATATTTCCGCGTATACAAGGTTTATTTGATATTTATGGAACTGTTTTCTTAATTGGATTGGTCCGTTTGAAGCCGTAGTGAAAATGAAATAAACAAGAAATATGTTGGGCATTTCAAAGAGATTAAGTTTCCTCACTTTGATTTTAACTTCTGAGAAATTTTTCTCATGTTATACAGGGTGTCCCATAACTTATCCGCCATAGAGCAACTGGTGATTAGGTTCAAGATATCAGGTTCAAAATCACAGTCATCCGGTTTTTAAAGGCGCCAAAGTCGAATTTAGCACCTGCTTGAGCCTAGTTCCTAGAGGGCGCTTGCTACCTACTTTGTGAGGAATTAACTCACTTATATTTTTTATCCTATAAAACTGGGAATCTTTTGACTTCAAAATAGAAAAGAGTCACAATTTCCACGTAAAAAAGGTATACTTGGTCAATACCGATATCTCATGCTGTTTGCGAGATATTCGTATTCGAATATTCTATTGCACATCAAGTCCATGAAAAATATGCAATTCACAAAATGTGCCTTGAATGTTCTGTACAAATTGTTAAATTTCGATGACCACTGACATTGTTTTCTATCTCTCCTATTAAAGGTAGGTGGAAACAAGTTTCTCTAATCTTGAGTTTGCATAAAATAATTTGTAAAAAATGCCCAAACTTAATCAGTTTCCTAAACATGATTTAAGGGATATGCTCTCCGTTTATGCACAAGTAAATTACAATAGTCGCGCTGCAGTTAGAAGGTATAAAGAGCTCTATCCAACCAGAATCATCACAGATCGACAAATGTTTCAAAGAATTTTCAATCAGGGCGAAACAGGTTTGTTTTATTACATCCAATCCTGGTAGATGACCGAAACGTATAACAGTAGAGCAAGAGGACATTTTGATTAATATCGCAGAAAATCCTGAACCAAACACTAGGCGTTTGGGGGCATCTACAGAAATGAGCAAATCTACCGCTTTAAGAGTTCTTCATAAAGAAATAGTGTTTCCCTACCATTTTTCCCCTGTTCAAAATTTATTGCCACAAGAATTGCCGGTTTGGTCAAAATTTTGTCAAAATCAACTGTATAAAAAAAACGAAGACCCCATGTCTCCCAAAAGATATTGTTTACTGAAGAAGCAACGCTAACCAGACGCGAAATTTTTAACTGACAAAATAATCATTATTATTATGCCCTGGAAAATCCACACCTACCAAGAGAGCGACATTTTCAGCACGAATTTTCACTTAACATTTGGTGCGGCACTATCGATAATTTTTTAATCGGCTCATTGGAGTTTCCGCGAAGACCGAATGGACATCAATATGTGCAATTTTTAGAAAATGATTTATTAGACATTTTGGGTGGTGTACCGCCAACGCATTTTACTCTTGCAGTGTGAAATCATTTGAATCAACCTTTTCCATATCAATGGATTGGGCGCGGTGGTGAGTTTGCTTGGTTACCTCGTAGCCCAGACATTAATTCCTTATACTTTTATTTATGGGGTTATATGAAGTCTTTAGTTTATTATGATGAAATCAATACACGATACGAACTTTTACAAGAAATTCAACAAGCGATCAATGTTATTAAAAATTAAGAAAATATCTTCTCAAATCTGAGGCATCACTTAACAAATAGTCTGAGAAAGTGTATTGAGGTAAACGGTGGTCACTTTAAACACCTACTGAAGTGAATTTCAAAAAAATATTATTTTAAATAAAGTCCGTTGAATTTCTGACATCTTAATGTTTTCGTACACGAATGCGAGATATTCGTGAGATATCGATATTGATCAAGGGTGTATTTTTTAGGTGTGACTCTTTTCTATTTTTAAGTCAAAAAATTCCCAGCTTTATAGGATAAAAATATGAGCGATTTTATTCATCATGAAGTAGGTAGCAAGCGCCCTCTATAAACTATCTCAAATTAGTACCAAATTGGGCTTATTATTCAAACCAATCACTTATTTTACCCAACAACCCCGATTTTGAACCTGATATCTTCAACCGTTTTTAAATTATCTCAATTTTTCGAAAATTCAGTTTCACTTTCAACACCCTATATCATTTTAATGACTAACATTTGTCAACACATTTATTGACTAAATCCTCTTATTTTGATCTCAACTATCACCAGTTATTCTGTGGCGTATAAGTTATAGGATATCCTATATAGTGTAAGGCAGACATATCTGTTCCATTTTGAAAGGATATACAAAATGAACGAAGTTATTTAGAAAAAAATGTTTAATTTAGGTGGGTTTTCAAAACTATGTTAGGCAATTGGCGACCGACATTGGAAATACATTGCTGAGAACGTAAAGTAATATAATAAATACGTAATAATTTATTATTATTATTAATTATTAATTAGATATATTATTATTAATAAGAACGTAAATATTTTATTTTGTCATAGCTTCATCGCATTCACTTTCTTAACATTTTTAATGCATCGCATATACAAAAACTTCTTCAACTTAACGAACGAAGTGATATGAAACTTCTATCAGATGAGTTGGCCAGCCAATCGATACGTGAAGCGCGCGAATTTTTAAAATAAAAGTCAATTTACTTTTTGATCATAGTTGTATTTCAGACCGGCCATCGTAAAATGCTGATCAAGGGGAACCGTACTCTTTACGTAATACTAATATCGAAAAAACTAAAAGCTAATTAGAATGTTCATGCTACTTTTTGTAGAGATTCATACTGATCGAGCCGTTCTTTAAATAATGAGATAAAATGACTTTCCATTCGTTAGATCGGTCACATAATGGTTTTCGTAACGCTCCAGTTAACTCTTTGGACGCGACCATTATCGCTCTGAATAAATCGGCTATGGAATAAAAATGAAAAAGTATCCGGCTTAATAGGGCGGTTAATAAAGAGCGGATGCCGGGACGGTATCCAGGAATCTGTATCGGTTAACCCGCCTTTGTTGGGAAAACGATATACGCGATTGATGACAACGATTGTGGCCGGCGAAATATTTGCCAATTATTGATGATTTTTTTTTTGTTAATATGAACGTAATCAATAAACTTTAGTGTCAGAAAGAACAAAGCAAATAAAGTAAGGATTAAAACAATATTAGCTTGGCTTGGTTCATAAATTGAAAAATAAAAAGAGAGAATGTTTACATTAATAAATTATATATATATATATATATATATATATATATATATATATATATATATATATATATATATATATTAATAGCTTAAAACCTCATCGAAAACTTATTCAATAAAGACTGCTAATACCAAAGCTCGACCCTACGAAAATAAAACCAACCCTAACAGACAGAACAGCAGAACTGACAAGAATTGAAACAAAAAATTATTAAAACAGCTTTAAAGTTGGTCCATTTACAAAAACGTAGAAAACATCGGTGGTGGGATGAAGTTTGCGAGCAAGCAGTATTCAGCCGAAGTAAACCATTCATAGAGTGGAACAGTCAAAAAACAGCAATAAACTATAACATCTTTTTGGAAGTAAGAACAAAAAACATAGAAGCTAAATAGACAAACTAAAAGAAAATATTAAAACAATCAACTTAATGAAATAGAAAAAGATTTCCAAAAAAATAACACCCGAAATGTTTACAAAACATTTAAAACTAAATTAAGAGGTTATCAACCTCAAGGTCTTTGCTTCCACAAGGAAATCAGACAATTAGCTATAAATAACCATATCAATTGGTAAGAACCTGCGAAATATGTTGAACAACTACTAAACTATTCTTAGATCTTAACCAGATTACCAACACTAAACCTTTAATAAGCAAACTTAGATTCATTACCACCGAATGAAGATGAAATATTTAGGCAAATCAAACCACTTAAATATAAGGAAGATTGGAAATATGCTCTAATCCATCCACTACATAAGAAAGGAGATAGTACGGATGTAAACAACTACAGGGGGATATCTTTTCTCCCAGTTTGTTACAAGATTCTATCTCAATGTCTACTAGACAAAGCACAGGGATACTTAGAGCCTAAAATTGGAGAATATCAAGCAGGTTTTCGACCCGTCAGATCCTGCACTGAACAGATCCTGAATCTAAAGTTGATCCTAAAACATCAAAAACTGTACAATAAAAATCTCGTCTGTACATTTGTGGATTTCAAAAAAGCATATGATTCTATAACCGCGAATCTTTATTCCGAATCTTGAAAGAACAAGAACAAATCTGAAAACGCTGGCAATTATTAAAGCAACATTAATTAACACAAGGTCAAAAGTTAAATTCATGGGTAACATCTCAGAGCCTATCGAAATTAAAACTGGAGTGAGACAAGGAGATGGACTCTTGCCAGTCTTATTTAACTGTGTTCTAGAAAAAGTAATACAGGAGTGGCGTGAAAAAAAGTCGACCCTGAATATTGACCAGCCCATTAAACTGGGGAGAACCAACATCAAAATTGATTGTCTGGCGTTTGCTGATGATCTAGCAATTTTGGCTCAAAATATATTAACGGCACAAAAACAGGTTGAAATCCTAAAAGAAACAGCAGAAAAGGTATCTAAATTTGTCTTGGGTTCCACACAAATAGTCACGGGATATGAGAAATAGTTTCTATAAGTCAATACGAAATTAAGGAAGGAGTGGGTAGCTGCGGGAAACACGTCAAAGCCCAGAGTTAAGGAAGATCTCCTTCCGAAGAAGACCATGATCTGCGTTTGGTGGGACTGGGAGGGTCTCGTGTTGGGAAATGCTCGAGAAGAACAAGACAGTTGACAAGGAACGCTACCTCTCCCAGCTGTAAATGCCAAGTAAATATGCTCCAGGGCAATACAAGATATCGGACAACAAACATCATCAAGGATTAGATTCTCTTTCTCTCGCCACTCGCTGTCCAACCAAATGAGGGACGTAACCTTCGCAAACGATGGGGACCTCAAAAACTGGCGTAACAGCTTCTTAACGGAGTCCAGGCCCGCCGATTTCTGGTGAAAAAATGGCGGAAACATGTGGAACAACGATGGTGTGACTACACAGGTACAGGTAAATAAATTTACAGTACAGGTAACTATATACTTGCACTATCAATTCTTCTATCGGAACCTTTGGTGTGAAAGACTAAACTTGAAGAGATTTACCACTAAACACCAAATAACTCTTTTTTTGAACTTCTCGACGCACGTTTCGCTAACCATGTTAGCATCATTAGGAGATTATTTAATCTGCGTTAACGCGCGTCGACAAATTCAAAAAAAAAATATTTGGTGTCTAGTGGTAAATCTGTTCAAGTTTACTGTGATATATGTTATACAGTTTCTCATTAATATTTCAGCATGTATTTAGTTTTTTTTCTCTTGTTTTGTTTCAAATATTCATAATTATATAAAACCCAATCTGCGCTAAAACGGGTTTTTTTCTTTTAAAAGCTAATCAAGTATTGGTAACATTCTAATAGTTTCAACCTATTTATGTAGTTTATTTTACTTTCACATATCTAGCAAATTGTTCTAGCTGATTACACTCGAACAACAATTGTATTTATAACGGATATTTTAACAGTAGTAGATAATTTAAGATTATTACGATTTTATGTATTTTTGTTATTATATTTAAAGTTAACAAAGTCCTATAAGATATAGAGGAAATAGAAATACCGGGTATGTAAATATGAAACCGGAATTTTTATATAGAAAATACACGTTTACTTTATGAAAACTGATTTTTTTTCTATGGGGCTACTTAAAAAGTAATTTTTCAACCTATTACCACCCAACGTAAATATTTTAAAGCAAAAAATAACAGATGAAAACCACGCGATTCCAAGAGCGATGCTGCTCCTGCGATTGATTGAGAATTCCAGTTCCAGGCGAAATGAGTGTGAAGAAGCGGATGGTGCGCATTTACGGATGGTTGTTTTTCATAACTAAATTTCAAGACATACTCTGTAGATCAATTCTTCTATTGGAACCTTTGGTGTGAAACACTAAACTTGAAGAGATTTACCACTAAACACATTTAATCTAATTTGAATGTATTAGATTAAATCATCTCCTGATGATGCTAACATGGTTAGCGAAACGTGCGTCGAGCAGTTCAAAAAAGTGTTTTGGGGTTTAATGGTAAATCTCTTCAAGTTTACATACTCTGTAGTTTAACAATAATTAAACAAGTTTGAATTAATTCTGATGATTTATTTTCAAGTATCAAAAACGAAAACATTCTGAGACACCCGTTATTAATATGCGTATATTTGTTGCAATGCAATATATCATATATTTCAGGAAATACGTAAAGTGTTAACATTCAAACTAATTTAGCATAAACTAAGCCAGTCCACGCTGCGAACATACGAAAAATATTTTCTTAAATTTGTAAGCTGACTTTTGCCTGGCTGCAAATTCACAAGAAAAAAAAACCTCCCCGGTACCGTAATTTAAAATGAATATTTTAAATGAACTCCTGAGCATACTACGAAATTATTTTCTTTATTTCCTCTTTTCGGTTTTAGAAATGCTTTACCTCGTTCGGCAGTATTTCATAGAAAAACTACCGAGTAGTCTAAGAAAATTGAATATTTTTGAATAATGCTTCATAATACAATAAACGAATATAAAATGCCATTACTGGATAAATTCTGTTATTATTAGATTTTCAGAAAGTTCAGCTAAAAGTTTCTTTCGCCTTTTATTTGGTTCTCGTTAACAATAACATCTTGAAAATAATTTTTCCATTCCTTTATTTATTTTAAAAGACTGTATAAAATAATTAATAATCACTTGGTATCTAGTCTGGTGAATAAAGCAATAGTAGTAGGATGTCCTAAATTATTTGCTTTAAATATTTGTTGTTTTACATTACGTTACAATATTCTACTTTTTCTTAAGACATTTATGGTCAAAATTTGGACATAAGCCGCCTACAATTTGGCGATGTTTTCTGCTGTTTGCTTCCAATTTATTAAACATATTTTCTGGAGATCATCCCCGTATCTCACTTGGAACATTCTTCTTGTTCTGTTTCATTTTTATGTTCACCGGTCTTGGATTGTGGTATACCATCTCTCATCTCTCTCTATGTCTCACTTTGTTTACTGCATAGTACTAGTTTAACTTTTAATGATATATTTCCCAATATGTATGATTTTTGTTTTGTTCCTAACCGATTTGTTTTTTTTTTCGCCAGTACATCTTATTCATAATATATCTCTCTTTTTTGTGTATCTATAACCTTACATTGTATTAACTTATAACTTACATATATATATATATATATATATATATATATATATATATATATATATATATATATATATATATATATATATATATATATATATATATATATATATATATATATATATATATATATATATATATATATATATATATATATATATATATATATATACCAGGTGTCCCATTAAGGAGGGATCGCGGCCGTATCTTGAAAACTATTTATCCCACAGTTTTGGAGAAAAAAAATGTATTGTACAAAAAATTGTACTAAAAATGATCATGAGAAATTCGCCAAAAATATTTTTAAGCTTCTAAAATGACCGCAAGAGGGCGTGACGAGCTAAACATTAAAAAAAAATGTTTTTGTTTATTTTCAAGTGTTAACCGAGTAAGAAAAATTATCAGTTATAATTAGCAAACTGTCTACTACAACTTTGTTTAATGACATTTTGTCGTAATTTCACGAACAGAGTCTAATGTCCGTTTGCCTTAACCGATTTGGATTCATTTAAAAGGCAATTGCTGGGACAATCAGATAATCTGGGAGATAAATTATTTAGTTTATAAATGAAACCGCGAGGTGGCGTTACATTCAACAATAGTTTTTTTCAAGTTTTGTTCAGTTTTTTCAAATGGAATGGTACAGCTTTTACTATATGGCAAGAAAGGTAATTTAAAGAGCAATCGTCCAGTGAAAACCCGAAATCGATATCTCTGACATGTCAAGAGATATTTCGATTTTTCTGAAAAAAATCAGTTAGTTTTAATTTTTACCGTATAAGTTTAATTATACCGTAATGAGTTAAAAATTGATCTTAATATTTAGGCCGCAATCGCAACCGCAACAAACCGCAACAATTTTATTTAAAAAATAAAATTATCTATTCAGTATCAATCATCATAAATGTTCTAATCCTGACCTTGATAATATTTTCTAATTTAATTACATAAGCGGAAAAAATGCCTTTCCCCAATTGTTGCATTTTCTCTTTTGTGATGCTTAAATACTACTTGACTGAATATTGAAATCAGTCATTAATAAATATACCTACTCTTTCTTTTAAACTAAACGAACGGGTTTCCAAATAAACGCATGAAATCCTTAGGTACATTACACAAAGAGTGTAAGAAGGGAACCGTGGAAACAAACAAAAACAGTCAAATTAACTTGTCAGTTTTGAAATGCATTACATTTTCAACATTGCATTTATTGATTATTAATAATTATTATAATAATATCTAACAATGCCTTTTACGAATAACGAGGCCTATGACATGTTGGCGGTGTATTGCCTATGTTTTGAAAATGCATGTATTGCAGAGCGGCAATATGCAAGTCAATATCCCGAAAGAAGGGATTATTGGAAGAAGGTGTTTACACGTCTAGCAAGACGCTTACGAGAAACAGGAATTGCGCATCCAGAACCAGTCCGCACCAGGTTACCAACCCCCATTTAAGTATCAGACAAATATCTGAAGAATTAGGTGTTAGCAAGACATCCGTTCATCGAATCTTAAGAGATAACAAGCTGCACCCCTATCATGTTGTCTTACTCTTGGATGCTTCGTTTCCAAATCGTTGGATAGGACGGGGTAGTTTATTTTCGTGGCCGGCGCGCTCACCGGATTTGACAGTCCTCGATTTTTACTTGTGGGGAAGAATAAAAGACCTTGTTTTTCAAACTCGTCCTACCACACGAGAAAACATGATTGAAAGAATTCAAAATTCAATAACCAGCATTTCAAGAGCGGAAATTGAAGCTGCCGTTTTTAGTATTCGTCGAAAAATAAATCTTTGCATTTCTAAGGATGGAAGGCATTTTGAACATTTAGAAAGGCGTTAAAGTTCAGATTCTGTCAATTATTAGACTGTTGTGTTGTTAATTTTATTTGACTGTTGTTATTATTATTTTCTTCGTTGTTGGTCCGTTGGCCTTTAAACACGCTCCAAATTAATATGGCACGAAGAATTTGGACCAGTCCTAAGTCTGGGTAAAGTGTGAAGGAAGGCAAACATTAGGTTAATATTTTTTTAACTTAATGCAGGTAGTAGTGAAATATTAACTGATTTTTTCATAAAAATCGAAATATCTCTTGACATGTCAGAGATATCGATTTCGGGTTTTCACTGGATGATTCCTCTTTAAATTACCTTTCTAGCCATGTAATAAAAGCTGTACCATTCCATTTGAAAAAACTAAACCAAACTTCAAAAAACTATTGTTGAATGTAACGCCACCTCGCGGTTTCATTTATAAACTAAATAATTTATCTCCCAGATTATCTGATTATCCCAGCAATTGCCTTTTAAATGAATCCAAATTGAGGAAAATCGGTTTAGGCAAACGGACATTAGACGACTTTTTATCTAAATAGGTAACCCCCCCCCCCACACACTTCTTTATTCGCGAAGTTACGACAAAATGTCATAAAACAAAGTTGTAGGAGACAGCTTGCTAATTATAACTGAGAATTTTTCTTACTCGGTTAACACTTGAAAATACACAAAAAAAAAGATTTTTATTAATGTTTAGCTCGTCACGCCCTGTTGCGGTCGTTTTAGAAGCTTAAAAATATTTTTGGTGAATTTCTCATGATCATTTTAGTACAATTTTTTTTCTTCCCCAAAGCTGTGGGATAAATAGTTTTCAAGATACGGCCGCGATCCATCCTTAATGGGACACCTGGTATATATATATATATATATATATATATATATATATATATATATATATATATATATATATATATATATATATATATATATGTATATATATATATTGATTATGGTATCACCATTAGAACGAATTACGATAAAAATTCACATTTTAAACAAATATGTGAAAAGGCACATTTGGCAAATATAGGTTCGTAATTATTTAACGAAAGAATTACAAATAAAGGAACATTGTTAAATATTTGTTTTTTTAATAATCTCCACGACAAAAATTGTTATCTCAAAATTGCGACAAAAAGTATTTCAGTGTTTCAGTACATGCATTTAAGTTCGATTTATAACAAAATATATATTCTGTACGCGAATATCACAATATGCTTCTTATTTTGCGAGAAGCTTGCCAAAGGCTAGCATTATTTAGAGGTAATGATACCCTGAAAAGTTGCTTTCAGATCGGCAAACATTTTCTCAAAGACTTGTGGATGCGGATAATGTGGTTCCAAAATTTCAAAAATGTGGGCAGCAGCGAAAAATCGGTCTTTTCAGTCCTGAAAAACACATTTTACATCTTGTTGAAGAGAATTCTACCAGAAGTACACGAAGTGTTGCGCGGCAAGTTGGAGTGTCCCATTAGATTACACATAGAACACTAAAAGAGTAAGTACTCTCTTATCTCTCCATTAGAATGCACAAAAGGTACAAGCACACTTACCAATTGATTTTTCACCGAGGTAAAAATGTTTGACCTTTACCATATATAAATCCAATATATGGTTGCTAAAGTTTCTATTTTTGTTCAGTATATTAAATGATTTTTTTTTTCAAAACCAACTTTAAATCATAATTATTTGAGGTTACAAATTATTTGAGGTTATGTGCAACGTGCCCGACCGATAAAGTGCAGTTAAATTAGTGCTACTTTTATCAGTGGAAAAACATATAATTGTTAATGGTGTGGTTTTTGTATTTTTTTCTTGTTTCCTTTGGTTTTTACTGCCTGTCAAATATGGTTTCGTATGCATTCAAGGTTGCTTTCTGTTCTTTATAGAAACTGATCTTTCCTGGTTCTTTGGTACTTCCAAGCACGTCAATCCTATTCCTGGAGATAGCTTGAGTAACGATGATATTGCTTCAAACTCCGACCCTCAATACAAACCTTACTCTCTCCATGATCGTCAAAAAAATTAAGAAAAAGAGACGAGGAAGCATGATAGAGAAAACAGTAGTCATAGACGACGTGAAACTAAGTTTAGTTACCTGGTTCGATAATAAGACTGTGAATATACTCTCAGAAAAACAATACAGAGATATAACAACTCCTCAAGCTGTGGATGTTTATAACTAGCACATGGGTGGAGTAAATTTACTTGATTCTTTGCTCGGTTATTACAGAATCCATTTGCAATCTCGCCAGTGGTACAAAAGGGTTTTTTTCCATATAATAGACATGAGCTTAGTAAATGTTTGGTTGCTATAGCGCCGAATCAATGTAAATGAATACATGCCGCTGTTTGATATTAAACTTTTTTAGCTTTTGCCAAAAAACGTGGTCGTTCAGTTATTCCCATCGGAACACCGACCTCAAGCCGAGTCGGCACTCCATCCAGCTTGCTCGATTCACCGATACCCCACAAAAAGTTACGAAAAAATCAGCCAGGCATCAAAACCTACATTTGGATAATGTGCGTTTTGATAACGTGGATCATTTTCCCAGGTGGATGAAAAAAAATCCATATATGCCAGAACGGCTCAAAATTCCGTTCTTTCATAAAGTGTGAAAAATGTCAAGTTTATTTATGCTACAATGAGAAACGAAACTGCTTCAAAGATTTCCACAAAACATGATTATATTTTTGATTTAACGCATATCAAGCCATATATGGCTTCGTATAGTAATTTCGTTAATAGTAATTGTATTTTTCTTCTAATCTGGACTGATTATTTGAGACAAATAAAAGGGGTTTTTACTAAAAAAAATTATTCAATCTCCTTCATAATTCATCGAATAAGAGGTTAAAACGTGTTGAAGTGTGAAATGCTAGTGCATCTTTGTTGAAAAAATAGTTCAACTTTGACATTAAATAAAAATAATGTGTAAGTTAATAAAATTAAAACTGTTTGCAATATATTCTATTATCACAATGGTTGCACGTTATATAAACATATGATACGTTTCACGTAAGACAGATTTAACTTTGAAGGGTCTATAAATTGCATAAATAGAATTTTGTGCAGAAAAAATCTAAATCTTTAAATAAAGATGCGTTTGAAATTTTCCACGAGATTTAGCAGGCATAATTCTATATTCGGTCTGTAAATCATATACAGGCCGACTGCGAATGCTTGGCAGGAAGTTTGTCATCGGTCGTAGTCAGTTCCCAGGTTAGGGACGTCGGAAGATGCAGGAATTTTACGTCTGGCTGCCTTATGCAACACTCTGGTCGATTTGCTAGTTTCGCTCGGTTGCATTTTTCTCGTTATTTAGTTTTTGGGAGAGGGATAGAATGTATGCAGCTGAAGCTCAATTTATTTAGCAAACGTCAGGATAGTGTGCGACTGCAATTTGTTTTGTCAGGTTTGAAAAACGAGCAAACGAAATAAAAGGCGTAATCTTTTTAAGTCGTCACGCTTTTTCGGAAGCCGTGTTGGTAAGAAGTTTGATTTTTCAATCTTGAAAGAGATGAAAATATACAACTTACTTTTGATAATTTTGATTCTGGAAGCTTTGGTATTAAATAACAATTTTAAAGTGATTTTTTCACTCACATCAAATAGCATTGAAATTACTCGATGCACGTTTTGCTAATCAAGTTGGCATCATCACGAAATGATTAGAATTGTTTTCAATTTTCTTAAATAAAAATTTGCTGTAAGTGAAAAACTTATTATAAACTTTTTAGATAACTTACTCTTTCGGTTTATATTAGTGGCGAATATGAAGACCTGGGATTTACCTAAAAGTAATAAAAATTTGAATTAAAATATATAATAATAAATAACATATATATCCTAATATATTATTTTTTTGTAAGGGAAGGTGACTTTTTTTAATTTTATCTAACAATATTAGCATTACATCTTTAGTTGGGATATCAAGCCAAAGCTTTGATTAACAGGCGATATGAACTAATTAATAACAAGGCCTCATTAACTATATAAATTATAGTTAAAAAAAAACTAAAAAACACGCTTTAATGGTAAACCGAAATAAAAAGTAAAAAAAAATTTTTAGTATAAGAATAAGAAGAAAAGTGATGAACGAGAGAAGTAATGTGACATTGTGAAAAAAGCGTAAGATGCTCGATGTCGGTTGTTATAAATATTCCGTGACACTTTAATTTTCTCGTTCATCATTTTATTCTTATACTAAAAATGATATTTTTCATTTTAGTTCGGTTTACCATTAAAGTGTGTTTTTTAGTCTTTTTAAACTATAATTTATTTTTAATTTTTTTAGTTCGATCTACTATAAAAGCGTGTTTTTTTAGTTTTTTTAGTTTAACTATTATTTATTTTTCGTCACTTTTGTGGCGGGAGTGGGTAATTTGCGCGCCTACTGCCTTCCTTCGGCGTTGTAACTTTATCTCAGGCTCCCTCTTCGAAAACAAATCCTTGATCCTGACAATCAGGTTGAGGATAATGGGACGAACTTATTAAAGTATTGTATAGTCATCGGTCCTTGATAAGTGTGCAAAATTTCGATGTTTGAAATTGCATTAGCATAGCAAACATTTTGTTTACACACTGCACACATCCTGTACTGTACTGTAGTTGGTTTACCATCGTTCAGTGACCACATTGATATCTGTACAGAGGTGTCTGTGAGATTATCTATAAAGCTTTGATAAACAGAAGATCCGAACAGAAAAGGAAACTGTCCATTATAATTTTTTAATATTCCATTTAAAGAACTCTCACTTAAAAAAAAAACCAAAAAAACAGTATACTTAAAATAAAAAAAAACACATTGGAAATTAAATGAAAAACCAAACATTTTTAATTTCCAACGCGAACAATCTTTCAAAATAAAAGTGCTACATTGAATCCACTCAAAATAGGATCGCAAGAACTAGAAGAGCAAATATTAACTATAATTTATGTTGAACGTATTTCCAGTTCTTAAAGCGCGAACACCAATTCGAATCAACTACATTCGCCGTCTTACACGGTCTGTAAAATTTATTGTCCCCGGCGTCGGGACCACGAAAACCGTGCAAAGCTGGAAGAACCAGCAGCTTTGCCATGACTTCGATATGAATATATGAGAGTTGCACAACGTGAAATATCGTTGTTTGCTAGTCATTTCTCATTGGATAGCACGCCAACAAGAACGGCGATAGAACGTGTCCGAAACTTGTTTTTTCTCAGTTCTTAGCGGATATATTTCAGAATTAACTAGAAAAACTAAGGTGTGTATCGTAAATATTCATTCGATAAAAACGAAAAAAACGTGTAAATGCAAAATAAATTCACGTTATGCAATATAAAAAGAATATTTTTCTGCTTTATTACTTCTCTGCGTTCTAGTCTCCCTTATTTTACATTTGTTCTAATCTTCATCACACCTTAATATATATATATATATATATATATATATATATATATATATATATATATATATATATATATATATATATATATATATATATATATATATATATATATATATGTTCCATCATCCTGGTAATATATATTACCAGATGCATGAATGTTGCTGGATCTGCTCTTATACATCCGCTGCACAAAAAAGGAGACAGAACAGATGTGAACAACTACAGAGGAACCTCCTTACTACAAGTCACTTACAAAATCCTCCCGGCATGCCTTCTCCAGAGAACACCGGAACAACTAGAACACAAAATTGGCGAGTACCTGGCAGGCTTTCACCCGCACTGAACAAATATTTAACTTAAAAATAATACTGAAATACAAAGCTATTAGGAACGTCTCAACCATCTGCACGTTCGTCGACTTCAAGAAAGCATACGACTGCATCGACCCAAAATCTCTGTTCAACATCCGAGAAGAACAAGGACTCGATCCCAAAAAACTACGATTGATCAAACAGACACTGACTGAAATTTCCGAACCCTTCCTGATTAAAACCGGAGTACGCCAAGGAGATGGGTTATCTCTACTCCTCTTCAACCTGGTCCTGGAAAAAATCATAAAGGAATTGGAAAAGGAACTGAAAAATCAAGGACACTGGAAACCAATAAGACTCGGGCGAACCAAAAACAATATAGAAATCTCATGCCTAGCCTTCACGGACAACCTAGCCATACTCGCAGACAATGAAACAAAGGCAACCAAATAGATCGAAGTCCTAAAGGAGTGTGTAGAGTAAGTTGACCTACAAATCTCCTTTCAAAAAACCGAGTTCTTTTGTTCAAAATTAGATGTCCAAAATTTGAACACCAAATACGGCAAGATAAAGAGGGTCACACATTTCAAATACCTGGGCGAAATCCTCGAACCCACAGGAGGAGAGAAGGTAGCACAGAAGATTTAATTAAAGAATAACGAATTAAATTTCCAATCCCAGTAAGTTGAGATTTTTTTTTTAAACTTTGAACTTGACTTTCAGGAGCCTAAGATATAGACTTAAGCCTAAGATATCGACTTAAAATTTTTTCCCTTGACACAATTTTTAAGAAACGAAATTCGAAAAGAAATTGTAAAGAAATTCGAAAGAAACGGATTTTCGGCCAACCCTAATATATATATATATATATATATATATATATATATATATATATATATATATATATATATATATATATATATATATATATATATATATATATATATATATATATATATATATATATATATATATATATATATATATATATAGAGTGCTCCCCACAAGTGCCCCCCTCTTTATCTTTTAAACAGTTATAACGAAATTTGAAATGTGAAAGTGATTGGAGGTACACTATTTTTCTAATGAAAATGATGATGTAATCATCATAGATGATGGGATCCTATGGCAAGTTACACCATGTTTTAAAGATTTTTAAAAGACCTATTCAACCAGTAATGTTGCTGTGATTTAAGGTCGTTTTGACGCATAAAATAATTAAGTATTAAAATTTCAATTTTGAGTATAATTAATACAGATTCATAACTCCACCTATGGACAATTGTCAAAAATGTTGACATTTTTGTAATTCTTCAACTTATTTTACTTTTTCTCGTTTTACATGCTTTCAATTTTTGAATATTTACATTAAATCTATTTGCACGAAACGTTTGAGTTTCTAAATAAATACAAGGGTACGTACTTTAGAAGACAAGGTAGCAGCTATCTTAATGCTTGGTGAATACGTAAAGAATATTCATGCTGCAGAGCGCTTTTTTAAGGAGAGGCATCCCGATCACCCTATATTGAGGACTTATTTGAGAGAGCTTCTTCATAAATTTGAAACAACAGGGACTGTTAAAGATGCAAAACGATCTGGCAGACCAAAAATTTGTAATGACAAAAAAATTGACATAATTACAGAAATGGTAGTACACCCTTCTTGTTCTACAACCCAAGTTGCATCTACCTGTGAAGTCAGTCGAAGAACGGTGCACAGGGTGTTGAAAATAAACAAATTTCACCCCTATAAATTAAAAATGGTACATCAACTTTCAGATAACGACCCCGACCGAAGACTGCAATTCTGTGAAAATATGACTACTAGAATTGATCATGCGCCAGATTATTTAAAAACGATCTGCTTTAGTGACGAAAGTACTTTCTACCTCAATGGAAATATGACCGTTTAAAATGTAAGGTACTGGAGTGATACAAATCCTCACGTGTTTAGTGAGAAACATACACAATTTCCAGAAAAAAAAAATATCTGGGCAGGTATTCTGGAAAACCACATAGTGGTTTGTCGACGGAACTCCTCCACACTGTTGGGCTGCAAATATCATTATTTGGATCAGGAATATCATGTTAGATGGTTTGGATGACGAGGTTCGATAAAATGGCCGGCTCGGCCACCGGATCTTACACCTTTGGATTTTTTTCTATGGGGAGTACCTGAAATCTAAAGTATATATGATACAACACTTGACAGTATTGTTTGTGACAACGAAACACTTAAAACGTGTTTTAAGACAACGAATTGTTGAATAGTGTAGTGCGAGTTGACCAATAGGATGTTTTACGGTCGGGAAGTAGGTAGAGCACATTTTAAACATTTACTGTAAGGGCGGACTTGCGAATCTGTAATAATTATACGCAAAACTGAAATTTTAGTATTTATTTATTTTATGCGTCAAAACTACCTTGAAACCAAACAA
The DNA here is from genome assembly GCA_031761425.1 of Cosmopolites sordidus. Taxonomy (NCBI): domain Eukaryota; kingdom Metazoa; phylum Arthropoda; class Insecta; order Coleoptera; family Curculionidae; genus Cosmopolites; species Cosmopolites sordidus. Next base: position 1,041,415 of record JARFXV010000530.1, on the reverse strand, counting down.
AATTAGTATGGTTGAATAGGTCTTTTAAGTACCTTTCAAACGAGGTGTAACTTATCATGGGATTCCATTAGGTCAGAATGGTAGTGTGACGCTATCTATGATGATTACATCATCAGTTATCACTAGAAAAGGAGTTTACGTGTAGTCATATTCATGTTCCAAATTGCATTAGTTTAACTATAACCGTTCAAAAGAAAAAGGGGGGGAGGGGACTTTTGGCTAGCACCGTATATATATATATATATATATATATATATATATATATATATATATATATTATATATATATATATATATAAGGTGTCCGGAAATAACGTCGAACTAGTTTGGGAGGTGACTCTAGGGATTAAAACATAATAAAAGTCCCTAAAAACATACCCCAAAAATTGCTTCTTAAATGGACTAGAGCCACTTAAAGGAGGAACTCTGAAGTTGGTTTTTTCGCAATATTTTCGAAACGTTTTATGCTAAAGTTGTAAAATTCGGTATACTTCAATCGGTTGGAATGGAAAAACGTTTTTTTTTTCTGTTAATAATTGAATATTTTACTCAGGACGCGACATACAGGGGGGTCTCCGTGGTAAATGCTGCCATAACTTTTTTGTTTGTAATGCTTTTTGATTTTTTAAATTAAATTGTTAAATCGCAAAGATTTCTAGGTAAAAAATTTCCTCTTATTTCATCTCATTAAAATAGACCGTTTTCTAAAAAACAAACTTTTTCTAAATCGATACACGATTATATGGATATCGAAATGCATCTTAATAATTAACTAGGCGGCTGCCACTGTTAATCTTCGTCTCTGATGTTTCGTAAAACCGTTTTTAAACTGCAAAAAGTTCCCCTTTTAAGAAGCAATTTTTAGCGCATGTTTATAGAATTTTTTTTTTATATTTTAATCCCTAGAGTCACTTCCCAAAATATGTCGACGTTATTTCCAGACATCCTTTATGTATACATATACCGCATGCCCCGAATTGTATGGATAAATCTTTACCGGCATATTCTACAGCTAAAAATAATGGTTCTTTATCTTATAAATCTTAGTCGAATATTGAGTCTCAAGGAAGCTACCAAATGGAAGCATCCAAATGGGCCTCCAAATGGGGCACCCTGAAGATGGTTTTACGTAAATATTTCCGAAACTGTTTGCAATTGTTGTAAATTTTGGGCGTTGAAACGAACCGTGAATCAAATTTTAAAATTTCATAGGGGCGTGACATAATGATGGGTCCAGTGTAAAATTGGTCCAATTTTTTATGCACGTATTTATTTGTAAAAATTTCAATTATGGATTATGAAAACCTTGACTATATTACGTAAAAGAGGTGCTCTTAATTTACCTCGATACAATGCACCATTTTCGATTTCATGTAACTTTTCATACACTACACAATCTGTTATGAGAAGGGGTCAGCAATATGTTGAAGTTGAAGGAATGCACTTTGAACGATACTTGTAATTTGTAATTCTTCTTAATTACTTAATAAATTTTATTAAAATGTCTTCTTTGTTTTATTTGGATGTTTTACAGTGTCGCTCTCGAACAGTTTGAAAGGAATTTAGGTCCTAACGGTGCATCTTATTGAGGCGAACTAAGAGTTCCTCTTTTACGTAAAAAAGTCAGGGATTTCATAACCTCGAATGAAAATTTAAAAAAAAAACGTACCAAAAAATTGGGCAATTATTGAAATTATTTAATTTGAAATACACAGTTCGTTTTGGCGCCCAAAGTTTACAACATTTTTAGGAAATATTTCTGAAAAACCGTCTTCAGGATGCCCCATTTGGGGGGGGGGGATTTTTTTCGTATTATTGTAGTCCATGTATTATTGCTAAAGTTTTGAAAAAATTATATCTGACCCAAAAACAACCAGAAAGTTCCAAGAAAAACGAGTAAAATAAATGTATTGTTCGCGATGTATATATATGTTTAAATTTTTCCCTGAACATTAAATTTAATACTACGAGCATCTTATGGTTGAAACAACGTAAAATGTATAGTTATCATACTTTCAAGAACATAACGATATACAATACCAGAGACTAATTGCATACTAGTTCTCTAATTTCCTGAACATATTTCAAAATTAACTACCAAAGCTGAGGTGTGTATCGTAAATCACCGTTCGATAAAAACGGAAAAAAGATTTTAACAGCGGTTTGTGCAACGTATATCTAAATTAGTTGACAAGCAGGAAAAACGTAATGGATAGATTACGAGTTTAGTATACCCGATAGATTGTATCAGCGATTCATATTGTTGCAAGTAAAAAATCATATCAGAATTCTAATTATTGCCCAGCCAAAACTACTAACAATTGTGAATCAATGAACTGAAACAAATCATATAAGATAATTTGATTTCTTAATAACAATCTATATTCCCTTTTGCATTTAAATTTCAAAATACAGGCTCATTTTCAAGCACGTAAATAAAACGTCCCCAAGAAATAATATGATTAAAAGCTACTTTTGGAAATTAGCAAAAGGAGTGGGCGTAATTACATTAGAAAGACGTAACTTTATACTAATGAATAATGTATTAATTTTACAAATATATGCCACAAACAATTAGGGTTGTATTTCCAACTAAATTCATGGGAGTTGTCCAGAACTACTTGGAATTATGAATCTGAAGATAAATATACCAGTTACTTCTAATAGTTTGGAAGTGTCTTTCAACAATAGAAATAATATATAAAGTTAAGCAGAAACTACCTTCGGCTATTTTTTATGAAATTAAAGATGTTTAATGTAATTAAATAACTTTATATAGCTACGTAGGGTCGTTCACAAAGTTCTTAACCTAAAAAACAACTTTTTTTTATTAAACGTAGTCATCTTGAAACGCGATATATTTATACGCTATTTATACAACCACAGGGTCCGTCACTTGAACTGTTACCAATTAAAAATGCTGTAGCTTTGTAAGTTGTGAATATTTTTATTTAATATTTTTAGACAATGTTGGAAACACGTTACATTTCATGAAAAATATCTTACTGTTCCATATGGCCACCTTTAGCGTGAATGATGGCATCAAGTCTTCGTGTGATTGCATCGCACGCTGTACAAATGTGAGTCTGTGGAATTCGTTTCCATTCCTGACGAAGCGCTGGCTTCAATGCGTTCAAACCCTCATATTTTTTTGTTGCCACCGTAGCCTCTAAAATGCACCATATGTAGAAGTCCATTGGATTCAAATCTGGTGAGTATGGAGGCCATTGTTGCGAAGAACAACCGCCAGAGGCCATTGTTGCGTGGAACATGATTTTATCATTCAACCACACCCGATTCTTTTGTTTGTTTACGCATTGCTAAACAGTGAAAATGTTAGTAATGATTGAATGATTGTGGCATGTTCATATATCTTTTCTTTCTTTTTGTCATTAAAAGTTTATATAATAGAGCAAAAGTTGTTTGTACCGACAGTGATAGACTACAAAAAGAAACAAATCACATGAAAGACATTTTAATAAAAAACAATTACAAAAAAAAATTTATAGATAAATATAAATTTCAACACACAATCAGTAAGTACAATAAACAATCACACAGTAAACCTCACCTCTAAATCTATATATATATATATATATATATATATATATATATATATATATATATATATATATATATATATATATATATATATATATATATATATATATATATATATATATATATATATATATATATATATATATATATATATATTATTATTATTATTATTCACGTATGGGCCCTGGTGGACCACGCGAAGTACAATTAGAGGCGTTTGTTGTTGTTAGCCTTCCTTTGAACCCATACTAATTTCATTCTTTCGCTATGAGCTTTTTTCCTTTCGTCAGACCAGACCAGTTTTCCTTTCGTCAGTTGTTCCAGTCTTCCTACATTTTTCTCTCTGGCCAACCTTCCAAACGTTAACCTTGTGTCTGAAACAACCTCTATCCTGAATTTCACTTTGTGTAATATTTGCTGATCTTAGATCCTCTTTAATTGCCGCAATCCATTTAATTATTTCTACTTTAGCTCTACTCCTATTTTCATAAAATTCGGCTATTTGTCTAGTTAGCCTACTCGGATTCATCCGTTTGATATGTCCGTAAAACTTAAGTCTTCTTTTTCTCATATCGCTATGTATACCTGTGTATTGTTTGATTTCTTGGTTTTCTCGAAGTCGGTATGTTGTGCTATTTATTTGTTTGGGGCCTAGGATTTTTCTTATGATTTTTCTTTCCTTCTTTTCAATGTCCTCGATGTCCCTCTTTCTATTCAAAATGAGCGTTTCTGCAGCATATAGACATTCTGGCTTAATAACCGTGTTGTAATGTCTCAGTTTTATGTTTTTAGATAGGCATTTTTTGTTGTAAATATTTTGTGTAAGTCTCAATGCCGTTTCCATTTTTTGACATCTACCCTTATTGGCCGCTTTTTCCAACCCATTTTCCATGATTATTTCACCCAAATATTTGAATTGAGAGACTCGTCTGATGTTACCATATTTTGTTTTTAGAAATGGTGTTCTTAGTCTATTGCAGGTCATGTATTGTGTCTTTTCAAAGGAAATTTGGAGTCCTACCTTTTCTGCTGTTTCTTTTAGGATTTCAATCTGTTTTTGAGCCGTTAATACATCTTGAGTTAAAATTGCTAGATCATCAGCAAATGCCAGATAATCAATTTTGATGTTGGTTCTCCCCAGTTTAATGGACTGGTCAATATTCAGTGCCGACTTTTTTTCACGCCACTCCTGTATTACTTTTTCTAGAACACAGGTAAATAAGAGTGGCGAGAGTCCATCCCCTTGTCTCACACCAGTTTTAATTTCGAAGGGCTCTGAGATGTCACCCATGAATTTAACTTTTGACCTCGTGTTAGTTAACGTTGCTTTAATAATTGCCAGCGTTTTCAGATCTAGATCTAGTCTAGTCAAAATATGTATATATATATATATATATATATATATATATATATATATATATATATATATATATATATATATATATATTTTTTTTTTTTTTTTGGTAGTATGTCACTGTTATTAAAAACTAATTGTCAATCTATCATTGATGTACACGAAAAAAAAATATATTTACTTCCTATCTTTGCATTATATATAGAATTGAATATAATTTATTTTTTAGGTTTGAAAACGGGAGGAGAATACTTCCCGAAACGTTAACGTTCAACATTTTGTATTTATTTTAGAACATTTTTATATTTTTTAAAATTTTGTTCGTTAGGCAAATTTATTACAGAAAAGAATTACTGAGAAATTTGTCTCCGTTTCTTTTTTTGTTTTTTTACCAAGTGATTCTTTATTTACATAAGAACGGATATTTTTTGAGTTTAAGGTGGCGAAGAACCCAAAAAACAGAACAAAAAATGGGTCAAAATGTTCTCATCAGAAAACATTAAATTTTCAAGTTCTCCACTTGCGTGCTTTCTTTTCAATGCCTTTAATAGTTGAAGTCTTGTTGTCTTTTGTGCCGGTGTTAAATCTTGCACCTTTTGTATCATTAAAGGCTTCAACTTAACTTCATATTTCAGTATGACACATACGCTTGAGTCGGACACGTTCAGTTTCTTAACTAATTTTGCTGCACTCGGACGTGGATTTCTTTCAATTCGTTTCCCTACCTTTCGAACATTTCTGGTGATGTTGCGATTTTTGTAACCATCTTCATGGTCTTTTACGATGCCACCAGTATCATTGTAACGTTTAATGCCAAATACAAAGCAATCGAACTATTACGTTTCCGTAAACAATATTACAAGCTAAAGTCTGTTAAATTTTGAGAGCGCTGTAATCAGCAATTCGGTAGCTACCGCAGCGTGAAGCTGATAATACTTCGAGTGACGGACCCTGTATATAAAATAGCAGCGAGTTCTATCTGTAGGTTTGGGAAGAGATAGTAATCGCGTGGAGGCAAAACTGATGAATACGGCGGTGAGAAAGATTTCCAAACTTAAATCATTGAATTTTTGTATCAAGAACTTGAGATGCACAGATGCGTGTGCAGGCGCATTATCATGGTGAAGGAAAACATAATTTTCGGTCAGATGTAGAAATATTTGCGTGAGTAACACCCTGCAATTCATCCAGTAGTAAAGCGCAATGTTCCGCGGTATTGATCGTTCCTTTTGCCCGAAAATCAATAAACTTCACACCACGACAAAATTAGTCATTGCTTTTCTTGCTGATAGAACCGATTTCGTTTTCTTTGATACACTTTTATCTGCTTCCAGCCACTGTTTGGACCGCTATGCCACTGCATGGACCATACCTGATGAATAATGCCGAATCCATGTTTCGTTTACTATAACAAAACACCGACGATGGCACATCTTTTTGGACTCAATAAGCAGCAAGTAAATGACCGAAATGCTGGCAACTGCAGATTAACTCTGGGAAAACCCCAGAGTTTACAGTTAACGAATGTATTATCATTTGGTCGTACTTGCGCCATCTCTGTGTTTAGTCGAGAACTTTTAGAACGACTCTCGTACTTTACTACGCATTTGCCCATTTTTCTTCCTTTTAAATATGCACAAACCATTTTTATGTAATGGTTATATAATGGACTGTTAAAAAATGTTTTCCAACAAATTAGGACAATGAATCCATGTCGAAGTAAAATGTTAGTTAAAATTCCACATTATTTCTGAAGAAACTGGGAATATAATTCACGAACAATAGAAAGAACACAAAACAATTTTATCAAAAGCGATTGTTGAAACAGATACGACCGTCACCGGAGAACAGCGGCAGAATCGTATTTATTTCTATTTTAATATCGCACAAAAGCCACTGAAAAAGATTTTTACAGCGGGCCGCTTCGCCTGGAATGATAGTGCAGCTGAAACTGGTTTTGTTACAAGTACAAATTGCCGTCATTTACTCTTTTTCCCCCGCTTGACAGGTTTTCGTGGGCGTTGGCCGTCAAAATGGCAGAACAAAGGCTTGTTATTCGCAATAGTAAACGAATATTACGGTCCGTGCGAAACAAAAACCTATAAATATCGTTCGGCTTTTGTCGTTTTCATCATATTTCGTGATATCCTGCTGATTAAAGGAACGTATTAGTGAATAAAAGAGCTTCGGTATCAAATCTATAAATAACTTTAATTAATTTTAGTTAATTTAATATTATGTAAAAATTGTATTGTTTAAATCAATGACAAAACACATTTAACAAAAAGTTTCGAAAATTGAGCTTTGTTGTCTTGAGAAAACTTTTACTATTTTACTTGCTTTAAGTATTTGCAGGATTTTTTTGATGATGGAGAAAGCAGTAGAAAAAAATTCGCAGGCAGACGAACCAGTAACGGGTTAACTGACAAAAATCTAAAAAAAAAACTGCCTAAAATTCTTCGTAGTAATAGTTGTGTTCTGCTAGTCTTATTCATTGACATTCCTAACACCATACAACTACTTTTAATGAAAAAAATAAAACTCTGGATATGGTTCCTTGTTCCAACCATGTTTCAGACTACTTCACCATTGCTTCACATCAAGCAGAATTCAATCGTAGCAAAAACTTATAAAAATAGGTATAGTCCTTTTCAAGATATTCGTTGTCCTTCGGCAAAATGTTAATTGCCCCAATAAATCTCTATAAAAATATTCCTAGTTTCTTAAAAGGCGCCAGAGCCGGATTGTTTAACTTCTGAATAATTTTGAGAAAAATAAAATATTGTTAAATTATAATTAAATTATTATTAGTATTATTATGTATGACTAAAACATTGTTTATTGGTTTGTGTATTTTGAAATTATTAATACAACAAAAATAAATAAATAAATAAATAAATTTAGCTATTGGTACAATAAAAATAATAATTTAAATTTAATTCTACATTTAATTCGGTTTCGGTCTCACTGTCACTTTGGTCTACATTAATAATAAGTGGTTCTATATTATTAAAATTTATCTAACTTTCTTTGAGAATACTATCTACAACCTTCCTAATTAATGTTGCAGCACTTTCACTTACGAGTCGGAGAAATGTTTTCTGCTCTAACATTCGATTTTATCTGATGCCACATATGCTCAATTGGATTAAAAATACAGTAATACGGGGGAGGCGTAAAACAATATGTCCCATATCGGTAGCAATGGTATCATATACATAGTCCTTTTTAATATTAAATGTCTTTAATATTTCTAGATCACATTTTTATATGTATTTTCGAAGAATATATCGTTTTTCAACATATATTTCTGAATTTCCAATTTAGTGTTATTTGCATTAGAAACTTTATTTTTTTGGTGGTTATGATAACTAGCATTGTCCATTACAATTATGCTTTCCTTGGGTATATTCGGCAAAAGGCTATTTATAAACCAATCTTTAAAAAGTTCCGCTTGTTGTCGTTATGGTAGCCCAAAGATGAATGTTTAATATTTTTGTAGGACAACCGTAAACAATTTGGAAACCTTTTGCTTTTGCTGGCGTCTCATGTATATCGAACCATATTTAATCAACGTAGATAACGGAACGATTTTCTAATCTCTATTTTTTTTATAGAGTTTATGTAGTTAAACCGCCGTAGTCGCAATCGTTGTGATTCCTTTTATATTTGTCTTTTATTAATAGTCCGATATTCAAAACCCATTTGAGATAATATTCTCCGGAGGCTAATTCTGCTGCAAAGAATGTTGGTTTCATCTTTCCTTAATCGTCGTTGCAATGAATGCAATGTAGGCACAGTTTGTTCTTCATACATAATCAATACATTTGCTTTTATCAGAATAACTTCGTTTTCTGCTGCGGCTGCATTTACATTAAGCCCCCTATTCAATAAAGAAACATACACATTTTTAACAATTTACCTAGCATCGGGCGATAAATGTTTTCTATTAAAATTAGCACTACCGGAGGCACAAATTTGGAATAACAAAAAATACAATCGAAATTATAGAACTGCACTGTTTAAAAAAATAATGCGCACTAAACTAAAATATTTGGAAACTATTAAACAGGTATAAAATTAATTTTAGCTTTTTACCTATTAGGCTCGGCCCTGTTTACGTTTCTTGTAACTTTGCCGATTTGGTTACGGCAGGGGTTGTTAAGAGTTTATTGCACCTAATCGGTTAACGATAAATCTTAAAACGCACTAGTCTACTGCATCTATTTGTGTACAAAACCAACGGACTTAATGGAAAGTTTTCTTTATGAATTTTAATTAAACCGTGCTTTGGAGGAGTAGGATTCATATTGACTATATTATATCTATCGTCGTTTGACAAAATTGTGTTTATATTTTGTGTTTATAATTGTGTTTCACAATAAAGACCCGCCTAGACAGGTATTAAACGATCAGACAGATATCCGAAATTCCCCACTATTTAAAATATTGCTAAAAATTAACCCCAATTAAAATGCAAAATTAGGTACATAGCATAAAGGTCTGTAATTCCTTAGTTTTAAAGTAGTGTTTGAGAATGTAACATTGTTTTACGAAACTATAGTCACACATAGTTAAAAGTGAACGTGATAGATAACAAAGTAAAAAATTGTTTTGTTACATAAAATTATATATAAAGTTTTAAAAATAATTTAATTATTACAACATAATGATATATGCTATACATGAAATTGTCATAATTCTATAAAAGTGTTGTCCCTAAGTGACATCAAATGAATCGAAAACCAACTCATATGAATATCTTACTCGTATTGTTAAAACTATTGACGTTAAACACACAATGTCCTTTATTGTCTTTGTTAAGGGAAGGGATAAAGGGAGGTTGGAAGTACTTGGCTGGCGAAAATTTCTGATTGAATTAGAGAAATCGCACATTCTACAATATATCAAATACAGTTCCCGAGGGAAACGTAATTGTTTGGCCCCGATCTCTGCTGTTTTCGAGTGCGGCGCGTATCGAGGTCTTAGCGAAGCAGTACAACTACGAACAATGGCCGCATTATATAATACGAGCAATAGAAGTCCAAAGGCAAGAATGAGAATGGGTATCCATAAGGAATTTCATGAATAAGAGATGATCCAATAAACGAATTAATAATTAATTGATTTGTTATATAAATTATTAATACAGATAATAATACTAATAATAGGGAAAAATACGTGGATATATATAAATAAATAAGGTCACGCATTTTAAATACCTTGGCGAGATCCTTGAACCCAGAGGAGGAGAGAAGATAGCACAGAAAACTCGATTACAGAAGATGAAGAAGGCATACGGCAAGACACACAATATCTATAATAAGAAATGCATATCCAAACACGCAGAAATTTTGCACACTATACAGTACTCAAACTACTCAAAAAAAATACAATAATTAAACCAGAAGTACTATACGCAAGCGAGACACTTACAGTTCATACAAAAAGCGGCATAGAAAACATCCTAAAAGAAGGACGCAAAATTATGTGGAAAATTCTCGGCCCAAAACTGACAGAGAAAGAATACAGACTACATTCTCGAAAGACCACAGAGAGAATGTCCAACGGAGCGGCGGACGTAAGAAAATAAAGATTAAAATTCTATGGACATATCAGAAAACTCCCACCGACAAAACTCACCAACAGAATTCTTACATACATACAAGGACTCAAGTCAACAGTACCATCGATCGCACAAGTTAGCGCTGATCTGGGAAAGGTACAAATGGGTCCGACAGAGATGAGGATAGAAGAACGTAAAGAAACAAAATACATATGTGGAATGTTGTTCACAACATTTCACTCACAACTGTACTTACCTTAAAGTTACGAACTTAGAGAAAGCCTAGCGTACACTAGAAGCATTTTAACTAAGTAAAAATAATTTGCTTGAAATCGGGTTTCTTTAGAATTTTTTTTCCTCATTGAATAAATAATCTACCACGTGTCATACCGTTTTAGAATTCGGACCAAATACACTATTTTTTAAAGTCTCTTGCCAAGAGAGCGTAGTATATTATTTTTTCAGTACAGTTCGTTAAAGTTGGGCGATATAATAATTTTGAGTACGTAGTTGGACAAAAACGTGATATTTTCTTAAAACTGAGGCAATATATTTTGATTTTAGACTGCAATTAGACAGGGTTTCATCACAAAAAAAAATAATGAAGAAAAATAAAGATTTGTAGTCACAGTACTTGAAAGATTCTCGCAGCGTGTCAATCCGTTCGTTTAAGGAATTTTCACGTTCTTCCTTCTTGACTTGGTAGACAGCTTCGAACTGAAACTTACAAATACTGAAAATTGATTGAGCTGAGAATGCTGACTGAGCAAATACTTGAAAATTCCAGATGAGATTTTTAACCTTTCGAAAAGATCCAAATGTCGGTTAGAAAATTTTACTCAAAGCCGTTTTTGATCAGAATTTTACAAATGCGGCACCCGTCTTGCGCATAGCTTTCTCAAGCCCAATTCCTTTTTTAAAACATGAAACACCCGTTGACTGAGATGTCCATGGCTTTAGCAATTTGATTCAAAGTCAATTGTCTGCCATCCATAACCATATCATGTATAAAATTAATTATTTCTTCAGTAGTTGCACTTATTGGACGTCCGGAATAAGGAACATCATCCAGGCTTGTACCACGTTAAAACTCATCTGCTCACTTACAAATCACTGTTTTTGAAGGAGCAGACTCCCCTAATACATTTACCATTTCACTATAACTTTCCATTGTCTTTACACCTTTTTTTACAAAGAATATCACTGCACGATTTTCAATATTTTCCATTAAAAAAAAATAACACTGATACGTTTGGTTTAAGCTGCTGTTTTTGTGCGAATTAATTGACTTGAAACTTCACATATCTTCATATGAAGGATGAAACTTCAAAATGAAGTCGATTATGTACTTCTTTTACTGCTCTATACGTGTCGCTTTGCAAACTTTTCAATTAGCCTAGTGCTTTTTAAACAAGATATTGTTTTTTTAATCGAAAATCAACTCTTTAACATAGTGTTTTTTTTTCAGTTCTATACACTTCGCCCAATAATTTTTCAACTTTTTATGTTTTCCATAAAGTACGACTTGTCGAACTCTGAAAAATAGTTTTCCGTTCATTTGATGTGAATTTCTTCCCAGCAAATTACTTCTTCATGTCTGGAAAGAGAATGAAGTTGGAAGCGGGTCAAATTTGGACAGTCGAGTGTATGCAGCATCAATTTGTACCTCAAATTGATCAATTTCAACCATTATACTTTCATGTTTCGGTCTTTCCTTTTTCCAAATAGTCGATGAAAGATAATACCTTGCGAATCACAGAAAACATTGACCAATATCTTTCCGGTCATTGGAAGCGTCTTCTCCTTCTTCTTCGAAACATGTTTGCCAGATAAAACTCAGTGTTTTAACTGTTTCTTTGTTTCTGGTATATAGTCACGAAAAAAAGTTGCATCGGTCAATAATATCGACATAACTTTCTTCGAATTCCATATATACAGGTCCAAACATCGCTGTGAAGTCATCAATCGCGCTGATAGTTTTCTCTACATTTTTTCTGCATATTCCGTATGCGTAGAGATGTTTATCATCTCAACAACCTCTGTAAACTTCACCCCGTGATCGGCCCACATAATGTCATGATTTTTATTGACCATACCCATAGTAGTGACCTCAATGGGGCGTTCTGAATGTGGAGGATCATTCGTGATGTTTCGATCACGTCCAAACATAATAAACTACCTATGAACCATGAAGTGTGAAAGAGTAGAGTCCCCATAATATTTTTTCACTTTTTTCGATTTGCGCGATTGTTTTTCTATGCAAAAACTAGTGTTTAATCAACACAGTTTTCGTACACACAATAAATTCGCATGATCCCATCATCGTAAAAATATCGACAATTTTTAATTATATCCTGCAAAAAGAAGTTTTGTTTTATACATTTCATATTTTGATTCTTTTTGATAAAATTGCTTTAGGCCGAGGATGCACTATGGTTTTTTCCAGCGAGCGATCAACCGCTGTAACTGCGAAACAGCTCGAGACGCACACACTGCGATTAAAAACCACAAAACTGCCCGCGATTTTCACAGTTTGAAGATGGATTTCAAGAGAGCAGTATGTATTGTTGCTCTAATACTAAGACATAGAAAAAGAAAACGTCAGCACAAATTGCTATCTAAGTTCTATTGGTTACAAATTGGATCGCGGTTTTTACCCGCGAGCCATATTTCACGCTTTTAAAATCATTCGCGGGAAAAAACGGCAAGTGCGGCCGCTTGTATTAGTTTCCTTGACTCACAAAGTCACGTGGTTAAAAACCACGGCAGTTTAGCCGTAGTGAAGCCTCGGTCTTAATACCATTTTCTGTTTATTACTACTGAAATATCAGAGTTAGAAAATGGCTTATTAGTGTTAAACACACATTCAATATTAAACGTATATAATTGTTTGAAAACTGGCTGCTCGTTTCGAAATTAGTAATATTAAGAGCAATATCTCAGGGTAAATTACCATTCTGGAATATGTGCATCAGACTGTCATTGCTATGTAAATAAATTGAGAGCATCAAACAGCAAATATGTGGCAAAGGCACGGAACTTATGTAAACAAGTGAGACTGCAGCTTCGAATTCGGTTACATTATTATGGTAATCATATATGACATATTTCGTGAATAAATAGATACTGCCTAGAAATTCGATTCTTTGCAATGTGTCTAAGTGTCATAATATTTTACAACAAATAAAATAAGATTTACATCACGACATATGTCTTCAGCAGGTCAGTTAATAAGTTGTTTAGTTCCGTTGTACATTCCTTTATCAGGCCTGAGGTTATTTTGCAGCTTGCAACCGTCTTCAAGGCTATATGAAGGTATTTCTGCCATTTTCAGCTTCGAAATTGTAAAGATTTTCATAACAAACACAGACCAGTGTCCAATATATAGCTCTGTTTAAATTTAAAGTTGCTACTCCTCTACCTGCGCCTAGTTTAGCCTTAAACGCACCAGTAAGTAAATTATATACCAGGTGTCCCATTAAGGATGGATCGCGGCCGTATCTTGAAAACTATTTATCCCACAGCTTTGGGGAAAAAAAATTGTACTAAAAATGACCATGAGAAATTCACCAAAAATATTTTTAAGCTTCTAAAACGACCGCAAGAGGGCGTGACGAGCTAAACATTTTTAAAAATCATTTTTTTGTGTATTTTCAAGTGTTAACCAAGTAAGAAAAATTCTCAGTTATAATTAGCAAACTGTCTCCTACAACTTTGTTTTATGACATTTTGTCGTAAATTCACGAATAGAGGGGTGGGGGGAGTTTTACCTATGGAGATAAAAAGTCGTCTAATGTCCTTTTGCCTTAACCGATTTTCCTCAATTTCGATTCATTGAAAAGGCAATTGCTGGGACAATCAGATAATCTGGGAGATAAATTATTTAGTTTATAAATAAAACCGCGAGGTGGCGTTACATTCAACAATAGTTTTTTGAAGTTTTGCTCAGTTTTTTCAAATGGAATGCTACAGCTTTTACTACATGGCAATTAAAAAGGAATTTAAAGAGGAATCGTCCAGTGAAAACCCGAAATCGATATCTCTGACATGTCAGGAGATATTTCGATTTTTCTGAAAAACATCAGTTTTTTTTATCAGTTTATACATTTATGATGATTGATACTGGATAGATAAATTTATTTTTTAAATAAAATTGTTGCGGTAGCGATTTCGACCTAAATATTAAGACCAATTTTTAACTTAATATTACAGTAAAAATTAAAATTAACGAATTTGTTCTTACCTTTCAAAAAGCACAACTTGTGGAACTTTTTAGGAATAGACCTTTGTTTTCAAGTCAGCCATTTGTTCAAGTTTGGAAAAAGAAAGAAGTCGAAGGGTCGACCTAGTTTGGAGAATTGAGTAGATAAGACATCAGTCTGTATAGTAATTTGACCAATTTCGCTATTGCAAAGAAGGAAGAATGAGCAAGAAGAGCTTTTTTCTTCGGCTATGAAAGCATTTTTTCATCAACTATCTGTGGAATTTGGCCTATGAGTAGAAGTATTTTCGCCTTCTTCAAGGTACGTTGGTTAGGTAAAACTCACTGTTTTGACTAACATTTTGCTTGTGGTGTACAGCGATGGATATAGATTGTGTAAATTTTCTCTGCTTTCAAAGACTCTGCTTTATCTAAGCAAAATTAACTGTCATACCGGCTTGACATTCATGGAGTACTATTGTAAAGGAAACCACTTTTCCAAAATTACCTTTAATCGATAGATTCAAGCCTGGTTTATACATTATTGGTCCTGATACAGTATGATTAAATTGGTCGGTGAATTTTATGATTCGAGGAAAATCTTGAAAGCATCCACCATGTACGGAAACACGGACTATAGTCATGTTAAAAAAAATGTTACATTATCGCTTTTGTCTCATTTCGTGATACAAAAATTTTGGGAAGAGCGATAATGCTGAATGAAACCTAAGTCCATTGCTAATCCAAAGTCAACAATAGGAGGTAAGAAAGACAGCATAAGAGCTCACTGCCTTAGCCGGCAAGGTTATTAGCACCGATTTTTTTTAGAACTTTGAAAGGATTGTTTCGTTGATTATTTAGCACGAGGGATCATCATCACAATGTTGTTTCACAAATATAATACCTCAAGTAATAAAATATGCATTTCAACGACTGTCCTCTACAATTCTGATTTTGAACTGATTAAAGCATGTGTCCAGATCTGGTGGAGCAATTTTTTTCCCATCACGATTTATCTTTATCACTTTATTATCGATGTCTCAAAGTTATAACAGTTTTAGAAGATTATGCTGAAAAAATGCCTTAAAGATCCCATTAATCTTTTTTTATTTTTTATTTTTGAAATAATAATTCATGTACTCTCTTCGTATGTATAGACCTATGATCAAAAAGTATGGTGACACTATAAATAAAATACAAAACTATTTATTTGTTCATATAAATTTATTTTGTCTCTTTCCCCTCTCAATGCAAAATACATATTCAATGTTTATTTCAGTTTTCGAAGCATATTTTATACTCGGTTTCTATGGACTCAAAACGGCGTTCACGGAGTGGTTTCTTTAAACGAGGCTATAGGAAAAATTCACACGGTGACATATCTGGAAAATATAGTACTGATGAAACGATATTTGTTGCAGTGCTCGATGATACCTTATTGTGATGAAAAAACCGTGAATTGTTATGCTACAAATCTGGAAGCTTTTTTCGCGACACCAAGATCACACCAAACACAGACCAGTGTCCAGTACATAGCTCTGTTTAAATTTAAAGTTGCTACTCCTCTTCCTACGCCTAGTTTAGCCTTAAACGCACCCGTAAGTACTATAATGATTTAACTTTTTTTTAATCGCATTGCTTTTTGTGAATGAAAGCGTTAAGTGAAAAGACGAAAGTTAAGTGATGATGGGTCGTATAAAAGTCTGATGCTTTTTAACATAAAAATAGTTTTTTTTATCGTAAATTAGTCAAAATATTATTTTTTAAGATAGGCTAATTTTAGCTCAATATACTCCACTCTATGACTTTCAAACATTTCCTTACCTTTCAAAAAGCACAAAACGGCGTTCACGAAGTGGTTTCTTTAAACGAGGCTATAGGAAAAATTCACACGGTGCCATATCTGGAAAGTACTGATGAAACGATATTTGTTGCAGTGCTCGATGATACCCTATTGTGATGCAAAAACCATGAATTGTTATGCTACAAATCTGGAAGCTTTTTTCGCGACACCAAGATCCTTGCTTGATATTATTTTATCTATTGGTTAACATGGAAAGTCTTCCTGGACGAGCTTCATCTTCTGCTCCTGCAAAAGTTCCCTTGCTTGATCATAGTAGTATATACAGGAGAGTTTTCCTATTTTGTCTACACTGTAGTGATTGTTGGCAGTATTTAAACTAAGTGGCAAATGAATCAAACGCACAGCAAAAAATACATTTAATACAATGTCAGTGTAGTTTAGTTTTCATGTTAGAAACAAAAAGTGGTATTAAATAACTGCGCTTTTTCTAGCCGACAAAAAGTAGTCAAGTGGTCCGCCATTAATAATCGCATAATACATATAAATTTAATTGTTTTTCATGGAGGACAAAGGTCCATTAAGTATGAAAATGGCGCGGTTTGGACCTAAAGGTCTGGATGTTTGGTTTGCCGACCCGTTTACTAACTCGGGGATGTTCTAATGCATTACGTAAACAGCTAAATTAAATTTAATAATAAACAGCCCTCCCGGCGTTTCGTCTAGATTGCGCTACAGACGATAAACAGCTCAAATGACAATAATATATTAAGATTATTTTAGTTTTCCGGGTGGTGATATATGACCATGGTTTTGTTGCCCAATTTCAACTCAACAAGACTAACAACAAATAAGTCTTACTTAGAGAAACTGTGTCGGATAGCTGAAAAAATAAATTAGGTATAGTGCGTTTTAAGATATATCGTTGACCGATTGGGTGCAATAAACTCTTAACAACCCTTGCCGTAACGAAACCCGGCAAAGTTGCAAAAAACCTAAACAGGGCCGTGCCTAATAAAATAACAGGCAAAAAGATAAAATTAATTTTATACCTGGTTTAGTAGTTTCGAAATATTTATCGCCCGATGCTAAGCAAATTGTTCAAAAAGGTGTATGTTTCTTTATAAAATAGGGGGCTTAATGTAAATGCAGCCACAGCACAGAAGAGTCCTCATCAACGAAAACTCCGTTGTCTACAGTTAAAATTATTGTGACAAATTATTACGACAGAGACATAATTCGAATCAAAATTTGTGCTATGTATGAGGAGCAAACTGTGCCTACATTGCATTCATTGTAACAGCGAATAAGGAAAGATGAAATCAACATTCTTTGCAGCAGAACTAGCCTACGGAGAATATTATCTCAAATGGGTTTTGCATGTCGCACCATTAATAAAAAACATATATGAATGGAATCACAACGATTGCGACTATGGCGGTTTAGCTACTTAAACTCAAAAAATTCAGATTAGAAAATCGTCCCAATATTTACCTTGATGAAATATGGTTCGATACACATGAGACGCCAGCAAGAGAATGGGTAGATACATCAAGAAAAAGCCCCAGCGAACAAGGGAAAAAGAGAGAGAGAGAGAGAGAATTCGGATGTAAGGCCGACCCGACATCTAAGGTCATTTCGCGGCCATTCTCGTTAGAAGTATGTTAGGGAACATACAAGAACCAGATGTGGAGGATGATCATATAAAACTACTGACTGGAATAATACGAGTGTATATGGAATGCTTGAATCGACGAACGTGCTGAGAACAAGCAAAACATGACAGATAGTTGTATAAATAAAACAGTGGTATATGTATATAGACGAGACATAGAATAAAACGTGTGGATAGTATAGACAGAAAGTTGTATATTGAGAAGACGGTGTAGAAATAAAAATAAATAAATAAATAAAAGAGGTATAATTAATGACTAGTTGGGACAAGTATGGTATGAGAATTGTGTCAAATCTTGTAGAAAAGGTTCAGGGATTTAAGGAAATTCTTCAGGTGTCCAAAATTGTTTACCGACAGAATCTCCTCCAGATTCCCACCGAGATGATGGGAGGCTCTGAGGGCGTTTAGTTCATCGCACTCCAAGAGGATGTGTCTAACTGTGATTGGAACATCGCATCTGTGGCACGTCGGGGGAACGTCCCTGTTCATCAGGTGACCATGAGAAAAAAGACAGTGACCTATTCTCAGCCGGTGCCATTTAACGCAGTCAGATCTGTTGGAGAGGGTGGAAAGCGAACCAGAAAAGAATTCTCGTTTTACAGTCCACAATTTGTTACCGTTTGTGGCTCCCAGATCCCAATTAGATTGGATTTTGGCTCTAACCTTTGTCGAAATGTCCCTGCAGATATCTTTGTAGCAGAATGTTTTGGGAATCGGAGTGCCAGATGAGGAACCCCGGACTGCAAGAACATCGGCGCGCTCGTTTCCTTTAATGCCTACGTGGCTAGGGATCCAGAGGAAGTCAACAGTAACATGTCGCGAGAGCAATTCTTGAAGGACCAGTAGTATGCCTGACACCAAGGGTATGTGAGAAGTGTCATGTTCCAAGCTCCGGAGTGCTCCTAGTGAGTCACAACATATTAGCCATCGGGGAAAGGAGGAATTCTGGATAATCCTCAAGGCTTCCCTAATAGCATGCAACTCGGCCGTGAGAATTGAACAAGAAGGAAGGAGTCTGAAGTATCGCTCAGTGTCATTGTGAACTAAGCCACTCCCCACCCCATCTGTGGATTTAGAGCCGTCAGTGTAAACGATCTGATAGTCTAGGTATTTATTCAATCGCTCAGAGAAAAGGGATCTAATGGAGGAGTGAGCGTAATTATATTTGTTATATCGAAGTAGGGAGCAATCGACATTTACTTGTGTAAGGAGCCAGGGTGGAGACGGAGGAATGACTAACGCTTCGAAATTGGGAAGATGTAAATCGTAATTAGCAGATAGGCGAGCGAAACGGTGATTGGCGCCGCAGTTTCGATTGTGTGTTCCTGTGTTGTTGAGATTCATATATATTAAGAATTTGTCGCGCAGATGAAAGTTTTGTCTAAACTTTAATGAAGATACGTATTTAAAGAGGAGAAAGTGGCGCCAATCTTCTAGGGGTTCTATCTCAGCAAGGCAGTGTAGGCTAGTGGTAGGACTCGATCTGAAGGAGCCTAGTGAGAGTCTGATGGCAGAGTTCTGAACAACGTCCAACTGCTTGATATAGGATGCAGGAGCAGACGAATATGCAACGCAGCCATAATCTAGTTTAGATCTTATTAGTGACTTGTATAGATGTAAAAGGGTGGGAATGGATGATCCCCATCTTGGATGTGAAGCCCATTTGAGGATTCTCAGGGATCGATCGCACTCCGACCTAAGTCGGGTGATGTGATCCCTCCATGAAAGTCTTGCATCAAAAGTGAGACCTAGAAAGCGAAGGCAAGGTGCTGATACAATAGGAGTTCCAGACATGGACAGGGTGTGTAAGCGAGGGCAATGCATTTTTCTGCAGAAATGAACTGAAGTGGATTTCTGAGGAGAGAATATGAAGCCAGTAAGACGGGACCATTCTTCGAGTCTTCTAAGGCAGCCTTGTATCTTTCTTTCAGCCACCCTAGGTGTTGCGGAAGAGTAGTATATTAAAAGATCATCTGCGTATAGTCTGTATTTCACGTCAGTTCCAATGTACTGCCCTATTCCATTAATAGCGATGTTAAAAAGTAAGGGGCTTAGTACGGAACCTTGAGGAACCCCATTGGCCAGTGGAAAACTCCTGGAGACAGTGTCGCCAAGCCTTACACGAAAGTATCTGTTTGATAAGAAATTTTTGATAAAGTGTAGGAAGTTGCCTCTGAAGCCTAGGTCGTGTAGGGATTTTATTATGTTGTATCGCCAGACCGTGTCAAAAGCGCGTTTTAAGTCAAGAGATACAGCCAGGAGATGGTGTCCTCTTTCAAAGGTTTCCCAGATATCAATTTCCAGGCCGATCAGATGATCGTTTGTCGATCGGCCCGGTCTAAAACCGTGTTGATTAATGTCAATGAGACGATGTCGCTCCAGGTGCCATGAGAGTCGTCGGTGTATCATCCTCTCCATGATTTTACAAAGATGATTTGTAAGAGATATTGGGCGATAACTTTCAACAGTTGAACAGGCTTTGTTCCTTTTGTGGATAGGAATAAGAAGAGACTCTCCCCAGGAGGGAGGAAAACCTCTCCCGCGCCAGATGTCGTTGTATATGTCAAGTAGGGTGCGCTGAGCAGATTCCGGCATGTTTCTAATTTGTGGGATCAAGATGTTATCTGGGCCAGGCGCACCTGAGCGACATCTGGCAAGAGCTGTTCTGAATTCGTTGTAAGAAAAAGGAATGTTGATCGGGGATGGTGTATCCTCCTCGAGTTGTAGTGCAAGTTCGTGTCGGTTTTTATGTAGTTTAAATAGGGGATCAAGATTGTCGTCGCTGGACATGTCATGGAAAAATTTTGCAAAACACTCAACTATATCTTCCCTGTCCGTCAGCCAGACCCCGTTGTCGAGGATATTATTAATGTGTTTGTTAGGAATGCCCCTGAGCCTCCTTACCTTGCTCCAAAAATCAGAGCATGTGGATCTGTGATCCAAGGAGCTGATGAATTTAGCCCAGGAGGCTCTTTTAGCCTCAAGAATGATCCTCTTGGCAGAAGCTTGGCATCTCTTGAAAATAATGAAATTGGCCTGATTTTGGCAGTGTTTAAATTTATTTAGAGATGATTTCCTTTTTCTCACGGCCTCGGCGCAGTCATCGTTCCACCATGGAACGCAGCTATGTTTAGTCATGAATGTTGAGGTTGGGATGGAGGTGTTGGAAGCGTTGTTAATGGAATTAGTTAAGGAGTTAAGATTTCTTTGAAACTGGCCGGGAAGGAGGTGGGGGTTTTCAAAAATATAAGCATAAAGTTGCCAGTCTGCTTTAGAGGTATTCCAGATCTTCCTGGTCGAGGTAGCGTTAGACAATCCAGCCGGAATGATAGCAATAGGTAGATGATCGCTGCCGTGTGGATCGCCGATAACGCTCCAAGTGAAAAGTGGCTGTATGGTTGGGGAGCATATGGTTAGATCGATGGCTGAAAAGGTACCTGACGACATGGAAATGTGTGTGGAGGCACCTGAATTCATAATAATGAGGCCTTTCGACTGTACCAGGTTCATAATCGTATCTCCCCTGGAGTCCTGATGAGTAGACCCCCAGGTGGGACTGTGGGCATTAAAATCCCCTCCAAGAATGATGGGAGGAGGAAGTTGGAGAAGTAAGTCCTCGAGTTGCTTGAGGGTGAAGTTAATATTTGGGGAAAGATATAGATTGCATATGGTGACGGGGAGTTCTAGGCATGTTCTGACAGCTACAACCTCCAGAGGCGAGTTGAGAGCCAGTTGGTGGCAGTCTAATGATTCATGGATGAGTACTGCAACTCCACCAGATGCTCTGGCAGCTCCATCTCTGTCCTTTCTGAATGTTTGATAGTGCCTGAAGTTAAAATTGTCGGACGGTTTTAGGTTAGTCTCTTGAAGTATCAGGCAAGCTGGACTGAATGTAGCTGTGATGGACTTGAGTTCTGGGAGTCGTAGTATTATTCCGTTAACATTCCACTGTATTGCGGAACGAAAGAAAATGGTAGTAGGGGAGATAGGTCAGTCCGTGAGAAAGAAAGTTTATCTTTTTAGTTTTAGGTCCTTTTTATTAGGTTGACCCTTGGGGGGTCCGGAGGTCGTATTGTCTATTTCCATCAAGTCCTCGATGGAACCCGTCGAGGACTTGGAGCTGCTTCTGGAGTTAGGTTTCGCTTTACATGTTTTTATGTTTTTGTTAGAAGCGATTGTAGTCAGTGGGGAAGTGAGGGAAATGGGTGTATGAGGGGGTGGGGTGGACGAAGGAGGGGGAAGGGATAAGAGAGTGGGTGAAGGACCTAGGGTAGAAGAGGATTTGGTGGGACGAGAGGAAGATGGATTGGGGGCAGGGGGTGGAGGATCTCGTAGAGTAGAAGAGGATTTAGTGGAAAGGGAGGAGGGTTTGGGGGAAGGGGGTGGAGGATCACGAGGTTTGTTGAGGTTAGCAGAGCTTTGTGCGGTGCTACTGTGGGGTGTTGGGATTTGGTCGCACTGGGTGGCGCATGATACCATGACTTTACTTGCCGAAACTACGCTGGAGTATCTTGGGACATTTACGTTAGTAGAGCCTTTGACCTTTGCTTTAGCTACGAAATACGGTAATTTTTCTGAGACCCTAATTTTTTGTATTTGGAATTCTTCCTTGTATATCGGACATCCCCTGTACCTAGGGGAATGCTCGTCTCCGCAGTTCACACATAGAGGGGGAGGGGAACATTCAGATTCTCCGTGAGATGTTTTGCCGCATGACGGGCATATAGGTGTAAACGAACATTTCTGTGAGATGTGTCCAAACCTCTGGCACTGAAAACAGCGAAGGGGATTTGGAACATATTGTCGCACCTTTAGAATCAAGTATCCGGCTCGTACTCTTTCTGGAAGAGTGGATTTTCGAAAAGTTAAAATGAGACTGTTGGTGGGGGTAATTACTCCATCTTTCTTGGAAGTGATTCGTCTTACGGCTACTACACCTTGTTGTCGCAAGTTTTCAAGTATTTCGTCCTCCTCACAGTTGAGAAGGTCCGAACTGGAAATCACTCCTTTGCAGAAGTTCAATGTTTTATGGGGTTCTACTTTCACTGCCGATGTGTGCAGATTAGCCATATTCAGGATTTTTCCGGACTGCTTGATGTTTGCTGTAATAATAAGAAGAGAGCCATCTCGTAGTTTCTTGACGGAATCCACCTCTCCAACAAATCCAACAATACATTTATGAATAATAAAGGGAGAAAGTTTGGCTAATGAATCATCTTCGGATTTTACAACGAAATATTTATCAAAGTCAGGATTTCTTTGGGTGATATCGACTGGAGACGCTATCCTGGGTCTTTTGGACCCCGAGGTTATGGGAAAATTTGAGAGATTGATTGAAGACATGTGAGTCCCACGAGTTGGGAAGAAAGAACGTCCGCCGCAGCAGTGCTCCGTACTGCGGTAACCCTAAGTACTCCAAAGGGACGGGAGGTACTCTGGAGGCCCCGTTAGTGACAAATGTTACCCTCATCTGCCATTCAGCCCTCGCCACGGGTCGCACTACAGCTTGGCTTAAGGGACAACTCGGACCCCCGGGGGCGTCACTCCCCGTACCCAGATACAAGATCTGGGCCCCGTGAGGGGGAACAAGGGAAAAAGAATTACATTTTACATGCTGGTAGATGAATGCATTAAAACGGATGGAAATAACATTAAAACTATATATACTTCGAAAATGCATATATAAAATGTGATCTAGAAATATTAAAGAATATAATATTAAAAAGAAATATTATATATATATATATATATATATATATATATATATATATATATATATATATATATATATATATATATATATATATATATATATATATATATATATATATATATATATATATATATATATATATATATATATATATATATATATATATATATATATATTATATATATTATTATTATATATTATTATTATATATTATTATTATATATTATATATAATATCGTTCGAACAAATTCTACAAAAAGACATTATCAAGGTTTATTTATTGATAAACACGAAGAAAGTTTCGTTCCAAGTACAAGTGATAGTGCAAGTGTATTTGTTTGTATAGTGCAAGTATAATTATTACCAGATACGTCAAAGTTTTCGCCGATGAGGCGCGAGTAACGAGACAACCGGAGAAGTTTTTCCGAGACAAAAGCAACTCGTACAGCCCGAAAACAGCAGCAGGTTGAAAAAAAAACAGCTTTTCGAAGAGGCTGAAGATCTATTATATGCCCCTTGGATCGCTGTTTCATCGGTAAGTCACTAAAACTAATCGTTTTATTGTACTGAAACTTTAAATGCGACTAGGTCGAAACTGTGTTTTCAATAACTGCTCGCTGCTCTGTAACTCAAACAGTTATTGATCGATTTAGCTGAAATTTTGGGAGACTTTTCTCTATATTATTATCGGAAAGATGTACCTAAAGTTTTAAAGATTTCGTGTAAATAAACTACTTTTTGGGATAAAAATATCGACAAAATAGTACAAACTTTGATCCTTCCCGTGCATATATTAGAAACAGAAAGGAATGTTTTTTTTTTTGTGTTTCAGATGAATAGAAAAAGAGTGACGAGTGCAGCACTTTTGGACCTCCCGCCAGAAACGCTGGAAAATATACTGAGTCCCTATTTTATAAAAAAATAAATAATAATAACAATTTTATACTTTTGAAAGATCAAATAAAATGATGTTGAAACTTTAAAATGATACAATTATTTTATCACCTTTAAAAACACTTCTGAAAAATGACTCGTTTTGAAGCGTTTAAAGAGATTTCGTCCCTTAAGTCTGGTAGGATGGGGTGTATCGAAACAATATTGCTTCATTGGGCAGGTTCCAATAAAAGGGATCGTCATTTCGTCCACAGACATGAACTGCGATTTATCTTGTAAGAGACATACATGTTGGACCCTGTCAGTCAATCGAAGAACTTTCCAAAGATGATCTTTATTGTTCTCTTTATTCGGTATATCATCATCATATACCAGTTTCATAGAGTTTCTTATTTGTATCAAACGATTATGTGCAATGTTGTCAGCGATCACTGGAACGCGCCATCGCTTTTGCCAGTACATACCAATACTGGGATAATTTACACTAGCCAAATCTAAACTTTTTCCGATTAGTTTAACAAGAGTTCTATTGCTATTGATGGCATTCACTTCGTTTAAGTCATCATTGATATATTGCTGGAAATAATCAATCCTTTCATATTCTCCTGTATCCGTACCTAAATAAGCAGTTGTGTGAATCCTATGTATATTCGGTAGAAACTCTTTTTCAAACCAAGTAGGATTAGCTGGAGCTTCATCGAAATCATGAGCATTTCCTTCTTCAATGTCTTGACTTCCGATCCCACGAGCTCATCTTCGGCCGCGTCCAGGACCGCTACCCCTGGCCCGGATGCTTCCGCGACCTAGTTCTCTATTCTGACCTCTTTCTCGACCTCGCGTTCTTCGGCCTCTGGCTTGTGCAGCTCCAGGGTCACGTCGACGGTAAGTAGTTGACTCTGGGAGGCTATCTTCCAAGTATTCAGTTTCGAACTCGGTTTCATGAGATTGATCTGACTCAATCGATTCTGAATCGCTTGCAGCAGTATTCTGGATCACCAATATCTTCATCTGAAGGATGGAAGTCCTCGATGTCGGAATTGTGAAATAATTTGCTAGTTTCTTTCTCAGTGATCGCTGTAATTAAAATAGTGACAGTGACCAATATAATTGACATCGATGTTTGAGTTATCTAAACTCGGCTTTTAAAAGAAATTCAAAAATAATGTTTTCAGATACAAAAGACTTTCAGACTTTATAGATATAAATAAGACTATTTTCATTACACCAAAATTACTAACAAAAAACACGATTAAAACTCACTTTTCCTCCGGCAGACGCTCATGACGACACGTGACAGCGGGACGTTATTCCGCATTACATTATTGGTCTAGTGGAGATTATCGCTGCTCGCCTCGATGCCAATATCAATGACCAATAGGAATATGGGGCAAACTTTAACTTTTAGTGCGCGAAAAACAAATATGTCCCTTATAAATGACACTGGCGGAAAATTGATGTTCTTTACTATAAAAATTGGATCGCAACGCCTAAAATAAATTGTTCTTTGTAAGAGACACCGAGCTGGACAAGAATATCCTGTTAATAACATCAAATATACCGAATATAAATTAGTTACACATACAGGAAAAGTTACCAAATTAGTTTCCAAACATTTATCATAAATAAACAATATAAATATTGTTTTCAAAACAAACAATAGTCTAGGACACCTTATTAAAAACAATAAAAGTTAAACGAAGAAACTTTATAAATCAGGATTTTATTTAATTAAGTGCAGTTCGTGTCCAAAAGTTTATGTTGGACAAACGGGAAAATCTTTTTCCACCCTCTCACTCAATGAACATTATAGCAGTTTTGTTAAAGAACAAAATACTTCTCAATATGCTAACCCACTTAATGTCAGAATCACAATCAACATTTGTCAAAAATTCTATCTTTTTCCGCAAAAAAATATTAATATTACTAATATAAGGATTATTGTCATATAAATATTTTTGAGATTGACATAATTTATTATAAGAACCATCACAACTTTCTTGATAACTAATATTCTAAATGCATTTAATATTTCGCTAAAAGTCGAAGTTTGATGCAACGTCGTTTACAGGCGCTGAGAGAAAAGCAGAAGATCCATATCGCTTTATCAAAATGCGTATCTGAAAATTTCGTCTAAGCGTTTTACTTATTCGATCTTATCCGGCGTCAAATCCAGTCATTTTCCAACTTACTCAAGTTTAATAACCGTCATCCGAACTTGAGACTTCCCAACTTTTTTGTCAAATCCACACCCATACCCCCTACCATTTTGCTGGATGGTGTCCGTGACCCAAATATAAATTATACGATAATTTCATGGCAATATTCGAGGGGAAATATAAAAATGTTGAGACGAATACTAAACTAACAAAAAAAAAGTTCCCGGAAGATTTCACGGTTCGATTGCAGGCTTATTCAAATTTTCACAAGAAAATTCACTTAATACACGCATAATTAACAAAAGATTGTGCAAAAGATATCGTAAGAGTTTTGAACGACTTCATGTTACATTTCCGTTTAAAAAAATATTTCATTTTAAGTCCGTACTGTATATACAGGTAGATCAAAAAACAAAGATTGCACTAAAACCCGAATAGAAAAATATTTTATTTTGCTTATGACTATCTGTCAGGTTTCATTTTGTTTTGTCAATTCAGTTATATTTTAAAGCTGTTCATATCAAAATGGTAAACGTGTTACGAGAAAGTGTCGCTTATTGTACAATGTATTGTTTAATTACTAAATATAAAGGTTGATTGTACAAGCATTGAAATGAAAAGCACATTAAACTGCATAAAATAGTTTAAAACATCTGAAATTGTTGTTTATATTAAAAAGACAAGCAATATAAAGTATGTGGGGTAGCTGATTATAGCTGGGTGGGGTAGGGATCTCAAACTAATCGATTATCGAATTTTTATCCACAGAATTATGTAAGAAAAGGGAGTTTGCAAGATGAATGCTGCATTTGCCTTCACTGTAACTAAAAAACCAGTTTTACAAAAACAAAATTGATCTTATTCATCGATTTTTAACTGTAGATGAAAGATAAATACAGTACTATTCACCATATTCGAAACAACACTGAAATCAATAAGTAGAATGAGTACAACACTCAAAGCATTGAGAAATTAGTGAAAGTGCATCAAAGCGGCCATAAAATAGTTCCATCGGAAAGTCTGTTGTTTGATATTTTGTATAACGCAAACCAGTAGCATGCAAGTCTTTAAATAAACTGGTTTAAAAAATTCAACCAATTTCCAAAAAGGGATTTGTCAACTCTTCTTCTTCTTCGTTGGATTGTCCATCTTTTTAGTGGTTTGCCGCATAATGTAAAAACCTCCATCCCTTCCTGCAGCACCAGTCTTTCTAGGTTATTACCATCCTTGCGTCCAATGTAGCCGAAGAATCTTAGTATTCATTCATAAATAATTTTGGATAATTTTCTGGGTTTTTGTTCGTCTGGCAGTTCACGGAAAACGAAGGACCCGTCATCAGCACTAAAGTTTAAAAGAATCAATGTCTTTGAAGTCTTGTTTTTTAGTCATCCATGTTTTGCATGCATGATATAGTAATATTGAAACGTTGAGTAATATGTTAAGCGTTGGATAAAATATATTGCAGTTACACACACACACGTACACACGCACACAAATATATATATATATATATATATATATATATATATATATATATATATATATATATATATATATATATATATATATTTTGTTAGATTGTTGATATATATTGTTAGATTTCTTTGGACAGCGTCCAATGAAACAAGAATAGCTGAGTGTCAGGTACACCCAACCGCTGGGTTCCACAATCTCATGTTGGACGCACACCAGCCTGCGTATCTGCCTAAATGCACAGTTTTGTTAGATGCTGGATCGGTATCGAGCCCCACCCATCCCTGCAATTGGAGATCACATATTTCGCCTCCTGATGTTCAGGCTCGTCAGGGTACCAACACATGCTCTCCCGTCAAGAATAGAGAGACCCCATCCGCAGTCAGCAACCTATACTCTCGCCGACTTTCCGTTGGATGTCGTATATATGCAATGTTCGATTTCTTTGGACAGCGTCCAATGAGTCAACAGTAGATGAGTTTCAAGTCCACCTAACCGCTGGGTTCCACAATCTCATGTGGAACACAAAGCAACCAGCGTCTTCGCCTAAATAAACACTTTTGTTCGGTGCTTTTTGATGAACTTTCCTCGTTAGGTTAAAGATTTTTTTCCCAGTTCTCGTATTTAAAATTTGAGGTAGGTGTTTCATTTCTGCTGCATCATCATCCAATCGTTGCCCTCCCAAGTCCTAGGAATTTATATTAGGGAGACGGGTTCTCTCTACAAGCGCTACACGCTTATTAGTGGTCAGAATATTCTGTATGCCCTCGTTTATCCTTCGATGCATTCTTTGGTAAAAACAACTAATAATTATTATTACTAACAATAAGTAAGTCTGAAGCAATATGCCTTACTGAACGAACCAAGAGTCCCGCCATCCTGCTTGCTAATATTGTAACCAAACATCTGAATGCACATAACATTTTACACGATGTTTTGTTGACAGTCAGCCAGTTGACAGAGAGAAAAAGAGGAAACAGATACAAAGCTGCAGTTTAAATAAGTACAAGTTTATAAAGTTATTTCCAAGTCCGCCAACAAAAGGGTTGCATATGTTAAAAAAGTTATCGATAGTTTTCATAGACTACCGGAAAAAAGCAGAGCAATAACCGGGAGATCATTATGTTTTACTACTTTACAGCTTTGGCCAAAAGGAAACTCCTCTTTCACTACGATAATGAGTCTGCACACACGTCTAGGGCTGGAAACAGCCTCGAGTCGTATTCGCCTGATTTGAGTAGAAAGTAGACAAAACACTATGTCCCAGCTACCGAAACCTAGGGAAAATTGATATATCAGGGTGTGCGTTCGTCGATGATGTCGCAATATTGACAAGGGAAATCGAAATCAAAACTAAGGGTTGTATCGCCAGAAAAAAAGAGAGGTCAAGATAATATTACACAACGAAAAGATACAGTAAATAATTTCCAATTCTTAGGTGTAATATTAGAAGAGGCCGGAAAGCACGAAATTTACTTGAGTAAAAGGATATAGAAAATGAACACAGTACATAATGTCTTGAGAAGAGGCTTAATAAGCAATAAAAAAAATAACAAGACAAACAAAGGTGAAAATATACAAAACAATATATAGACGTATCTTAACATATAGACGTGAGTCCTAAGTACTCACAAACACGAAAAAAGTCAAATAAGAGCGGGAGAGATGAAATACCTAAGAAGAGTAATGGGAGTAACAAGGGAGGACAGAATTAGAAATGAAATATTTAGAAAAGATTTGAATATAGAATCCGTAGAAGAATATATGGAAGAAAGACAACTAAGCATGGTTAGGACATCTCCAAAGAATGGACAATACAATACAAATCAAGATGATAGGGGAAACCAAAGAACAAGGAAAAAGGAAGAGAGGCAGACAAAGGCAAATCTAAGAAAAAGTAGCAGAAGTTAAAAGATTAACACAAGATTGATCGGCCTGGAACAGGTTTATAAAGAACTAGTCACCCGACGTGAAGTCGGCGAAAATATGAGTTGTTTGATTGTGGATAGAATTTCCTTACGAGACGAGAGAGCTTATGGTGGTACCCTGATGAGTCTAACCACCAACAATGTAAGGGATGGGTGGGGCTCCTTCCCGGTCAAGCAACTAACAGAATTGTCATATATATATATATATATATATATATATATATATATATATATATATATATATATATATATATATATATATATAGTTGAAGCGTCTTAAGTCTACGTATTTTGTAGTGCAAGGTGACTACGTAGAAAAATTAAAAAGAAAATATTTTCATTGTTAGACAGAGGACTTTCCGAATGATAGTTCTATATATGTCCAGTCGATGATAGCAAAGCAATTTGAAAATTCTAAAAAATGTACCATGCTTTGATAAGGTATTATTTGGAAACACTCGAAATATTTTAAAACCACTAAATATATGTACAATGATGTCTACACTGTTGTTGATGTTAAATAGATAACGTGTTTATAGAACTAGTAACGTGAGAGATAATGGAAAATAAGTTTATTCAACTTTAATACGTAGCAACCGTTCATTTTGTTTATTTAGCGCAGCAAGATAAGCATAAGGAAAGTGCATCTTATCTAACAGCGTATGACAGACGCAATGAAGAGAAGAACTAATTTTAATGCATAGGGAGATGTGCTCATCTTTCCCGAATACATTTGCCATCAAAACTTCCACGAACTTCCCGATAACTTCCGAATTACCTGAAGTTGAACGGGCGTTTCTGATGCGACCATAACAGAACTTCCGTTATTGTGTTATGGGGCCAATATCGTTATGGTTCGCGAATCTCTAAGCTTTCGAATGCAATTAGGTATTAGAAAAGTTGTTGTTTCTACCCGTTAGCGGCGCTGCTTTCGGGAGTTTTAAAACAAGTTCAGTTCGGAATTCTAGACAAATTAAATTTGTCACGGTTATAAACACTTATCGTCTCATAGATGTATATTGTCTTTCAGGAAATTTATATTTTCGTCTTGATATTTGAAAAAGTTTATCGGCATTTAGGAAAATAAGGCATTTCCATTGGTGTTAAATAAAAGCTTCATAAATTACTTGACAACCGTTTCGCTAACCAGCCTAGTATTACCAGATGTATATATATATATATATATATATATATATATATATATATATATATATATATATATATATATATATATATATAGATGATATATATATATATATATATATATATATATATATATATATATAGATGTATATATATATATATATATATATATATATATATATATATATATATATATATATATATATATATACGATAAAGCAATATTTTGCAATTGTACTATCCTTAACCATTTTAATGTGGGATGTGACCACCGAATGGTACGAGCAAAGATTAGGATAAACTACCGAAAATAACGTGAAAGAATGATAACTGGGAAGCTGCTGGAGAGGGGTAGAAATTTTGAAATTGCTTTGTCGAATCGCTTTGCTGTGTGACAAGACAGACCATTATGAAGAAATCGCCAACAATTTGCTTAAAACAGCGGCTTCAGTAGCACCAGAAGATAAATCTTTCAAATAGTCAAAAAAATCTAATGAGACCATTCATTTAATGAAAAAACGCCGGACAATGAAGAATGGAGACAGTCCTTTTGGCAGAGTCGAGTACATTGGGCTGTGCAGAACTATAAGGAAGCGTATTCGAGAGGAAACGCGCCGATTCAACATGCAGCTGGTGCAAAAAACTCTGGAAGACAACAGGGGAATTAACAAAGCTAAGAAGAAGGTAAGGAAGAAAAGGACACACATGTTTCCCTTAATGCGTGAGGATGGTACAATGTGCAGGAAACGGACGGAAATGTTAGAGGTTGTCCGGTTGTAAAGATTTTATTCAAAGTGATATGAGGACCAGAATCAGGCAAGAACAGCAATGCCTAGTAAAGAACAAGTGCCGGATATACCGGTGGAGGAATTGACAAAGGCTATAGACTCAATGAGAAATGGCAAGGCTCCAGAAAAGAATAGTATAACTGCGGAGATGTTAAAAGCTGGTGGTCGGACTTTACATAAAACACTAGTGATTATTTTACATAACAAAGGAGCACGGGAAGATTTAAATAACTACCGTCCAATAAGCTTCCTATCAGTGGTGTACACATTTTTCACCAAGATAATATCCAAAAGAATACTAAGAGATCTTAAAGACGCACAACCAAAAAAGCAAGCAGGATTTAGAAGTAGATTCAGTACAATGGATCACATCCAGGTTCTACAGCAGGTCATAGAAAGACACAACGAATAGACTATGACACTGTGCTTGGTTTTTACCGATTGATTCAATCTCAAAACAGTCCATAATAAATGCATTGCTTAATCAAGGATAAATCTACTAGGATCGATATATGATGAAGCTACCGCGACAGTCCACCTTGACGATCTTGAGGTTGGAATAAATATAGAGCGGAGCGTACGGCAGAGTGAAGGAATATCGCCTATTCCTTTCTCAGCCTGCCTGGAAGAAGTCATCCGTAATCTGGATTGGGAACAAGATTGAATAAGGATTAACGGTGCATTAACGGTGCATATTTAGATTCGCAGATGATATGGTTCTTCTTTCACAAGACCCAGAGGAACGGCAAAGACTCGTACAAGAGCTGCAAAGGGCTGGGGAACCATTTGGCTTGAAAATAAACCAGAACAAAAGAATTTCTATTTTAGGAACAGATTTGGAAGTTGTGGATCACTATGTATATCTTGGGCAGAGGGTTTCAATGGAGGGGGATACCGTCCGGGAGGTGGAACGACGCGTTAAATGTGGCTGGGAGGCATTTGGCACGCTCGACACAGTATTTAAGAGCAAACTATCACTTTGCCTGAGAAGAAAAGTCTTTGATCAGTGTGTCCTGCCCATTGTGACATACGGAAGTGAGACCTGGACACTTACATCACAGCCAGTTCAAAAACTTCGAGAAGTACAGAGGGGAATGGAAAGATGTACGCTTGGCATTACTAGAAACGAAAGTGAGTGACATCATTGGAAGAATAAAGCAATTGAAATGGAAGTGGGTAGGCCATGTAACCAGGCGATGGGACGAAACATGGACCAGGGCGGTCCTGGACTGGATACCGCTTGATCGCAAACGTCCACGGAGAAAACCGAAAACACGATGGACTGATGATGTTATTAAGTATATTGGACCCTAGTGGCAGACGAAAACTGACATCTGATCGTGACAGTTGGAAGCATGCTGAAGAGGCCTTCATCCTGCAGTGGATTGATGATCATATATATATACATATGGCGTATTCCATGCCAAATCGGACACTGAAAAATATAAATTTTTGATTTCTCACTTTTTTGACATTTTTTAGTACCCATCAAAAAACACTTTCTGTTGAATTTTTAGTTTTTTTTTATTACCCATTCAAAGAAATCGCGCTTTTCCCGGCTTTTTATTCATAACTTCTTCCAGAAAGGTCCAAATACAAACTTAAAGTGTTCTAATTATTAATTTAAAGTGTTCTAAAATGCCATTTTTCAGTTTTGAAATTTAAATCTCATTTTTTAAACTGTATGAACTCTTCGATTTTCTTGAACATTTTTGGTGGTAAACTCCTATTCATTTTACAAATGTTAAGCCCAAATAGATCGTGGGATTATGTTAATAACTACTTTTTTTTCGATTTTTGAAAATTCGAACAAATTTTTTTCGTTGTTTACCATTCTTAAAATTACTTTTCTCCTTTGTGTAATCTTTTTTTTGTCATTTTTTAATCTATTTTTCTACCATTATAATATTGACAGATTTTATAAATGAAGAATTAGTGTTTTAATTCTTTACAAAGCCATAATAACATTTTTTTTTGTTTAAGAAGCCTTTTTTAAAATGGGCCCAACAGACTATCAATTATGCTATTCAAAAATAACCACGCAGTTTGAATACTTTCTCTCCTGCATGGTGGCGCTGGCGCTCCTGCCTGATTATTTTTTCTTATATTTTAGGATTAACATCATTATCAACTGAATAAGTGATAAGTCAATTGATTTCCTTATCACAGTACGCAAATGGATAAAAATGTTGTAATTATTGCTCTGTTACAAACTAAAAATCTGATTATTTATAAAACCTGTTTACATTATAATTGTAGAAAAATAGATTCAAAATGACAAAAAAAATTACACAATGAAGAAAAGTAATTTTAAGAATGTTAAACAACGAAAAAAATCCTTCAAATTTTCAAAAAAAAAATAGTAATTAACATAATCCCACGATCTACTTAAGCTTAAAATTTGTAGAATCGATAGAAGTTTTTCATTTTGATTGATTCATTTGGTTTGAACATTTTTGGGTTCAAGAAAATCGAATAGTTCATACAGTTTAAAAAATGAGATTTAAATATTAAAACTTAAAAATCGCATATTAAAACACAAGAACTATTTTGCATTTTTTTTTCTTGAAAGTACAAGTTTGAATTTGGACCATTTTTGAAGGAGTTATGAGTAAAAATTGCGCGGAAAAGCGCAATTTTTTTGAAAATTCGATATATTGTGTGATGTGTGTGTATAATATGGCGAACTGCCTGGGGGAGAAGGGCTGTTTCTAAAATATATAAACAGAAAGAGTTTACTAAAATAAATGCAATATTGTCATGTGATAGTTTTTGTAAAAATTTAAAAGGGAATTTAAGTGAAGGAAACTAAAAAGGTTGTTGATGCCACAACAAAATTAAAACTGCTTCTATTCGATCCTGTCGTTTCTAAATGACATATTTTCACAAAGCTTCATAAATCGGAAACATATTCGCCTCTTAGAGTTTCAACTTTTGGAGGTCCAATAGGCTGTCTGGCTTAGTTTTAATCACTTTCTAATAATGCTAACTTGGATAGAACAACGCGTATCGATTAGTTTCAATGCGTTTTGATATGTATGGAAAAGTCATTATAAAGTTCCCATGAATTTGAGAACATCAATTACTTTTATAACAAGAAAATAATAATGTCTGTGTGAGATATAATTTTTCATGGATCGAGTTCGAGCCAAACCACTAAACGAACAGTTTTTCTGTTTTTCGCGTTCTCCTAAACTTTCAGAAACTAATTATATGCTTAATAATTTCCATAAGGCGCTGTTTCCGGAAGACGTTAACTTCTTAAATTAGCTAGTCGAACGAGAAAGAAAACCACAGAAAAAACATTTAGATTTACTAGTGCTGATTGGCGTGGATCACGTTCGGAGAAAATTAAACAATTTTTATAACCTCGTCGTTGACTAAAAACTAAAACTGAAAAGAAACTTTTAAGTTAATTAGGAAACAAATTTTTAAAGATTGGAGATGGACTTTTTATTGGGTTATAGCTAAGATAAAACAGAAGAATAAAAAGCTTATGTTTAAGTCCTTGAAAAATTTATGGGGACATCGTCGCCAGAGGCAACAATGTGGGATATTAGATTTATATTTATCATAAAAATTCTTTCCAAGGATTTTTCTATAAAATTTATTTCATTGCTTGTAAAAAGTTCATCTTTAAAATTCGCTATTTACAAAAGTATTAGATTACAAGAAACAATAAGGAAAAGCCTCTTATTAATCAGATTGTGCCCGATTCTTTTCATTTGTCGACACTCACATTTTGTAAGACTTGATGACCACATTAACGAAAGCTCAGTTTTGAAAGCTTTTGTAATGAGTGCTTTATATTTCGAGGGTCGTGTTTTTCGACCTCACAACGAAAATATATAGTATTGACATAGACAGTATGCCGGGAAACTTTCTGAATAAAAAAAAATATACAATTGGTAATTTTGCTTTTATTCAAAATTTCTTTTTATTCAAAATACATCAATACACCGCTGAGCACATTCAACTAATGCAAGCATAGATTTTATGTCGTTTTACGGGCTCGCCTCAATTACCCTCGTCACGGCCTCTTGGACTTGTGTAGCACTGTCATAAAACCTTTCTTTCATGGTCAGTTTGAATTTCGGGAACAGAAAATAGTCACACTAGCATAAATCAGGCGAATGCGGAGGACGTTGAAGAACGCAGACTTGTTTTTTTTTTGCAAAACATTCACGATTCATTTCAGGGGTGAGCAACAAATCGAGCACAGAGTTTCCGTTTCTATAAATTCGTTGAAAAATTTCGTGAATCATGTTTTCAGTAGTATTTCATTATTTCGCTATCCATCTTACAGTCGAATTAGCATCGTAGGTGATTATTTCACGCACTTTTACCACCAATTCATCGCGATTTTTTTATTTTTAGCCTGCCTGGCGTTGGATTGTCTTCCAAAGCATTACGATCGTCCTGGAATCGCTTATACCATTCGAACACACGTGAACGGAATAAGCATTTATCACCATACACTTTTTCCATCAATTCGAATCTTTTTATACAATTTTTACCGTGCTCTCCGTGCTTACCGTGCTCCGTAACAAAATTTAATATCAACTTTTTATTCCATCGTGTTTTTACGACGAGGCGATTAAAGATACTGTCACTTTGAGCGCTATAACTTGACAATCCGTTGATCGATTCTAATGAAAGCGATATCGTTTTATTGAGGCTACATACAACTTTCAGATTATATATTTTGCCACAAGTAATTTTCTTTAAATTTAAAAAGTTCCCTTATTTTTCTAAAATACCATATATTTTTTTTATTTTCAACTTAATCACTTTGCAATTCAATACATTTAGCTGTATAATTTTAATATACTCGAGATAATATTTAACAAAACATGGGATGTACACAAATCACGGAGTCACAGAAAATTCTAGTCGGTTTTTTTCTTACAGATGCAGTCGTTTTCAATTTTTGTAGTCCACTTTAACCTGTTTTAATTCACTGTTTGGCCACTTTAACCTTTTCCGACTCATTAGGCATCCACATGTAATACTACGCTAATTGAAAAATTTATTTATTTTATAATATTTTTTATTTTATTTATAAATATATTTTATATTTTATAATCTACTACATTTTTAAGTGTCATCCTTCATATAATCATATGTGAAGTTTCAAGTCGATCTGTCAATTCAGTCGTACAAAAAGAACAGCTTAAAGTAAACGTATTAGTGTTGTTTTTTAACATGGATAATATTGAAAATCGTGCAGTGATTAAATTATTTGTAAAAAAACCGGTTTAAAGACAATAGAAATTTATAGTGAAATGGCAAATGTATTAGGGGAGTGTTCCATCAAAAACAATGGTTTGTAAGTTGGCAAGTAAGTATCAACGTCGTCGTATAAGCCTGGATGATGATCCTCATTCTGGACGTCCAATAAGTGCAACTACTAAACAAATAATTAATTTTATGCATGATATGTTTATGGATGACAAAGAATTGACTTTGAGTAAAAGTGCTAAGGCCATGGACACCCCAACTGATACCTAAAAGTGACTGATTTAATTACCTGATTAGGTGACCTAATAGTCACTCGAGTATACTACACAAACATTTCGGAAAAAAGATCAAAAAGAGTAAATGACTAGATAAAAAACCAGAGTGTGCTAATTAATCAGTTGTTAATAGTAAATTTCCTAGTTGAATTTCTTGAAATTGTGATCGTTTATTATTATACAGGGTGATAGGTAAACATGCGGTAAAAATTAAAGGGCTTATTACTTGACTTATTCTAAAAATATTTTGTTGTATGATGATTTTTGAAAAACCCCTTTGTTTCGAAGATACAGGGTGAACAAAATTTACGACATTAACAACATTTTATTATCAGAAGTACATGTAAAGTTGCTCAATCTACAATAAATGTTCGAAATGACTTCCTCCAGCCTTGATACAAGCATTCAATTTTCTCGTCATTGACTGCCGAACTCTTTCAAACACACCAGGGTCGTTTCTAATTTAGTTACACCCAGCAATTATCCGATTTCGCAAATCATCCAAATTCTTCAATGGAGTAGCGTAAACTAATGACTTTAGATATCCGTAAAATAAATAATTCAGGGGTTTAAGCCCGGGGATCGAGCAGGCCATGCGTGTGGCCCACTTCGACCAATCCAGCGATATGTATGTTGCTATTAAAAAATCACGAGCAACCAAACCGAAATGTGGTGGTGCACCATAGTGCATAAACTACATTTCATGCCTTGTTGCCAATGGTACATCTTCCAGAAACTTAGGCAGCGTTGCTTTCAAAAAGTTGCGATACACCTCGCCAGTAAGTCTTTATGATAGAAATACCGGTCCAATTAGATAGTCACCTACAATTCCAACCCAAACATTCAACGAGAACTGATACTGAAAACTATCTTCGCTTATTTGTCCTTAAGAATTTTCAAAACTGTCCAGTGACTCACATTAAAAGTATTTGCAATTTTTTTGTACTTGATAAACTCATTGACGTACACCCTACTTTTATTTACATTAGTGATTTCAACAAATATCGAATATGGTTGTCGCAAATTTTGTTCGCCCTGTATTTTCGAAACAAAGGGGTTTTCCAAAAATCATCATAGGACAAAATATTGTTAGAATAGGACAAGGAATAACCCCTTGCATTTTTGCCGCATGTTTACCTAACACCCTGTATTCTCAAGGTAATTTTCAGTAGCTAAGTTTCATCGACTACAGAACCTATTCGAATCAGAATTTATTCCAAATGATTAGTTGTTTTAAAGCGCTGTCGTTCAGTTTCAAAACGAGATATACGAGGGTAGTCTGAAAAGTCTCCCTCTTCAATATAGTGTCAGTCGTCAAAGATATTTGTATCTATGAAATAGATATCGAATCATCATTAAATTCTTGCATTTGATAGGCAATACGCTTAAGCAAATTAAAACCAATATGGATGCTGTTTACGGCGACTCTGCACTATCAGTTGCCATCGTAAAATTTTGGGTAGCTGAATTTAAACCTGGTCGAACCAGCTTGTTTGACGATGAACGTTCGGGACGGCCTAAAATGATGACCGCTACCGATAACATGGAAGAAAGCACATAAAACATAAATAATACAACATTATATATATAAAGAGTGTCCCATAATTCACGCACCTAATATTTTCTCATTACATAATGAAAATTATAATATAAAAAATTATTTTATATTTTAGTAGAAAAATTACTTTCACTTCATCTAATTTCAACTCGAAAATGAACTTGCCTTAATAAAAAGTGTGACAAATTGAATTCGACCCAGTCTTTGTCCCGAAATCTATATAAAACTGTAATGATTTAATTCTTGGTGTAAGTTCGGCTCTGTCATTAACTATGAAGTTTGCAGCGGCCCATCTAAAATATTCATCGAGAGCCGCGCTTAGACTACAAATTGAAGCGGGGTAAAAAAGAAAACTGCACTTTGCCAGCACATAAAAGTTTTAGAGAGCCTTTTCGTGTAGAATATAATGGCCGTATTGTTGCTTTCGCACATTTTTTTTTCTCCGTGTTCGTTACTTTTTTAATAACGTCCGAGAATGGCAAATGAGATGGTCCTAGTTGGATTGGCGATTCTCATTATCGATAGCGCCTCGATAATGTTAAACCGTCCACTTTTACGATTACACGTTATGCATGAACTTTTGAATTAGGTTTTCAATTAAGGTATTCTTCATGTTTTAAAAGAAGTAATTTTTAATAACATGCATGGGTGGCATTCGGAAAACTCTCGTATATCTTAAAATATAACAATAACTAGAAACTAAAGTTTTCAAACAAAACGAGCTTCCCGTCCTTACATACGGCACCCAAACTTGTACTTAATAAATAAAGTATCGAAGACACAAATATCAATGGCATGGTAAATATTAAACGTCAGACTGGAAGAAAACAATGAATGGATATGAAACATACAGTGGCGTTGGGGCACCACCCCTCCAGCATTTATCACAGTAAACAATTTTGCAGAGCAAAACATCTTCAATTTTTTTACATCGTATGTCGTACGTTTACCTCCAGCGACGGTACGCCACGTCATCTTATCTCGTCGTTGGCGTTACATGTTTTTTTGGTTGCCAGAAATCGGGAGTTTTACCCCGTATCGGTTATTAGCGTATCGGTAATTAGTTTTAAATGCTGATTTGACAGGTACGGAGCATTTGATATGTCTCGCGTCGCGTATTTTATTCGCCTCCCGAATACTGGCTTTGATTTGGGATTTACTACGTGTGAACACACTGAGTAGTACTTTTTAAATAAAAATAATCAACTTTTATTTCCCAACATAAAGGTGTCTGATATAAAACAATTAATAATGAATAATTTAAGTATGCATGGAAACACATGATAAATATAGGAATATTTCAAATGAGACGGACCGACGATCTTAACAATCAAACTGGATCAAGATACAACCTGCCCAAGACAGGCAAATTTGGAAAAGGGCGAAGCGTATACCCAGGAGGAGTGATATTTAAGACTGATTAGATAGATAGAATCCTTAACATGTTCATTCTTTTTCAGCTATCTCAAATTACTAAAAACGTTTTATTAGACTTTTAGTTTTAGTCATTTGAAAAGCTTACCGACTGTTGATTGTTCAACCTAGATGATTTCCGAGGAATTATCTCAATTTCATATATCTATTCTCCGGACATATATTAACTTGTGAACTACATCTTTGTGTTCTACATGTTCCCCTTTTTTGTCTTACCGAAGAAAACATGCGGGAAGAAAAAAAATCAAGGTGTTAAATAACTTCAACCGACATTAGATATATAATTACAAGTGATAAATTGTCTTATACTCCTTTTGGATACTAGACGTTTAGGACAATATGCAAAGTAACATTCAGATCTAATTCTTATTGAGTTTCACTTATAATCACTTTTAAACAGTTAGAAAGATGCACAAACAAATCAATCGCGAACGTTTCTGTCATGATATCAATCTCCTGCTAACGCTCCGTCTGCCCATTTATTTTCTCTGAATAATCGATGAAGTTAACTTTCCCCGATCATTCTGTTATTCTGTGCACAATTTCATCACTCTTTGCAATCTTCCTCTCTGAGGTTCATCTTCAGTCAAGTGTTGGCCCCCTGAGAATGCTTTAAACCACTTAAAAACCTGGATTCTTTACAAAATACTGTTCCCATAGGCCTGTTGAAGTTTTACATATTTCGGTCATACTATGACCAAGTCTAAATTAAAACTTGAAATTGTTGTCACTCAATTTCAGAAAGATAAAAAAATCCGGTTCACAAAAATAATTGCTACGAAGCACCAACTGACTTCAGGGAGTTGAAACTTGCACTGAAGACGCATCGGGTATTGGCCAGTCTACCCTCCGAAGAGAAAGCCAACAGTGTTGCCATATCTCATACGCCACCAGTATCATTGCTTTATTCATCCACCTCGTATACATCTATCGACAATAGCATGCAAATTTTGTCTAGCTTTATTAGTAAAATGTTATTCAATAATGTTGTAAAGTGTATTTTTAATTAAAAATATACGCACAGAAACCAATTTGTCGTATATGGAGTGAAACAAATTCAAGAGATTATGTAACAGTCATTACATCCTCAAAGAGTCACTCTTAAGATAAGGTTAACAAGGTTACTATCAAAGGATTTATCAAAGTATAGTTATTTGAAAGGCAGCAAGAGGCGGACATTTGAATAATATTGTGATAAATATAGATCCTATAAATCTGATGGACGTTGCAAAACAAAAAATATACGTCATCTTGTCAACAATCTATAATTTACGTCATCGTCTAAACAAAGGCTAGAGAGAATAAAAGAAACTGGAAGAACGGCTTATTTTATAACGACATTATCTTACGTAAGCCTTTTGTTTCGCTGAAGAACAAACTCGTTTATGCAGACATGTTGGAAAACAACGAACATTTAATGGACTCGTTTGTAGAGACGTCTCTTCTCAAACGAAGAAAAAACCTAAAACTAATTTTAAAGTAATTCTAATGATATAATATATTTACTTATAATTCGATATCAAAAAGTGTTAATATCATTGACCTGACTCATTAGGAAACAATGTTTTTTGAAGGTTCAAAACCTCAATGATTAAATATAGATTTATACCAATATAAATATCATATAACATACATGATAAATATCATATAACATGTATGATATATGATCATATATCATGCAACTATCGAGTAACAGAAATAAACTGTAAATAACTGCTTTTTGTTTAGGAATCAACGGTTGTTTTGGCTTAATCGAATCAAGCAGAATTATTTGCGGATCGCATGAAAATAATACGTTTACATTTTCTTTTTAAAAATATTTTTTTTTAAGAACTACAAACAATTTTCAGAATTTAAATAGATACATATTTTCGTAAAATTGCTTGTAATTTTTCTTATATAACTCAACAACTATACCGGAAAATAAAAAAAAAACTAAGACACAATGACAAATATATTATTGGATTCATTTATTTTTAACCAGGAGAGTGTTATGAAATTCTAAATTTGATAAAGAAATAATAATAATGAAAAGGCCAACCAAGGTGATCTGGCTTGAATCTGTGATTCGCGGTGATCTGATCTGATGAATCTCTGATGAATTTTCTGATTAAGATACACCATGGTCAAGCAAAGGAGATTGAATATTACAAATTAAGAGCAATACCATTTCATAAAAAAAAAGTTGTTAAGCTCTATAACTGTAATTATCTTAAAAAAAAACTGGATGATTTGCGATGAAAACATGATACCTGGGTAATTAGTTTTAACTTAAAAAGAATGATTTTATTTAACGGACTAGTTACAGACTAACAACAATTCAATGTAACAGAAGTTGGAATAATTGCAAACCACAGTGGGTTATACAATCAATTTGATTGTATTATAAGAAAATGTGTATTGTCAATATATAGCCGAATTTAATCGAGCTCGAAAGCAGGATGTATCATTTATATTCCTTCAAGGCAGGACTCATCCCCCACGAAATTTTGACCTTGCACTACCAAGTTTGCTTTTGCTACGTTCATTGCAAAACTCCCTGCAGCAACTATTTAGTACTGGTTTCAAAAGGTCTTACTTCAGAAGCAGTTTCAGAATAATGTTCAATGAGGATAAATGAATGAAAAATATTCCCTATAATTTTTAAGAATTTTTAAGTTTACATTTGAAACTGTTAACCATAGTTTAGAGGGCATTGCAAGAATACAGGACACGTTACTTCAGTACTAGTTTCAAATCGCTTTACTTCAGAGACCGTTTTGTCAGTTGGAAGAATGGAGTGGATAAATGTTTACGTTTATAATTTAAATTTTACATTTGAAACTGTTAACGACAGTTCAGAGGGCATTGGAAGAATACAGGACATGTTACTTACTTTTTCGTCGATAAAGACACTAGCATAAAGTCCCCACAGTAGCTGTTCTGTACTAATTTCAAAACGCCTTACTTCACAAGAAACTTTGTTAGCCGGAAGAATGTTCGGTGTGGATAAATGAAGAAAAATATTCTCTATATTTTCTAGCTTTTTTAATTTTACATTTGAAACTGTTAAAGTTCGTTTAGAGAGTATTGAAAGAATACAGGACACGTTGCTCATTTTTTCGTTGATAAATCAGGAGGTTGCCAACCCGTCGATCGCGAGCTAACGGTAGCTCGCGTGGACAATTTTGGTAGCTTGGTATACCAATTTAGGTATCTTGTATACCGAAAAGGTGTTTCCATTATTGCATTAAATACTTTTAGACAGTTCTCTAAATTTGAATCTAATTAAAGCAGCCCAACACATTGAAAAGATTGGCGACCCCTGCACTAGATATTTATCAAAATTTTTTCTTAAATAATATACAGTTTAAATATTTTGTCTTTAATATTCCAAGCAGTATAATTCTCAAAACACTATATAACACAACTCAGAAATAATTTACAAAACAATTTCAAATATTTGCACATATTAATGGTCAATATAATGATCGTCGACATTAAATGGAACTATCCTTTGCAACGAGCATGGTTGTTGTTTTCCATTTGATGTTACGCCTATGCATTTGACGTTCATATAGTACTAATTTATTAATTACGACAACAATAAATTTATAATTAGAGATTATATTTCATGGGACGTAACTTTTATTACTATTATCCTTAAGTAGCTGGTCTAAGAATCTCAAATCAAATTAAAAAGAATTTTCCGGACAATAACATTTTTTTTATTAATACAAAAACAATGCCTAGCTGAGGCAGTTTCTAAAATCATTAACGCATCCCAATTTTCTCTTGAATTTATATTTTATAATGTTAATAGAAACTTTATTGAATATTTTCTCTTCAATATATTGTGTTATTTTTTTAAGTGAAATTTACAAAATGCATGTATAGCTCACGCAAAGAAACAATAGTTGCACGTCATCAATCTAGACAAATCTATTGGCAATTTAAATCCACAGTTCAAAGCACTCTGTTTCCTTCTTCCTCTAATCCTATTAGAATAGGATAAAAATACGATGAGCAGGCGGATTACATTCTGTGAATTCGCTGTCAAGGTAACATTTTAGTTTGTGGTTCTGGGCACTGTTGCCGACC
Source organism: Cosmopolites sordidus (assembly GCA_031761425.1). Taxonomy (NCBI): domain Eukaryota; kingdom Metazoa; phylum Arthropoda; class Insecta; order Coleoptera; family Curculionidae; genus Cosmopolites; species Cosmopolites sordidus. The sequence continues at coordinate 996,575 of JARFXV010000530.1, read as the reverse complement.
TTACACAAGTTTTTCGTAGAATCTGTCATTTTCATGTTTTGATCACTTTTGAGTTGTGCCTTCAAACGTTCCTGAATTATTTTTACTGTATTCTTTGTTGTTTTAGCTATTTTCTGGTTTAGTTTATGTTTTTGTGAGTTCTGTAGTAAAAAATCTGCCATTATAATTGCAAAAAAATGCCAAAACCCTTAAGCGATTAGTGTAAGCAGCTTGTCTCGTCACTTATCAGTTATTTTGAATAGGAACGAGATAATGATGCTCCTCTTTTGCCATTAAACGCTGTGAGAGAGGTATGTATTAACTTAGTAGGTCTCATGGTTAATTGGATTTCTTTTAGCGAGTTTCAGCTGCACTAAATATTAGTATTGGACGGTTAATCTTGAAAGTAATCATGAAAAACTAAAGAACATGCAGCTCTTTGATGGATGTAAAACTTCGCTTTATACACTTCCAAAAGAAATTGGTTTCAAATGGAGTAAAGATAATCCACGTAGGGGCCTGGTGGAACTTCCAGATATTGCCTTTAAACGAATTCAATTTTTGAAGATTTATCAAAATATCAAAGAAGAATCTCTGTTTGATTTTGTTTATTTGGATGAAACTTGAATATTTCAAAATGGTACCTTGAGTCACTCATGGCAAGATGATAACACGATGAGTATAAAGACTACAAAAGTTAATGGAAAAAGGTGAGTGCTATACGTAATACTTAGGAGCCATTAAAGCCATGTCATAAATAATTGTTTTAAGACATGTCAATAATAACATGTTATTGCAGATATATTGTTCTTCATGCTGGGAACAAGAATAGCTTTATTCCAGAGGCCGAATTAGTCATCTCTTCTAAAACAAAAGGCGATTATCATGGAGAAATAAATAAAGATAATTTTCTGTTTTGGATTGAAAACAAGCTGTTGAAGAAGCCATCAGTTATTGTCATGGATAATGCACCATATCACAGTACACTGATCACTGATGGGTAAACCTCCCACTAGTGCATGGACAAAACCAAAAATTGCAGAATGGCTGAGGAAACATAACCTTCCTTTTGAAAACACTATGTTGAAAAGTGAACTGCTGCAAATCGTTATTCGGTAAGCCGTAATTAAAGGGACAGGTTTATGTTTCATAATGTTCTTTTCAGGAACAAGCCTAAAAAAGAATATGTGGCAGATCATATGGCTGAAGAGTATGGCCACAAAGTATTACGTATTTCCCCTTATCATTGCATATTCAATCGTATAGAATTGATATGGGGGGTGGTCAAAAACTATTACAATCATCATATAGGTCGAGATGGAAGAACGATTGATAACTGTTTGGATATGTGGAAAGAAGCTTTGTCAACAGTTACACCACAGATCTGGATGAACAGCATCAGACATACAGAAGAAGAGATTCAAAGATGGTCGAATCGCGAAAGAGTATTTGATAAACTAGAAGTTAATCCTTTAATAATTTACTTGAACAGCGATTCAGATGCTGAAAGTTGTTTTAGTGACACAGAATAATTAAACTTTGTGTGAACTAAATGAAAAGCCCCTATGGTGACAAGCAGAGGTTTCGAAACAGATTTTTGATTAAAACTTTTAAAGAAAAAACTTTTCGTGTTACTTTTTCATTTACAGTTTTATCGATCATACAAATGCCAAAGTCTGGGTATTGTGGTGTTGATGTGGCAATATAGTAACGTGAGTGCATCATAGATTTTGGTATACTGCAATCATTGTTTCTCTGAATGAGCTGTATACACATGTTTTTGGTTTGTTCGTAAAAACAGTGTTAAGAAAATGAAAGCTACATTAAGAAAGGGCCATGTGTTTTTTTTATTATTAATTGCATATCATTTTCTACTGATAAATCTATTGTTATAAAGTACTACGAAATAAGATTGGTTATGCTGTTTTACTCGTTAATAACTCAATATTTTGAATTTTATCGGATTAGAAATTTTTATTTACATATTATTAATTCCTATGGTATTTACGTTTGCATTCAAATTCGCTTTGATTTGCCTTCAGTTAGTCAAGTTCATTCAAATTGAAACACACATTATGCTTCTTCAAATATGGCAAGAACGCTGTCCAAGCAAAAAAACAAGATTTGTGCCGTTTAAAGAGAGGGTTATATTTGGGAACCACGGGATGTGGGGCAGATATTTCGACTTGGCTGACCGGCATCGTTCTGACCGTCCTCCAAGACTTATAGTGGTGGATTTAAAGACCATAATAGGCGAAAATTCACGCATCATGGTCTGTGAAATAGCAAATAAGTTAAATATTGGCAAATCGATCATTTTTGACCATCTGAAAAAAGTTGAAATTTGTAGGCCTCTCACGAACTTAGTGAACGAAATCTTTATTTCTTCGTGCGATTTTTGCTGAAAAAACTCTGATTCTGAATTTCCGAAATGGACAGTAACTGATGAAATAACAACAATGAAAAAAATCACCGGAGTTCAAAAAAAGTTTGTTGTGAAATTATTTTTTCGGCCAAATCTAGCTTTTGCCATATATTGAGTTCGGTACATAATAAAATATATAAAACATATATCATCTTGTTATAAAACAAATTAAATTAAACTTCCGTTAAAAACAAATCGAAATTGACAAAGCTGAGAGCCGTTCCAGCAACTCCTATAAAAAGAGGATTTTTATTGCCTGCTGATTTTCACTTAGAAAATCGTCGATATCTTCACGATAATTGACTTTACGAATTTATGTCCGTGATTTAAGACCATCGAAACTTCGTCAACGTTCGGAAATGACAGTTGGCGGAGCGTGGAACCGTCACTGGTCGCTCGAGCTCGACGGAAAGGCGCAGAGGAAGAATAAAGAAAATTAGAAAACATGACTCATCGTGATTTAGTGTCAATGGATGGACGTAATTTAAAGAATTTACGTTGTGCTTGACGGAATAAAATCTAAAGTGGTTTTAATTGTCGCTGAAAAAAAAAGATAAAACGTGGAAATGATATATTTTGAATAATTGTATTTTGATTATTTTATACTGAAACAATTTAACCTTCATTTGATGTAGATTGATGCAAAAGTTCGTCCCTCTAGATGGCACTACATCGCAAAACCGAAGTGTTATCTGTTTCAAAGATGTAGAATTTTGATGTAGAAGATGCTAGAAGATGCTAAGAAATTAGAGTTTAGAGAAAAAAGAGTTTTGTTGTTGAGATTGGTAAGAAATTGTCTTATTTGGCTTGTTTTCAAAATTTTGCTAAGAATTAAAAATTGCAAAAAATAAGAGGCATTTTTGATATGATATTTTTTTTTATTTCCAAAAAAGAAGTAGACGACTCAAAGACGCTGACAAAGATATATATATATATATATATATATATATATATATATATATATATATATATATATATATATATATATATATATATATATGTATATATATATATATATATGTATATATATATATATATATATATATATATATATATATATATATATATATATATATATATACATATATATATATATATATATATGTATATATATATATCTATATATATATATATATATATATATATATATATATATATATATATATATATATATATATATATATATATATATATACATTAACAACATAGAAATATCATGCCAAGCCTTCGCGGACGACCTAGCCATACTCGCAGACAATGAAAAAAGGGCAACCAAACAGATCGAAGTCCTCAAGGAATGTGCAGAGAAAGTTGGCCTACAAATATTTTTTCAAAAAACCGAATTCTTCTGGTCAAAATTAAATGTCCAAAATTTGAACACCAAATACGGCAAAATAAATAGGGTCACTCACTTCAAATACCTGGGCGAGATCCTCGAACCCACAGGAGGAGAGAAGATAGCACAGAAGACTTGATTGCGGAAGATGAAGAGGGTATACGGCAAGACACACAATATCTACAATAAGAAATGCCTATCCATACACGCAAAAATAAGACACTACAACACAGTAATCAAACCAGAGGTACTATACGGAAGCGAGACACTTACACTCCATACAAAAAGCGGCATAGAAAACATACTAAAAGAAGAACGCACAATTATGAGGAAAATTCTCGGCCAAAAACTGATAGAGGAAGGATACAGACTACATTCTAGAAAGACCACAGAGAGAATGTCCAAAGTAGCGGCGGACCTAAGAAAAAGAAGGTTGAAATTCTATGGACATATCAGTAGACTCCCACCAACAAGACTCACCAACAGAATTCTTACGCACACACAAGGAGTCAAGTCAACAGTGCCATGGATCGCACAAGTCAGAGCTGATCTGGAAAAGGCACAAATGGGTCCGACAGAGATTGAGGATAGAAGAACGTACAGACACAAAATACATATGTGGAACGTTGCATCAGAGAGTGAAGTTTCTTGGACGGAGGACAGAAAGAGAATCCACGGAGAAAGGATGAGAGAGGTGTGGAGGATTAGAAAGAACATTCGAAAATGAGTCAGGATGCTTTGCGTGATCCAACCGGATCTATGCGCACCTAATAAATATATATATATATATATATATATATATATATATATATATATATATATATATATATATATATATATATATATACTGGTCCAACTGGTCCAGAACTGTCCATGAAACTTTCTGAAAAATTAAGTCACGTGTAATCGTAAAAAGCACCCTCACCGTATATATATATATATATATATATATATATATATATATATATATATATATATATATATATATATATATATATATATATATATATATATATGTATATATATATACACACTCTATATATATACTACACACTTCTGGACCAGCATACAACAACTCGAGAGATCGGAGAAATACTTAGGATCAATCCATCAACAGCGACAAGATGATTATGTCCACTTGTAATAGACAGCAAGGCTGATGGATGGGTACCGCATGAGTTAACGATAAAAAATTTGATAGATGGAATATCTGCCTGTGATTCTCCATTGAGACATTCAACATGGAAATATACACAATTCAATAGTGCCTAGAACAGTTGGAAAGCGATCCCCACTTTAACGACGAAGCGCACTTCGGGCTTGATTGACTTGTGCATCAATAGCAGAATTTAGCCCAGGAGTTACCTCTTCGTCTTCAGAAAATCACTGTTTGGTGGGGTTTTTGGACTGAACAAGTGATAGGACCTTATATTTTTTTTTTTTAGAGGAAGATGGAAATCATTTTACTGTTAGTGGTGAACCCTATATGAATATGCTTACAGAAATTCTTCGGCTTGAACTGATAAATGTGGATATAAACAATATTTTCACTCGACCAGATGGTGTTATTTCGGAAATGGTAATGTTAACTGACCACCAAGATAATGCAATTTCACCTCCTCGAATAACTTTTTATGGGGTTATATTGAATCTGAGTCATCATTGAAAATAGGCGATGGGATAAATGTTTCGAGGACATTTGAAGATCATTATTTTCAAAAAATAATGGCAAGAAAAAATAAAAACTACCGAATTAGCACTTGTAGTTCTTAATGTGCTTTATTTTAATATTTTGACACTCAGGTTGAACAATCCTTCATAAGAGGTTGGTCGAATATGTAATTTAGTACAAATCTGTCACACTATATTTTTCTCGCCTAGATATTGACGAAACTATAAAACTGCCAATTATAAAATATCGTAGTGTTGTACCGAACAACAAGTACAATTTATTCAACTCTTTAACAACTAAACCAACATTTTAATTTAAAAATGTCACACCTAAATAATCAAAATAATCGTGTATGGGGTAAAGAAAATTCACGAGACGTTATCGAAATATCATTATACCCCAACGAGCCACTGTTTATTGTGGATTAGGACCCTGAACATTTTTTTAAGCCTAAGTAAATAATAATTCACAAAATAGAGGCACTAAAGCAAATGGTTTATTACACACAACATTATATGAACTATGTTAAATGTATATAAAGATTATTGACCAAGATGTTGCGACTTAACACGCCAGAGCTATATTCTTTGGAGCTTCGCTTAAATATAATTTTACAAAGTAAACCCTGAATTGATTGAAGAGATAAAAAAAATCAAGTAGACTCAATGGAATATTATAACAAAAGGGGCATTTCACGTGAAGTGGACAACCAAAAAAGTGAGGTCAACCAAAAAAGGGATATGAACGTGTATACATAGTATTTTTTTATTTGAGAATCAGTTGTTAAGATATGAAAAGTAAAGGTAAAGTATTAGGGTTAGAGGTGCATCAGCAACTAGGCTATTGCGACTGGAGCTACAGCTTAACGTGGGTTCCGAACCACGGTCACCAGCTTCCGACAAACCCAGGCCAGCATTCCCCTCGGGCTATAAACCCTTGGTTAGGGTTACAACGTAGAACACATCTCAGAAGGCATCCGGCCTTATCCAGCCTTTATAATAATTCTTAGTCGGATTTTACACTCTTGCCTAGAAACAATCACAAACATTTAAGAAGTAAACAGACAGAAAAAAGAAAGAAAAACAACCATCCGAGTGCTGGAATCGAACCAACTACCGCTTCAGTGCGGTTTCGGTACAGCAGCGGCAGGCTGCTGCTCTTACCATCCGCACCAACGCGACCGGCTTAAGATATGTGATTCTATAGAATTCACCTGATTCACGGAAGGGTTTCTTTGGAATTTTATTTTCATATTAAAGTAAATTATAATAATACAGTAAATGTAGTGTTTTGTATAGAAAATATACTGTTTTTTGATTGATAACCAAATTTTTTTTTTCTAGTGTTAAACGGGAAGTAAATATTTCACATATATTTTTCGACACAACTTCGACCATTTTAATTTTAATTTTTTTTACTGTAAAATAAAGTTTAACATTTATAAATTTTATCATAAACATTGCAAAATAGTATCTAAATTAGTTTAGGAGAAAAATCGATTGCAGTACGTACATGTCGCTCTGAGCGTGATACTTGTCGCTTGTTAAAGCCCGTTGGTGATGTGAAAACAAATTAAAACGTTGATTCGAAACGTCAATATTGTTTATACTTATCTTCAGGAAGGTACGGTACATCTTGCCCTGACTACTCTGCACGAGATTTTCTACCACTATCGGAGGTGTTTCAACTATCGGGGTTTTTCAACCCGCATTCGTTTCCTGCAGGATGCACATACATACACATTTGAGGAACAATTCCATTTTTCAGATAAACTTTTAGGAATTTTTCTTATATTTTTAAACTTTCGGTGAGCTGGTAAATTAAATCGATTGCAGCACCGATCACCGTAATTACTAATGAACGTAACTCACTGAGAAGTTAGAACAACAACTAAAAAAATAACGGAAAACAAGCGTGATTTGGTGGCATCCTTCTATATTTCTATTATATAACTTTGATTCGTTTTGATGAAGTGATGATTATTATAGTTATTTCGTCGTCACAATATGAGAAAACATCTCGTCAAATAATATTTCATTTTGATATAGATTTCTACACATATTTTTGCTTTATTTACTAAATATTTACTTCCCGTTTAACACTAGAAAAAAAATTAAATTTGGTCATCAATCAAAAAACAGTATATTTTCTATACAAAACACTACATTTACTGTATTATTATAATTTACTTCAATATGAAAATAAAATTCCAAAGAAACCCTTCCGTCAAAATAATAAATTTTATTTTAAATTTAAGTATTAAATATCCTTATAATGACACAAATAGGCCGGTCGCGTTGGTGCGGCGGTAAGAGCGTCTGCTTTGCCGAATCCGCGCTGGAGAGGTAGCTGGTTCGATTCCAGCGCTCGGATGGTTATTTTTCTTTCTTCTGTCCGTTTATCTTTCCTAAATGTTTGTGATTGTTTATAGGCAAGAGTGTAAAATCCGACTACGAATTACCCCTCAGTCACGCCAGTTAAAGGCTGGGTAAGGCCGGATGCCTTCTGAGAAGTGTTCTACGTTGGTCACTCGCCAGTCGGCGGTAGGTTTCCTGATTGACTTATGGGTAGGCACATAACCAAGGGTTTATAGCCCGAGGGGGGTGCTGGCCTGGGTTTGTCGGAAGCTGATGACCGTGGTTCGGAACCCACGTTAAGCTGTAGGTCCAGTCGCTAAATAGCCTAGTTGCTGATGCGCCTCTAACCCAAACACTTTACTTTTTACACAAATAGATAAGACAATAATACATAATCAATATTATTGAAATATTACCAACGTTTTAAATCAATGTTTTAATGTGTTTTTACATCACCAACCAGCTTTAACAAGCGACATAGAATTAAAATTAAAATGGTCGAAATTATTAAAAAAATATTTGATATATTTACTTCCAGTATAACACAAGAAAAATAATTCAAATTTAGAATCTCATTTGAAAATCAAAAAGAACTGTACATTTTCTATACAAAGCATTACATTTATTATATTATTATAATTTTCTTCAATATCAAAATAAAATTCCAAAGAAACCCTTCCATCAATCAGGTGAATTCTATAAAATCCCATATCTTAACAACTAAACCACAAATAAAAAAAAATATTATGTGTACACATTCATATCCCCTAGAAGTACCAATATGCCCAATATGAACAAATATGTTGTCCGTTTCACGTGAAATGCCCCAAAAGTACAATTACATACCCCAATACATTTTTTTTAATTTAAAATGTAAAAACAATATAAATAAATCTAATTCATACCATATTTTGTAGAGGTGTTTGCGACTTCATAATCCAAGAAATAATTACCTGCAAATAAAAATACAATTAGAAAAAGAAAAATAGAGACTAGTATTTATGTTGAAGAAAAACAAACATTTCTCAAGACAGAGACTCTACACGAAAAGACGCCGACGATCGCGGTCATCGCTCTTGGTTGCGATTGGTCGAGGTTGTCGGCCGCCATCTTGGAACCGAGAGCCAGATGGTCGATGACTGCAGTTAACAACCACGGTTTTATGGTAATAAAATGAGGCAAGAAAACCGGGAATGATAGAAAACCCGGCGGTTTACGAGACTGAAAAAGGCAACGGTTAATTTTCTCGTTATTTGATGCCGCTTTTGGCGTACCACTATTCAGACCATATGGAGTAGCAAACCTATAGTTTACGAAAGGGCAATTTGATATCTGTACCGTTCGAACCAAGGAGAACACACTGATTTAATTTAATTTTTCAAATATAGATACATTTTTTAAAAGTCTTAGTCGTATGATATTATTAGATTTAACTCAAATAAATATAATGGCACTAAGATTATTTAGGTGTCTTAAACATTTCAAAATTATTCTGTGCTACTAAATAAGATGGACGTTACTGCGCGAATGGATCCTCTATAAGGAATATTTCCTTTTGTGAAATTTTAAAGAGTTTGTAAATATAATTGTCAGAACTTTGAAACGTAATAGCGACAAACAATGTTTGAAATGTAAATGTCACTCATAAATTGCGGTGTGTTTAATTCATTGTGTCAATTCACCATGGAAAGAATGTATAATACACGTATTGGGCTCTAGAGTAGGTGGAAGACGACCACCACTTTAAGGAAAAAATAATTTTTCCGACTTATATATAAACATAACTGAATTATTTGGGGCGAATACTGTCTTTTTGAAAGTGATTCAGTAGTGACATATTAATCTTTAGAAAGTCACTGTTTGGTGCAGTTCTTTGGCTGTAGGAGTGATAAGACTTCATCTTTTTGAAGACGACGGTAGAAACTACATTACAGTGAATGCTATAGCATTATACTAACAAAATATCTTTGGCCCGTACTGATAAATGTGGATATAAACAATGTTTTTTTTCAATAAGCCAGACAATCCCATCCAGATATCACGCCAGACAATCGATTTATTACAAATAAAAGGTTCCTAGACACGTTATTTCGCTAAATGTTAATGTTACTGACAATAAAGATAAAACGATTTCACGCCCTTGGATTATTTTTGCAAGGTTTTGTTAAATTCCTGGTTTACAGAAATAAACCCTGAAAAAAATTGGAATTTAAACGAAACATTCAGGTTACCATTGAACGTATACCACGCGATATGTCTAAAAGAGTAATTGGGTTTCCGGAATACATTCCAACTGACGAAACCAAGAGGTTTCTAACATTCTTCTGACACATCAGAAAACCTTTTAAAAATCTTTGCGACCCTATTATCCTCCTCGGTTCCTAACAAAAAAATCTAGCAACTGATTCTACCGAAAATCTGCTAAAACGAAAAAAGCTACTAAACGACGTGTCCAATGTTCAATAAGATTTTTGTAGTTATTTTCTTCTAAAAGTTATTACTCTCAATACTGAAGAGAAATAATACAATAGATTAGACCATTGTTTCAAAAGCATTCTCTCGTTCTTTACTTTTAGACTCTTGTAAGAATAAAAGAAAGATTTTAAATAAAACACATTGCGAAATCCTCAGTAAAGATTATTGGACGGTAAATTTGCATAAAATCTTAGATATTTGTATTATTTACTTATTGGGTAAAAAACTATAGTTTATTCCCCTTATTCGTCTGATTTGTCTCCGGGTGACTTCCGTTGAAAATGACGCGTTTCCATACGATACGATATGCCATCAAACTTTAGATCGCGGTTTTAAAGACAATTTTGAAATATTAGGAGCAGGAGTGCTTAAAAAAAGATTTCGATCATTCCAAACAAAATTAAAGTTATAAGAAAATTTTGATGATAATCCTTCAGGAAATATAATAGATCCAAACTCTGAAACACAGACAACAACTCTTGCTGTAATTTAATACGTAACTGAAAGTGATTAGCATACAACTCGAGAGGTCGAAGAAATTCTTAGCGACAAGGGGATTACATCAATTTGGAAAGGACAGCAAAATTGATGGATGGGTACTCCATGAGTTAACAATGAAAAATTTGATAGATCGAATATCTGCCTGCGATTCTTCATTGAGGCGCAATGAAATGGATCTATTTGTAAAGTGTATGATTAAAGTGATGAAAAATGGATTAAGCGTAAGAGATCAAGGTGTAAGCGCCAAAGAAATTCAAGGACTAACTTACATCTGAAGAAGGTTATGCTATGCATTTGGTAGAATTGAAAGGAAACGGTTTATTATAACCTGTTATCTGAAAACCAGACCATTAACATAGAGATATACTGTTCACAACTAGGTGACCTAAAACAAGCAAAGGACTGACCTGAATTGGTCAACAGAAAGTGTTGATAAAAACAGATATAAAGATATAAGACAATCTTAATAATAATCCTTCAGGAAATAAAATACATACAAACTCTGGAACACGGAACACAGTTCTTTCTGTAATTTAAGATGTAAAGAGCGCACTAAAAGAAAATTTCAAAATTTCTAAAAATAGAAATTATATATTATTGAAAACTAGACCCAATAATTATGTTTTTCCCAGTTCTTCATTCAGTTTAGCAGCTTAAACTAACACACTTTTGTTCATAATTTATTATGGAGTGCATAGGCCCAAGGCTTCCCGCTTATGTGCCTGTTGATATCTCCTGATATCGGAAAATAAACTTTCATATTAAAAAAATTCTAATAAATGCTTTCAAATATGGATTACGATTTTTTACTTTATAACTATTTTTCAACCTTTTAACAATAAATTAGAATTTAGTTTGTATTATCTCACATATGCGAGGATCGGTTTTCGACTTGTCGTCTTAAAACCGGACATTTTTTCAGTTAATTCCTCGAAAACAGGTTCTCTGTGATTGCTACTATCAAAATCCATATTAAAAAGACGTTATCGGACTGCCTTTACCGGTCGCATATATAAAAAATCCAATCATACTCTTAAATAGAAAACGCTGGTTTTTTTATGTATCATGCACCTGGTATTCTTCGATAAGTTAATTTGCTGCAGGTATCTATTTGAACATTTCCTAGTTTGAAATTTTTATGACTTGCATTACGAAATAATACATCTACATAGGTGATCAAAACGTTTTTTATTTGAGACAGCGTTTTTTTTTAGCTGAAGGCATTAACTGCATTTAACAAAAAAAAACACTGTACTGGAATATACTTCTTTAAGAAGAATAAAAACAATTTTTTAGTTTTTTTGTAGCTGTGGATGAGGCATATATCAACCACTACGATGTAAGACCCAAGCCAGCACTTAAAAGGTATGTGTGGAAGCTATTGGAAGAGCATCATAGCAGACAAAAGGAAAGTTTATGGCATCAGTGTTTTGAAACATAAAGTAACGTTGATGCTTAGTTGTCCTGGTAAATCGACAAATAAGCTACACTAAGTAAGCCTTTTGGATTAGTTAGATTTAAAAAATCATGAAAAAACTGCAGTTTGCTGAAGAAAAAAAACAGGATCATCAGGACAACGTACTTGGTCATAACTGTTATATTTGTTGGTGTAACTGTTGATAAGGCTTCTTTCTCCATATCCAAACAGTTATCAATCGTTCTGCCATCTCGACCTATATGACGATTGTAATAATTAGGATTTTCTGCCTCCAAAAATATTTCTCAATACATTTTTTCTCCTTTCTCTTCTCCTCAATAACTTTCTTCTCAAATATCGACAAAAGAAAAGAGATTTTGATGTCATTGACTTTTTTTACTTTCTACAATCGATTTGAATCAATCTCGGCCAGGCAGTTGAAGCATTACTAACCTCAAAATCGAAGCAAATCACATTTGAGATACAGGTTTTTCCTAAAGCACAATAATCAGTCTGTGACTGTCGTTTTATTTTAATAATAAAATGAAATAAAACGATTATTCGCATACGTTTCTTAGAGACTTTTACATCTACACAAACCTCATATTACACTTAGAGAAAGTTGATGTGAAAGTCATCATTTCACATAGAAACACGAGCAAAATGAAATGAACATGTACCATAAATTAATTTCATTCATTCCATAATTTAATATTAATCTCAAACTTTCTTCTATATCCTGCACGTTGCAGTATAAAACAAATATGAAAACGTTATATTTTAATTTGTAGTTAAGCTGTTAACAGTTAAAAAATTTTAAAACACACCTCATTTTTTGCCTTTTTCGACCACTACGTTGTAAACACATACAGTTTTCGGATTTTCAGTACAGATTTTTACTAAATGTTTCGGCTGGTTTAGTAATTGTTATGCTTATTGGGCCTTTCTTTCTTCCAGGTCGACTGACAGGTAAAAATTATTAAAGAACTGCAAAACATTCTGCCACAATTATTACAAGATGTTCCTTTAAATGTTAGACAGAATATATCGTTTCTACATGATGGAGCTCCGCCACATTTTAGACGAGTTCACGAACATTTAAATAATGAATTTCCTAACAGATTGATAGGGCGCAATGAACCCATTTCTTGGTCTGCAGGCTCCCCGGATTTAACGCTTTGCGATTTTTCTTCTGTGGGGCTATTTAAAAAAGTCAGTTTATCACGATGGAGAAGTAAATACTGTGGAATAACTACAACAGTGTATCGAAAACTCTTGTGATGTTATTCGTGAACACAGGGATCTTATTTTTGACGTATGTAGTGACGCATGGATATGCCGAGCAAGATATTATGTTAACCGAACAAATGGTGATAATTTTTGTAACATGTAACATCTTTGTTTCTGTTATTCTGCAAGTTTTATATAAATGAATTTTGCTTAATTGATTTTCTCTTTGCGAGTTCTACAACACAGTGGTCCAGAATATCAAAAGTCAGGTCTGTTTTCAAATTTTGTACGTGTTAATAACTTCTTTTTTTTGCAACTTTGATATAAATGACTTTTGGTAAAATTACTTATTTTTACGAGTACCTGTAAACCTGTTCAAATAAATAACTCAACTTTGAAAATACCCAGTATATTCTCAATACTATAAACTGAAAGCGACTAAAATTTTACATATCATAAAGACTAACTGATATGATATAATACAGATGATCTTCATAATGCAGTTTTTTAATATTCGCTGACAACAAAATGCACTAAAACTCCCAAATTATCCTAATTTATAATTATTCCCATTGGAACTCTTTATATCGCGAAACCAATATTTTAACTTTAGCCACAATCAAAGCTCATTTAAAGTTCACAGTTCACTGATACCGTCAAATCCAATTTGGAAATAATTGTAGAAAATAGAGTTCGTTAACACGAAAATAATTATTAAATTAAATTTTAATGGCAATTCGCTCAAACGTCAACGTAAAGGTTCCATATTAATCATCTGCTATATTGAACATATAGTACGTTTAAAGCTCGAAGTGTTATTAATTTGGAAAATGTTCCATCGGCAATGGCTTTAGAAAATATTTAAACAGTGGCTATTTTATCATTCGTTAAAAATATTCTTTTAATTGAAACTAGCAGTAGCGTAGTGAAAATCTTAGACCTCTCATTAAAAATTCGATATTATATTCTTTATAGTAATAGTAGTCGTAGAAGGGTAAGGTTGCTTAAGTCGTACCCCGGTGTTATCTCGTTTTTGTAAAAAGAACCATCTAGTGCCGTACAAGTTGCCAAACAAGTGGTTGGCTGGACGGCTTCGTGAGGTAAAAATAATTATAAAGTAATTTTTTTTGACAGTTTTCATTACAATTTTTTGGCTCATTTGTATGCTTTTTAAAGAGGGATTATAATATTTAAGTTATTTTTAAGTTTACGTCTATTTTTATCGTTCTCTGGCAATCATTTACGCACACTCAAACAGATTTTATTTAGGTTATGTCAGTGGTTTCGGTTTGAAACTTTGAAGACCTTGTCACTTAAGTTGTACCTGTAGACAATTCCTTAATTGTACCGATACGCTTTGAGTATTTACTTGTTTCCTAATATTTATTTTTACCCGATGGATATGGCGAAGAGGAAGTACAATACAAGGAAGCAGAAGGATATGGACGAAGCTATGCTGAAATATCGGAATGGTGAAATTGGATTTAATGAAGCATGTAGAAGATATAATATACCGAAGCTTACACTGCGACGACATTTGAAAGGTTTGAATAAAACAACAAAATTTGGTAGACCTAACAATATGTCATGGAAGAGGAATTAGTACAGCATTTGATAAATTTCGAGCCCAGTTTCCTTGGATTAACAACTACCACATTTAGGAAGTTTGCCTTCGAGCTTGCAGACAAATTTCAATTACCTCATCGCTTTAATAAGGAGAAGAAAATAGCCGGCAAAAAGTGGTATTGCAGGTTTATGAAAGACCATCCATCCATCCATTTTTTGATAAATATGAAGAAATACTGGATAAATATAAGTTTACTGGAGACCAAATATATATGGATGAAACTGCATTATCCACCATTCACAAAACTTTTACAGTTATTGCTCAAAAGGGCAAACACAAAGTGGGTATAATCACAAGCGAAGAAAAAGGTCTAACAACGACAGGCATGTGTGTGATGAATGCAGCAAGCGAATTCATAGCACCCATGTTGATATGCGCAGCAGACTGAATGATGCCTAAAAAAAAAGGAGCTCGGCCAAACACAGCATTTGGGTGCTCGAAAAATGGATGGACAGCTTCAGAACTTTTTGCTGGATGGAATTCCATTAAGTGTAAGTGATTAGAAAAAAGTGTAAAAAAAATACTTTTACTGGATGGTCATAGCACACATACCAAAAATTTAGAAGCAATCCAGATGGCTCGCGATTGTGGTATAATAATGCTCTCTTTTCCTATTCACATAACACATCGCCTACAACCGTTGAACAGATCGTTCTTAAAATCGTCGAAAATAGTTACATGATGCTCAAATCCTGGCAGTCATAAAACAGACTATCGTTTCAGAGCTGCTTGGTGATGCTATGTCAGTTCGTATGGATATAGCACTAAATTGTTTTAAAGCAACATGTTTGTGGCCATGTGATGGAAACGTCATTCAAGAAGAGGATTTCGTAGCTTCTATACAAATGTCTTCAATTCATCAAATAAGAACGTGCTAATGTAACTGGAAAAACGACACTATCATGCATCACATTGCCACTCGCTAGAGATATATCGCCACCCATAGTCATAACTCCTACAATTCTTTCATTGCCACCAATCATAGTATCGCCACCATTAGTTCCTTTGCCACCAATAATTCCAACGCCCACCAAAAGTAACAACACCACCCTTAGTACCTAGAGATGCAACACCACCACCCATCATTTAATTTAGACCTTCAACAATATTTCAAGATACTGCACAGGGTAATAATACATCAGCAGTTGATAAAATCACTAACACTAATCAAATAATAAAGTCTTACTAAACTCTTTATTTCCTATCCCTTGCATATCAACAGTTATTAAAAAAATGAAAAAAGGTACTAAGCCAACAATGGAATTAACTTCAAGCCCCTACATAAACGAAGTAGAAGTCTGTACTGGACTTTAAAAAAGTTAGAATGGAAAAGGAATAAAGAAAATTATACAGAGAAGAAAGAGAGATGAAATATGTAAAAATAATAAAAAAACAAATAATCATGTTTATACCAACTATGTAACTCTTCCATGTCCATGTTCATCTAAAGCGATTCGATTTCCTTTTCCTTTCTGGATGCTATTATAATACTCTTCTGGGGAATCCGGGTCTCTCTGTTCTTAGTGTGTGATTAAACTATCCGAATTTTCTTCTTCTTATCTGCTTGCCTATTGGTTCTTCTTCAGTTCTTTCAATCTTCAACATTTTTCCTTTTTGGCCACTAGATTTGTAATATATTTCTAAAGCATCGATTTGTATATACTGGTAATTTTTGTTCTATTGCTTTGGTCAATATTCAGGTTTCTGAACATAGAGCAGGATTGGCTTTGTCATCGAGATAAATATTTTGGTTTTTATTTGAGACGTTAGGATATGTGAAGGCCAAGTTTTATCCAGTGACGTGAAGATAGCTCTGGCTTTGTTTAATCTGTTTTTTACATCGTTCAGCGCTCCGTCAGATTATGTAATTCCCAGGTCCCATTCCCATTCATTCCCAATTCCCAATTCTTTCATTTCTTTTATCACTGGTTTATTCTCATGTTTAAGTAACTTTGGGTTTTTTCTATATTTATTATTTTACCAGTTATGTAAATATAAAACCGGAATTTTTGTACAGAAAATACACATTTATTGTATGAAAGTGATAAAAAATATTTTATTCGAAGGATTGTCCATCGCTAGCTATACATTTTTACCACCTGTCTGATAATTTGTGGGTGCCACGCCAAAAAAACTGTTGCTTATTTAAGGCAAATCAGTCATTGAGCCATTTTCGTATATTTTTGTAAGAAGTAAAGCACTGCTGAGTAATTGCGTGTCCTATCGGTGTAAATAAGTAGCAATCGGACGGAGCCAAGTTTGATGAGTAAGCCGCATGCAAAAGTATTTCTCAACTAAACGCTTCAATCGTTTCTTTGACGAGTTTTGCTGTGTGTGATGATGAATTATCAAGAATCAGAATCACGTTGTGTTGCCTTTTTTGATATTCTGGTCGTTTTTCACGCAAAGCTTGATTCAAATCCATCATTTATTGTCGGCAACAGTCAGTATTAATGGTTTCGCCAGGTTTTAGCAGCTCATAATAGATCATACCCTTCTGATCTCACCAAACATAAAGCATTGTCTTCCGTCCGTAGCGATTTGGCCTTGCAGTCGACGTCGACGATTCGCCTAGAGTTACACTTGATCTTTTACGCTTAGAATTCTCAAAATATATTTCCTTTTCTTAGCCAGTCACAATTCGATGAAGAAATTATTTTCTTTTGTACCTAGCGAGAAGCATTTCGCAAGTGGTTTTTTATGAGCCACGATCATGCGATTTAATTACTTCAGATTATTTTCTCTGTTAACATGTGAAAACTCAGGTTTATAGCAATCAACCCGCGACTATTGGCGACTTGGAAACTAACATTCGTCAAGCTACAGTCGTCATATAGCCCGAAATGTGCGCCAGGGTCATGGAAAATTGGCGCGAGCGAATCCGTGTCTGCAAAAAGAGTTGTGGTGGCCATTTGGGTGAAATCTTATTCAAATTATAAATTGCATGTCTGAATCTCTTAAATAAAGCATTTAGAACCGATTTTGAGCAAAAAATGTGTGTTTTATTGGTAGATCCTTCATATATTTAACATGCAATGCCAGCTGACTCCAGAAACATGACAAAATTTTGCATTTATTCAACATCATAACATGAATTAAAACCTTTGTAAAAACTCGTTCTGCACTGAAAAAAAATACTTCCAACTACAGAAAGAGCAATATATATATATATATATATATATATATATATATATATATATATATATATATATATATATATATATATATATATATATATCCGTAAAAATAGAGAGTAATAAGGAATATTACTGTAACTGTATATTATGACAAAAAAATAAAAACAAATAGAAATTATCGTGATCTAAGAAGGATCAAGGGAAAAAAACTGAGCACGAAGTAAAAGCCGAGATCATTATCGCAAATTGTTCGACAATCTTTCTATTTGCTTCGAACGCCGTTCCTGTTTAGCGAATGCAATACTCATTTTTTTGCAAATTAAAAAACCTTATCGTAAAATTCAGACCGTAATCGGCGAGTGTCTCGTTTCTGCCGTTGAAGCAGAAAGCTCGGTGAAAGGAATTCGAACGTAGCGACCGATTCTGCAACCAAACGCGCTTTCACGATTCGAAATAACCCTTTCTCGACGTCGGCCACAAAATTAATATTTGACGTTCGATAATATCGCCGCATTCGATTCGGTGTTTAATGATGTTTGGCGAACGATTAAATAAACAGAAAACCGATCGAGGGAATATACAAAATGCTGAGAAAGAAAAATATGATCGATATTTACACGACGATCGACATAGTTCCAATATTTAGGATGTGGTTGTAACAGTTCATTAGCAACATAATCTAAGACAGAAACGATCAAACAGTTCAGTATTGGCTAAAATCATCTCCCGATGATGCTAACCTACCTACCGAAACGAACAAAATAATTCTCTTTAGTATGAGTTTAAAAATTCTGAATTTTAATAGAAATTATTAAAAATATTAAAAATGAAGACGCAGATAATGGGAGCGATTGGAGCTCTCCTATTGAATAGAATTGATGAATTAGCGATGGATGCAAAGTTTCACAAGACTGTTTTGTTTCAGAAAGTCCAGTAAAACATCGCTTGATCCTCACAAAAAAAGAAATAAAATATATGAATATATAAGGGGTTATTAACACCTTGTTTTCCAATAAATATTTCAATATGGCCCCGCCAGGCTAACATAACTTCTCAATGTTATTAATATTAAATATTTTTAGAGGCAATATCTTGCGCATATATACTTCCTCGTAAAAAATTTATTAAGAAGAACTGAAATAGGTACAAATAAAGCTCAAGTTTCACCCTGATACACTACGAAATTAGTATCCTTATTTCGGCCTTTATTTTTTTCCTCTCCTTCAAATATAAATTACACACACGTTCGCCAATTTGCAGCAGGCAGATCATATATTTTCTCAGTTGCCTGGACCAGTGGCCCAATAAAAATGGCCGGTATTTTTCTTTGTGGTCTGTTAATAAAGGGAAAACGAGCATATTTCAACTTGCGTGGGAAACGACAGAAGGATTTGCCGGTAATTAGAAGGATTTTTAACACGTTTTTTTTTCTTCCAGTCGGTCCGTTATAAAACGATGCTTCTCGTTTTGGTTAATTAGTTTTTTTTTTTATTTTCTACGTAGTGGAGGGTTATAATTTTTCGACGGGGTGAGTTTAGTACAAATTTAGTACAAATACAAGTACAACTTTTATTCAGTATTAAAATGATGGACGCAATATATCGGTACGTTTGTTTAGTTATAAGTTTAAGTAAGGTAAAAAGCAAAAAATGTTAGGGGCGCCAAAATTGGTGATAAGTAACTTTGAGGTAGTAGCTTTTTTTCATTTATTTGGCAATGTGCCAAAATTTCTTTGGGCATTAAAAAGCTAATTTTTGACTACTACGTCGACTAAAAGTAAATATTAAAGGTAACTAGATATTACGATTATATAGATATATATATATATATATATATATATATATATATATATATATATATATATATATATATATATATATATATATATATATATATATATTACGATTATGACGATATATTACGACCCGTCATTAAAATGGCCAGTTAATCTGGTCTGGCCCCGATTGTCTCTCCGAACTGCTTTCCTTGCGTTCGTATGGAGCTCGGCTGATGACGGCTGAAAGGCCAGAAACCGGTCCCGAGAGATACGTGACGTCGGATGGTTGACAGTTCGGCGAAGGCGATCGGTGGCACCACGTGGAGAAAGGGTGAAAGATTTCTGTAATATTTTCCCTCCACGGTTCCGTTGCGCTGCCTTGTGGGCATACCTGGTACTATACCCAAGGTTCCAGGCAGAATGTTACGAGCGGTCCTGACTGCTACGAGTATTCGCCGTATGATGGCGTGAGTTGTGTGCGATCACGACCCGTCATTAAAATGGCCAGTTAATCTGGTCTGGCCCTGATCGTCTCTCTGAACTGCTTTCCTTACGTTCGTCTAGAGCTCGGCTGATGACGGCTGAAAGGCTAGAAACCGGTCCCGAGAGACACGTGACGTCGCATGGTTGACCGTTCGGCGAAGGCGATCGGTGGCACCACGTGAAGAAAGATTCTGTATATATATATATATATATATATATATATATATATATATATATATATATATATATATATATATATATATATATATATATATGTTTTTTTTTTCTGGATGGAATTTTCTGGAATTTGTTTTGTTTTTTGTTATTACAAAATAATAATAATTTATGTAATTTTGTTTTAATTAGATTTTGAAAAACAATAAAGAAATGATTTATCTAAAAAAAAACATATAATACCATTAATTTCAGAATTGATACTGATAATTTAAGGTGTGTATATAAAGACATAATTAACTAATAAATTTTTATTAATATTTTTTTTGCATCTAATACCATTACAACTGAAAAACCCAAAATTGTTAGGTTATAATAAAAAAAAACAAAAAATATAATGGTAATAAATTTGTACAATTTGTAAAATTTGTAAAATTTGTCAAAATTAAAAATGTGCCAACTGAAGATTATATAAAGAATGTCATATTTCATGTAAAAAAAATTAGGAAATTAATTATTTAATAAGATCTAGTTGGTAGGTTTTTAAATATAAATTTGTATTGTTTATAAAAATGATATTTAAAAAGTATACAATAATACACAATAATAAGATAACCAAGTAGATATACTTGGTTATCTTATTATTGTGGGTCAAAGAAAATTACGACAATCTGATCGAGTTTTGACCACACCCATTATCATTCCTACGTTGTCGTTGGAAGTAAACCACTTCGTTAATCAGATTAACAAGAATTTATTCCATGAATATTTCTGAAAAGCAGTATGAAAACTACCTCGCTCGAAATCACTGCATTACTGATACCATTTTAATTCTAAAGTTATTTTAATAGAGAAGATTTATTTATATATGAAATGAAACACAAGGTTTTCCTTAAGTAATTTTGTTTTCTTTGATTGTTGAATAACGCCATATTAATGCTATTAATTTTTTTTCTTCAATAAAATCTCCAATACCATTTTCATATAATTGGGGCTCACTGATTTCAATTCGGATTTGTTAAAGCAGCGTTATTCGGTCATGTTAAAGCACATACGCAGAACTTAATTTGCTAAATTCCGTTATGAAGTGTCAAGTTATTTTCGTCAGTCCCTTCATCTCCGTTAACTGCCCTAGACTGCACTGATATGGATATGTAATCGATTTTTTTTTGTAGCTCTGCTTTTCTGTTTGCGAATAATGCTAAGTCATCGGCATACCATAGATGATTTAACCGTTGTCCACTTATGTTGATGCCATATTTATCCCTTTGTAAAATAGGTTCGTAAAAACATTTTCCAATTCTTGACAAAAGAGTTTTAGTGATATGGTTCCAATTCCAGAATTGTATGGATACAGTTCCTGTATATAGAAATATTCCACGATGTACAGCTCGTCATTAATGAAACTGGATTAAATCGACGCATAAATAAAAGTAGATAATTAGCAAATTGAAAACGTCAAACCTTCAAACTAATGAACAATCCAATGTAAATTGTTGAGTTTACTACTTATTTCGGCCGTTGCAGAATTTTTTGAACAGAAAACCCTTCATAGAAGAGAAATGTGTTAAAAAATAGATGGATCGTTTATTCATCCATAAGCCTGTTAAAAAGATAACAGCAGATTGTAGATAGCAGTGGTCAATATAAAACTCTTTGCAATTTTTGGTACATTAATTTAAATTATATCTAAAATATCATTATTATAGAAAATTCCTCTGTTGTGGAATATTTAAACTTTTTATATAATTTGTGAATTAAATTAGTCCATAATAAATACCAACAACTCGAGGAACTTCAGCGAATAATAGGTACAAATTGTAAGTAATCTGTATATATACGAGGGTTGCTATTTATGTATCCGGAATAATAAATAAAAACAAATATTTATCATTGAAAATGGTTTTATCGTTTTCTAAAATATTCTTCGTGATGATTGGTATACTTTGGCATATGTGTGAACCAATTTTCATATCACTTTTTCCATTCCGATTGAGGTATGCCTCCCAACACTCTTCTTCTGACGTCGAAAATCGTCGACCACGTAGTTTATTCTTCACGGACAGTGACAAAAATAAATCATTGGGTGCCAAATCAGGACTCCTCTGCGGATGACCCATCAAGTCGATGTTCTAACCGTTCAAATATTGAGTTGTTCGGTCTGATGTCTTCCGAGCTCGCATTATCATGGTGAAGAATCATCCTACGTCGCTAGTTGTTTTTTTTTATTTCTTCGAAGACTTCTGGCAAAGAAATTCTTGTGTACCATTGAAAATTCAAAAATACCATTCAACAAACGGCAGTGTAGCCACATGCCCATTTATCCTAAAAAAATAAGGCGACCATTTGCTTCGAAGTGCTTTTTGTGGGAACGACTTTTGTTGGGTTTGACAGATTTTGAAAGACCCATACAGTCGATTGCTGTTTACTTTCAGGCTCATACGCATAGATCCAACATTCGTCACCAGTGTAGATGTTATACATCTTTCCTCCGGACGAGAACAAAAAGAAATCACTGGGTGCCAAATCAGGACTGTACGGCGGAAAACCCATCACCTCGATGTTTTGACCGGTCAAATATTGAATTGTTCAGTCCGATGCGTGAGAGTTCGCGTTGTTACGGTGAAGAATGATTCTGCGTCGCACAAATGCTCGCGTACTATTGAGAACTAACCGTTCTGCGATTCTCTAGAGGCACTGTAGCCTCAAGCCATTTATCCGAAAAAACCAGGTGTCCATTTGCTTTGAAGTGCTTCTTGCGCGAATAACTTTAGTTGGGTTTGGCTCATTTTGAAAGAGCCATACGGATAGATCCAAGATCCATGTGTAGAGGCTTTTGACGCATCACAGCTTTTGACGCATCACAAATGTATTTTTTGAGCATTTCTTTGCACCAATCGTCACGAGCCTTTTTTTGAGCGATTATCTATTTATGCGGAATCCAATGCCCACAAATATTTTTCACGGTTAAATGGTCATGTAAAATCTTTGGTACGCTTGTCATATGCCCAGGGATGCCTCAATCTCACTGTATGTCACATGCCGATCTTGCTTTATCAATTCGCGCACAGTATCGATATTTTCTGGCACAACAAGCTATTTTGGACGACGTTCACGATTGAATTCACTAAACCAGTCATATACAGTGGGTTTAGATGCTGCTTCATCGCTAAAAGTCGAAGTGAGTTGATCGATTCGCTATTGTTGAGATAATCCACGTCGAACGTCATAGTAAATGATCGCATGAAAATTCTCTCAGTTAGTTCCATTTTTTGATTGAGATGACATTTTTAAATCACTAAATAACACAAATAGTTTCCGTATGAGGAAACGTTCTGAGTACATATACAATGTCAAATTTTATGATCAATATGTCAGATGGCACCTAGCAACAACATTTTTCCCAATTTCGGATACATAAATATCAACCCATGTGATGTTCGTGATTTTTCGACAGCCTGTAATTTCAGATAATTCTGGTTGTATACAAAAGTCTTAGTCTTAAATATTTATTAAGGAAATATCGGATTTTATATATAGATATTGGCTTATTGATTTAAAAACAGACGACTATCGAAGACAAGAACGTCAGGGACCGTTCGGGACGACATGCCGTATATCTCGACCGGTTTTCTGAAAGACACGGTTGCCACATCGACGAGGTCAAGCTGTCACTGGCGTGCACCTGCTGCTTGTTGTCTGCCTAACCCAAAACAGTTGGCTTTACGATACAACGTGATTTAATTTTCAATTCTTCATCTGCTATGATATCTTATCTTCTAATAATTTGTCTGTTTGACGAATTTCGATTAAGTAAAAATATTGACACTAATTTTCAGTAATTGAAAATTAATGAATATATTTAAAGCAATTTCAGTATATAATGCTGAACACACTGAACAATTGTCACTAAGAATTTTCCACACATATTATCCGCCATACCGTTTTTAGCAACCAGAATTTTTAAATATTTATTTAGGTTTGTTAAAATAATTTTTATAAGCGACAAATAACAAAAGATACAATTTTTAAATTTATTTTCATTTTCGAATATATTGTTAGTGCGGAATATGTATATATGTAATATAGATGTTATTTCTTATTGCTACGAGGAATCCGTTATTACACAACGAAAATAAGAATAAACGATTCGCTTGGGTGTAGACAAGAGAGCCAAATTCTTGAGTTTTGGAAGACTGAAAAGAGGTGCTGTGAATCAAAGAATCGAACTGAACATACATCTGAAGATGGATATAAGACCGGATGCTGGAATTATGTAGTTAAGCATGAAGGAAGAAAACATCTGCTTTGGAATCATTGTGGTAGTATATTTTTAAACTATCTCATCAAAATAAAGAGTGCAACAGGAAGGTTTTAATAGGCAAATGAAGGGTACAGGAGAAAAACGATGAAATTCGATTTTTTTATTTTGAGGTTTTTGCACCATCTAACGGCTTTTCGGTGAAACTATAACTTTACCAAATTCGAATGTCAACAAAAAAACTGAAAAACCTATTTTAGTACAACAGGTACAGGAGAAAAATGATGAGGGTCCGAGCAAAAGGGGGGAAGAACGAAGAATGTCTGTTCGTCCCACCAACCTTCCTACCACGGGACATGCGCAGAATTTTTGTTTACATTATTTATTTCACTCTTTTCTTTTTTCTCCAATCAGACATAACATATCAACAAGTTGGCCATATCAGCTTTGTCAATCCTCTGTATATTAATAGTTTTTTTATTCTCCGATAATATTAGATAATTAATATAAGATAAACATTCTAATTTTACATTAACATACTATGGACAGTGGTTATGAATTTTATGATATAGTGGAGAATGTTACGAAAAAAAAACTAAGAAAATTGAAAAATATGGACGAATTAAAGAAGTAATTAAGAAGCTCATATTATCATCACATGAAATAAGTAAAAATTGCAATGGGAAACGTTTTAAATGTTTTGAGGTAGTGAATGAGATGGAGAGAAAACGTATGATTACTTAATTTAATGGGATGGGTACTTATAACGAACAAAGCACTTACCTGAATAGTCTTGTTTATGTACTGCCCGTACTTAATAGTGATGGATCAAGTAAACATTTCTCGGTTTATAATTACTGGATAAGAATATTATAAAATGGTGCTTTCGAAGACGTTCAAATTTGTTATAAAGATATTATAGCTATACACGGTAAAACACCACGGCGGGTTCAGACCGTACAAAGCTTTTTATCATCAACTGGATCTAGTCCTAAAGATATGCAGGGGAAACATAAAACCAGGCCACATAAATTGACTGATGTAATGGTTATGGAAATTAAGGACTTCATCAAGTCTTTAAAGGGCCGACAGTCACATTATTCGTTAAATGATACTAAGAATTGTATCAATGCGAAGATTGCCTCGATGTATAATACGAATCATCCTAAAAATAAAGTGTCTTACGAAAGCTTTACGACAATTTTTAACAACGATTTTAATTTTGCTTTTGGTTACCCTTGGAAAGATACTTGTAGCATATGCGACATTTTCAAATCTGTTTAAAAAAAAATGAATGATTCTATTAAACATACAATAATTGAGGAGATCAAAAAACATGAGCTGAAAAGTTCAGAAGTACCACAAGAAATGCACTTACGTAAAGGAGAAAAGTTTTATTCTTTAAAAAGATATTGGAGGAAATAATGCTCGAAGAAATTCCAAACTGTTGCCATTGCTATGCACTTCCAGAAAAACTTACCATTGCCAAATGTAACAACTAATAACAGGTACTACAAACGTCAATTAAATTTGTATTCCTTTAATATTGATGTTCTATCGTACGACGAAAGTATAGGGCGCAAAGAATCTGATGATGTCTGCTCTTTCTTAATTCACTACGTCACCATGATTCTTCCGCCAATAGTTAAACAGTTAGTAATTTTTTGTGACTCATATGCGGGTTGTTCATACAAAAAACAGGTTTGAAAATGTTCAAGTTTTGTTCCCGGTTCGTGACCATTCATATCTAGAATACGACCGGAATATGAGCAGAATGAATCAAAAGGCTAGCGTGAAACTGCCAGAAGGAGGGGGAACTGGAGGGAAGTAATAAGAGACAGCCGAAGCAACCCGTCACCATTTAATATGGTCAACTGTTAACAAAACTTTTTCAAGGCATGGATTACCTCACTCCTATTTACAAGGATATGTGTCCATTCCCACCAAGAGTCATTCGCTGTTTACAGATCATTTTCACTTCAACAAAGTAGACTTACCATAGATCTGTATTTTCTGGAGAATATAGAAAAATAAAGAACTGTGGTAAGCTCTGAACAAAGGTAAAAATAAAGGGATGAGACAGCCACAAAATAAAGAAGGTAAATTATTTTATTATACTCTTCGTATAGACTACATTCTTGAAAAAAATAATGAAGATAGCTTCATCGATTACGAAGATACTTGGTAGATAACTAAAGATTGTTAGTTTTAATTTTAGCAAAAATTGTATTATAATGTATACCTACTTCTTAAAATTTTAATCTTTTGACGCGTAGGTATTTAATAAGAAGCTTAATGAAATTTATTCAAAAAAATTGTATGTACCTAATATTAAGTATTTTCTGTTTTATAAATTAGGGAGTATACAATTACCTACCTAGATAAACAGCCAATTTTTTACCTTTCTATCATTACCTTTAATGGTTTTGACTATTTACATTATTTTTCACATTTTATAATATTCCAATCTTATATTTATACATTTTAACCATTTATTATTGATTTTTTCTTAATAAATATTAGGTATTTTACCAAAAATATTTTAAACTGGTATATCTATTGCTTACTTTTGTTGGTTATTTGTATACATACTCTTAGGGAAGGGTTTGTAGCAGTAAATTAATTCACCAGAATGGTGAATTTCGTAAAATCATAGTGCTGGGGCGACTTAAAAGTTTGTTTTTCGATTTCCCACAAATTGTAAAAAAATACCTTCATCATTTTTCCCCTGGACCCTTAAAATATAATTCCATTTGGGATACGAATAATCGGGGAATATCCTGCTTAAACTGGCGTGAATATTTTATATGAAATGTATATAGAATGTAAGCGATAACGTTTGCTGCAAGGTACAAAGTACACCAAGAGAAAATCTGCTACAATACCAGAAGAAATTCATTGAGTGCAGCTACATCTCTCTTGGATAAAAAACGACACCACTCATAAAATAATTAGGTTTGTCCAAATTATGCCGGGGTATAGTACAATCTAGAGGGTGTTATATAATTTTATGTTGACTTTAGTAACTAATTGATAATAAAATCTGTAATAAATACCATTCGTTAAGGTAATATACTAGGAAATATCGATGTAAATTTAGTAATAGTTACTAAACGTCATGGAATTAACGACGACTGTTTAACACATGTTTGACCTATTTATAAATCGTTTTCCTTATTCAATTGTCCATCTTGCTTGTCTGTTCTATTTTTAAACAGTTATTTATTTTCGTTTCAGGGCATTTCCAGTTACTATTTATGAATGTTTTTGAAACAGGCGGAAATGCATTAAATCGACATCACAGGAAGTTAGAACATCGAATGCAACTCGGTTATATTAATAGTATTGTCCAACGTGTAAACGATTCAAAACCTTCTTAAAACATTATATAATTTTTTAATGTCGTTATTATAATATTTAAACTGAACTTAATTCCCTGTATTTTAACATGATTAAATTATCTAACTTCAAGTCAGTACAAACCACAAATTAATGTCATCAAAATTATACTATAATTAAAAAAACATAAAGTTTAATAAATAAGACTAGTTTACAAATTTTAAGTTTTTTTATATACCCTAAAAGACATGTATATAAATATGTTAACCTACCTTATTTAATCCTAAAAGTGTTAGCAAAAATATTCTATCACGTCAGATTTTCTTCCTACAGTCAAATCATTTTTTTCAACTACCCTCCGTGGTGACTTCAGTTTAATATTTATTTATTCGATTCAAACAACAAATATCTTGTTTCAAATTGAATTTAAATGTCAAACAGAATTTGTAAACAAAGCTCTAATCATTTTTCCTACGTTTGTGGGTAGTTTACATTTTCAAAAAATAAAGATGACCATTGTAAATGCGTCAAAAAGTGTATATCTTCGTTATTTTGGATTTCCTGTTGCGAACCAAGATAAAAAGTGGATGCCTCATGTGTTTTGTGAAAACCGTAGAATCGTTTTACTCCAGTGGTCATCAGGAGATAACATATATCTTCCATTCGCTTCACCAATGTTATGGAGAGAACCTAGTAATCATGAAAATGACTGTTACTGTTATGTTACGAAGACAGTGGGATATAATACAAAAAAATAAGGCAAGTGTTATATATGCCAAAATTCCGTCTGTTATTAAGCCAATTTTACATTCGAAGGATCCTTCATATTCAATTTGTCCCGGTAATTCGAGTCAAAATATTCTAGAAGGTGACAACAATGATGACAATGAAAGTGTTGTTGAAGTTATATTGATTTCTAGTGATTCGGACGATTTCTCTCTTCAAGAAAACACTCCACGTTTAATTAATTAAGCTAAATTAAATGATCCTATAAAAGATCTACAACTATCAAGATCTAAAGCAGAGCTTATTGGTTTTCGCCTAAAACAATGGAATTTATTAGAATTTTTCAAAAGAAAAGAGGAATATTATTAGTGAAACGATATCCCGGGACTTTTTGAAGCAATGAATCAAAACTATAATAAAACAGAGTGGCGCTTATTCGTAGACTCTTCAAAATATAGTCTGAAATATGTTTTATTACACAACGGGAATAAGAAACCGTCTATACCAATAAGACACTCAGTGAATTGTAAGGAGAACTATGAAACGATGTGTACTTTAATGAATTTAATAAAGTATGAAGGAAAGTGGAATGGAATGTGTGCAGCAACCTTAATGTCATCGGTTTGTTATTGGGATTGCAGGGTTGTTACACAAAATACTCTTGTTTCCTTTATCAGTGAGACAGCAGGGTCAGAGAGCATTATTATATAAGAAAAGAATGGCCCATTCGGAAAGAGTATATTTCGGGTAAAATGAACATTACACATGAGTCGTTGATAGATCCAAAAAATATTATTCTACCCCCTTTACACATTAAATTGGGACTTATGAAAAACTTTGTGAAGGCGCTAAACAAAAAATAGTAATGCTTTCTTGTATTTAGAAAAAAAAATTCCAAGTATTATAGAAGCAAAACTGAAACAGGGGATATTTGTTGACCCACAGATCCGTAATGTTGTAAAAAATCCTCGGTTTGAAAACCTTTTATCTGTTAATGAAAAAGCTGCTTGGAAGTCACTGAAAATAGTTGTCGAAGAATTTTTGGGAAACAAAAAAAGTGAAAATTATAAATATATTGTTGCTGATTTATTGAAAAATTTTCAACAAATGGGAATGAATATTTCATTGAAGATTCATTTCCTGCATTCACATTTCAGTTTTTTCCCTGAAAACTTAGGAAGTATGAGTGACGAACAGGGGGAACGTTTTCACCAAGATTTAAAGATTTTCGAAGAACGACATCAAGGATTTTAGGATGAAAACATGTAAGCGGATTACTGTCGGTCCATTATAAGAGAAACCGATCCAAAAAAACTATAAAAAGAAGGCGAAAATTAGCCTTTTTTTTATTATTCGTACTATTTTTTCCATTTTTAAGTAAATAAATATTTCTAAAAGCAGACGTGACAGAATTTTTGTATTATTTTTTCTGGATAACTCTTACCTGAATAAACAATAATTAATGACTTTCAGCTGGGGTATAAAAACCGTGTAAACTAGTTTGACGAATTTAAATATTTTCTCTGAATTCCAATTTGATCATCATTTTCTCTTTTCGTTTTCCATTTCTGAAGATTCTTTCATGTTTTTTTCACTACTTTATCAATTAGTTTAAAAAAATAAATATGCCATAAGAACCTGAAATGAGATGTTGCAAATTTGCAGAGATTTGGCACATCCCAAAGACAACAAGTAGTATTTGTACGAGATCCAATAACATGATTATAACATTACTACTATAATAAAATTTACGGCATAACTACAAATGCAAACTGTACTTGTTAATGATCAACATCAAACTCAATATATTAATACCGCATATAAAAAAAATATATGCTAGCTTTAGAATTAATTTGTATAAATAGAGCAGCCGTTAACTAGAGCTTTTTCCCCAAAAACTTAGATAAAAGCCAATGAGAAATGTTCATCCTAAAAGAAGTGACAAATTTTCGGAGCCAAGAAGCACTCCATTACGAACTTTCCATTAAAACTAATAGTGGAGGCAAATGAGAAGACCCGTTTTGCATTCAGTCCGCCGGTCGTCTTGGCCACTTCTCCATGAACGACTCCATTATGGCGACAGATGGAAATAGAGCAGGGAGACGAATCAAAGTTTGAATAACTTATTCATTATGCCGCTCACTTAGAAATTTATCTCTGCCTTTAAATAAGGAAAAAATCTTTTGGAAAAGAGTGCAATACTTTTACGGTGCAAAATATAAGAAATATACGGGGCAGATTTACGAATTACAAAACGGATAAATGGTAAAACATTTTCAAGATTTATTTATATTTTTTCCCTTTATTTGGGGTTTTTCGCCACTATCTAAAACTCAAGAATATCAAAAATACCTGTTCTTATGTAAAGAAAGAATCACTGGGTAAAAACAAAAAACCAAACGGAGATAAATTTCTCAGTGATTCTTTTTGTAATAAATTTGCCTAACGAACACAATTTTAAAGATATAAAAATGTTATAAAAATTTTTACAAACTTCTAACGTTAACGTTTCGGAGGGTCCTCTCCCTCCGTTTTCAAAACTAAACTAAAAAATAAATTATATTAATTTGTATTATATAAAGTAACTCAAAATCGGTCAAAATAGGAGTAATTTAAAGTTTATATGACAGAGCAAAACTTGTTTGTACCGACAGTGATACACTACAAAAAGAAACAAATCACATAAAAGACATTTTAATAAAAAACAATTACCCAAGAAATTTTATAAACAAATTGTTCAAAAATTTTGATACTAGACAAAACAGGCAAGTTATTAATAACCATAACAATAACTCTCAAACAATTAACCTCGCAATTCCTTATATCCGCGGTATTACTGACACAATTAAAAGAGTAGGAAATAAATACAACATAAGAACGACATTTAAAAGAAAAAATACTCTTAGATCTCTATTAACAAAGACTAAACCAAACAGTATACAACAAAATACCAAAAATGCGGTTTATAAAATTCCCTGCGAATGTGGCAAATTCTATATAGCTGAGACATCTAGACCGTTAGATGTTAGAATAAAAGAGAAAGAAGAAAAAGTTTCTAAGAAAACCTTCTTAGAAAAGGCGATTTTAATAAATCTAGAATTTGTCAACACGCATGGGAATCGGGTCATAAAATCAATTGGAATAATTCCAAAACGGAATTAAAAGAATTAGTAACAAAATACAGAAGATTAAAATAAACCGCTATAATTAATTTAAATAAAAATAACTGTATTGCTATGCCTTCAGTAGATTTAAATTCAATATGGTTCCCGATTGTAAAGAATACAATTAAACACATTTAAATATTTGAATATACAATCAGTACAATAAACAATCACACAGTAAACATTACCTATATATATTTTTTGGTAGTATGTCATGATGTCATGAAAATCTATTGTTGACAATGTAAGTATCGTTGACATACACAAAAAAATATATTTACTTTCACTCGTTACTTTATATATTAGAAATTAATATAATTTATTTTTTAGTTTAGTTTTGAAAACGGGGGGAGAGGACCCTTCGAAACGTTAACGTTAAAAGTCTGTAAAATTTTTTATAACATTTTTATATCTTTAAAATTTTGTTTGTTAGGCAAATTTATTACAAAAAAGAATCACTGAGAAATTTGTCTCCGTTTGGTTTTTTTGTTTTTACCCAGTGATTCTATCTTTACATAAGAACAGGTATTTTGGATAGTTTTTGAGTTTTAGATAGTGGCGAAAAACCCAAATAAAGGGAAAAACGACCCTCCAAAACGTTAACGTTAAATTTTTGTAAAAATTTTTATAACATTTTTATATCATTAAAATTTTGTTCGTTAGGCAAATTTGTTACAAAAAAGAATCACTGAAAAATCTGTCTCCATTTGGTTTTTTGTTTTTACCCAGTCATTCTTTCTTTACATAAGAACAGGTATTTTTGATATTTTTCAAGTTTTAGATAGTGGCGAAAAACCCAAATAAAGGAAAAACAAAATATATGAACACGCCACAATCATTCATACATTATTTTCAAGATTTAATAGTCTTAAACTGTAGCTTTATTGGAAATCGTTAAAAAAGTCTGATATGCAAGCTGGCATAGATATTTCTGCAAGGAGGTTTTAAGTCTCGGAAGGGAGTGTTGTAAATATAGGGTTTCATGTTGCTCTAGTTATTGTTCCATTTACAACTTGAATGTTGTTCTTTACGCTACTTATGCTTTTTAACTTGGTAGTACAATCTGCAAATTTCAAAAAATCCTACAAAAAACCTAACGGTGTTAAATTTAATCACCTTAAATGGAAGTTAAAAATATAATTTCATTATATGAGAGCGGTTCGAAAAGTTCTTGATCTGGTAAATAAACACAAGATTTTTGAGATTATTATTAAGTACATTTTAATCTACCAAACCCTTTCTTCAGGTTTGAGAACAGAAAGTAATCGCTGAGAATCAAATCTAGCGAATACAGTGCATGTTGAAGCACTATTGAAGCACACTTTATCCTTCGCATGTAATAACTATGTTTTATTCTATGTTTTATTTACTGTTATTAAACGATGAATGGAAATGTTTACAATATTGATATTAAGTAATTGATTAGTATCAGGTCTGTAAATATGAAACCGAAATTTGCCCATAGATGTCCCTAGCTGTCAATATAATTACCTTCAAACTGCGTTATTGACGAGATTTCCAATACGATCCAAGTTTCATACAACAACATACTTTGTATTAGCGTTGAGCATTTCGAATAACTTTGTGCCTGAAAACTACGATTTGCGGACAGCATTGATTTTTTGTTACCATTTCAAAAAAACTGCTGTAGAATCGCATCGAATGCTTGTCGAAGCTCACGGTGAGTATGCTCTTGGTAAATTACAATGTTGTGAGTGGTTTAATAAATTAAAAAGTGGTGATTATAACCTGAGAAATGAAGAACCTGGAAGACCACCGAAAAAGTTTGAAGACAGCGATTTGTAAGCTTTGTTGAATGAGGATGACGCTCAAACGCAACAACTCCCAGATCTATTAAATGCCTCGTTTGAAAGCCATAAGAAAGATCCAGAAGATGGGAAAACGGGTTCCATATAAACTGAATGAAAGACAGCAGGAAAACGGAAAAACCACTTGCGAAATGCTACTCGCCAGGTACAAAAGAAAATCATTTCACCATCGAATTGTGACTAGCGATGAAAATTGAATATATTTTGAGAAGCTTAAGCGTAAAAAATCATGGGTAACTTCAAGCGAACCATCAACATCGACTGCAAGGTCAAATCGCTATGAAGGGAATAGAATGCTCTGTGTTTAGTGGAATAAGAAAGGTGCAATCTTTTATGAGCTGCTAAAACCTGGCGAAACCGTTAATACTGAACGCTACCGACCACAAATGATCGATTTGCATCAAGCTTTGCGTGAAAAACGACCAGAATATTAAAAAAAGGCAACAGAAAGTGATTTTGCTTCATGAAATTCACCATTACACACAGCAAAACTAGTCAATTTAAAGGATTGAGGCGTTTAGTTAAGAAACAGATTCGCATGTGGCTTACTCACGAGACTTGGCTCCGTCCAATTACTACTTATTTGCATCGATGGAACACGCTTTTGCTGAGTAATGCTTCACTTCTCACGAAAATGGCTGGATGACTGGTTTGCTTCAAAAGAGCAACATTTTTTTTGGTGTGGCATCCCCAAATTATCAAGCAGGCGGGAAATATATAGCTAGTGCTGGGTAATACTTCGAATAAAATATTTTTATCATTCATATAATAAACATGTATTTTCTATACAAAAATTCCGGTTTCATATTTACATAAATCGTTTCATATTTACATACACCTGGTATTTTTATGATTAACGAGAGAACTTTCATCTCCTTAGATACAACATTGATTTATTCATTAATTCGTTATCAAATCACCTTTACTTATTAATTAGAATTACTAAACTTGAAGAGATTTACCTCTAAACATCAAAACACTTTTTTCAACTGCTCGACGCACGTTTCGCTAACCATGTTAATTGTTAACCATGTTAATTGTAACCATGTTAATTGTTTAGTGGTAAATCTCTTCAAGTTTAGTGTTTCATACCAAAGGTTCCAATAGAAGAATTAATTAGAATTAAACAAATTTTTACACGAAACAACTGTATGTTTATTATGACAGTTATTGGTTTTCTAATAATCTTGATAGCAAAATTATGACACTACGACATTACATATAGTTTCTGTTGTAAAAAAAAATATAACCTGGTAGAATAAAATTTATAAGGAAACATAATAAATGGTGTCGAACAATTTTTTAATTAAATATAACACAAGTAAATGGCAAACAAATCTTTGGTATTTCAATATTGAACAGGAAATAACATATCATATTTTAACTGGACATACAACGACACGTCAATACTAGA
This sequence comes from Cosmopolites sordidus, assembly GCA_031761425.1. Lineage (NCBI taxonomy): Eukaryota > Metazoa > Arthropoda > Insecta > Coleoptera > Curculionidae > Cosmopolites > Cosmopolites sordidus. The sequence continues at coordinate 961,252 of JARFXV010000530.1, read as the reverse complement.
ATATATTATTGTAATTTTCAACGGAAAATATTGTTAAGCAAAGTTGACGGTTGTAGGCGAATTTGCAGAAATAGGCTAACAACGAACTGGTAAATATTAAAGGTTAGTCAGCGGTAATAGAGACGCGTTTGTCCTTGATGAAAGCGTGATTCGTAATCCCATTCTCCGAGATTATTGTTACAGTTCGTTTACTAAAATATATCACACTAACAATCTAATTAAAATTATAACAACTATTGAGTCACTCGGTATGTTAATTGGGTTTTTTAATTGTTTAGTATAATATTTATTATTAGTTACAAATATGAACATTTTATTATATCGAGTTACAATTATTATATATTTTACACTATGATCAGAATATGGAAGAATGAACGATGTCACAAAAAAAAACAGAAATGACAAGTTGATTGAGTGGTATCAAAATTATCCTTTATAAACATTTCAGGGCTAGCTCTCAAGTTTCCGAAAGTTTCGGCAGAATGCCATACCTGCATCCCGAGAACTTTGCAAGAAAACTAACAAAAAAGCCGAAAAGTTTCCTCGGATAAACGAAATCTGGTTTAGAAAACTAACAGGCAAAGGGTGTCAAATACTTTCCACTGAGAACTTTCTATTAGATGGGAGTGATTGGGGTTTGGTTTCCTGCATTTAAAGGAGGCGGCGATTGAAGTATTTTTGGTCCTGCAGTGGTGGAGAAATTGGTCGATATATAGACAATATTGTAAAGTATTTAATTAAAATAAAATAAGATTGCCTTTTAGGGAAATAAATGTAACAATAACAATAAAACAAGACAAATGTTCGTGTTAAAATAATAATATGTATTTTCATATATGGTTTTATCCAAAGAAAAAAACTATGAGCACAAAATAACATCGTACTTTCAGTAAATTCTTCGCATGCTTCAAATACAATTGCCCAATTATCCCTGTTTTACCGACAGACAGTCTTTATATCCACAAAAAATGTTAGGGGTCATCAAATTCGATGATCTGGGAGGCCAGATCATGTTTACAGATCGAGGAAGGAGTCCTACTAGAAAAGTACCTCACATTATTTCCCAAAGGCAGGTTACCTAGTACTGATCAAACTACCTAGGTGCTGGTATAGTTGTATTTGGTAATTTGTAGACAAAAAAATAAAAATCGAAATCCTGCCATGAAACAGTTTTGGATATTTCTTCCAGTTTTTCTAAAACCGCTTCTTCATATTATTATCGTGCCATCTTCAGCGAATGTTGGTGACCATCATGACTATTTTCACTTTTGCAGCTGCTCTAAATAACTGCTTGGATGTACAGTTGAACCATTCTCTCAAACTCGCAACCATGATATTATTTTGTCTTCCCACCCTTCTTCTCCCCTCTATCTTTCTCTGCACTCTCAATAGTTCATCATGTTGTCCTATCCTTACATGTTCTAAATATTCCGATTTGCGTATCTTTATAGGTATCAGAGTATTTTTTGGATGAAATATTAAAAAGAACACCAATATTGGGTCGTCTAGGAACAATTCGGAAGTTATACCGAAATTTACTTTCGCGCCATTCCCAAAAAGACGATCGGAAAGATCTCGAGCAAATAAAACAATTTATCGATCTTAGTCATTGTTCTATTTTTTTTTATTTAATTTATATTTGTCTAGGTTTAACTTGTATCTTTGACTGCATTTGTTGGTTTGCTATCGATTTGAATATATTCTTGCTTTTAATTGTTATTTAGGCTTTCGGGGCTGTTATCGATACATCTTTCATAAAGTTATGGTGGCTCAAAGGTAAGTTCAGAATGAAAGATAGAAATTAGAATAGGGTTCCTTTTGTTTTTTGCATTCGTTTTTATAACTTTTATTATATTATTTAATTCAAGTAAGGAAAACAAAATTAACGTGCTAAATTAGTAGGATGGAATATTCCTGCGTATCCGCAAACAATTTATGTAGCAAGACAATTGAGAGTAGTAATAATAAGAAAGCCTTTCAGGACCATCTATTTTGTAAGATTGACTACAATAACTAATTAAATTGAGAACTATTATAAATGACATGGCAAAGCAGTTTTCCATGGAATAAAAGAAACGTCTGTAGGAGTAAGCAAAAAAGAGAAATATAAAAGCAAACTTACTATTCAAACAAAAACTAAAAAAATGGTAAATTTCTATTCTAAATAAAACAAAAGAGTTAAACTATTTACAACATATTTATGTAATTGGACATGTTAAAACACATTAAATTGATACAAATAATAACAAATATACATAATAATATACAAATAATGAAGATAATAAACAGTAACAATTTATAAAAGAACAAACAACATTTTGAAAGAGAATTTCATAGAAGGTTGGATCTTATTCTGAAAACTTAATAACATATACCTTTGGAGTATTGTCGTGGACGAGAACATAATTGCAGGAGATGGATGGTAAAGTCCAAACTGTCCTAACGAAGCACAAATTATATCACTTAAATTCAGCACTAGAAAGCTTATACTTGCCAAGGTAGTATCTGAATTTGGAAATCTTCCACTCTGAACAAATAGCCCAGCTGCGTAAATACTTTGAAAGCAATCACACATCCATTAATGTAGCACTGAGGAAATCTAAAACTATCACCACTTAACTTGGCCGAACGAAACTGTCTCAAGAACATTTGAATATGAACCTACTGGAGGCAAACTAGAAAGGAAAGCAACTGCATGGTAGATACTATTACAACTTGCAGCAAAAAGAGGTATGTAAAAAATCACCAACGACATATTTAACATCTGGTAACCTATTTCTCGAAATTGAAGGAGCACTAGCAGACATCCAAGATCAGGTTGTTGCAACCAAAATGTATCGAAAATATATGCAGAAACCAGAAATGCACAATGCAGATGCTGAAAGCAGCCATTCTAGGAACAACCAATATGGTTCGTAAGGTCCTGTCCAATCCTGTCGCTGATACTAAGATTTCGAACTTTATTATAGGTAATGAAGACTGATGGTAGGTTGACAGCCAGTCCAGGATATGTTGTGGTACATAGTGCTTTTTTAGTGTGTAGGTCGTGGGTAAGTCCCATACTTCGACTATAAAAGCTTTCCACTCAAAGAAAAATGGTTTAGGTAGGTGCCTTCTCTTATTTGGAAAATATCCGGTTGGTCATGCATTGGAGTTACTTAGCAGCTGGATTTATTTAATTATATTTGCAAATATTGTTAACTTAAGAGTCTAATGCGGTGGTTTGTAAACTATGTAAGCCGAACAATCGCCATCGTTTTAAAAATACTGAAAACCTTGATTAAAGCAATAATATAGTACGTGTGTATTTTTTTGAACATATTGTTAATAGAGTTTAGTGTGGTGTTTGAAGAATCGGTGTGGGTTTAAAAATATTGCAAACTTCAATTAAAACAATCAAACTATTATAAAAACAAATATGTATATAATTTTGGGTAGTGATTGTGTTTATTTTGAATTGATTACGTATGTAATTTGCATATTATAATCTACTGTAATATATTATCCATATTATCCTAGTTGAGGGTTTTATTATGTATATTTACCAATATATTTTTTATTGAAATCAAATTAGTGATTTAAGCAGTACATATGTGTTTGTGTTTTTCTAATTATGATTTGTATTATTTTTTCAGTCGAAAAATAATTACGAAACTAGAAAATATATTTTGCTTAATCGATATTTAACATTTTTCAATATTTTTAAAAGCCAATATTTATCTTCTATTTATGTTGTTTATACATATGTCAATACATACATACGTCATGTAGCATGCAATAAATTCCAAATAACTAAAATATTAAATACTGTCTTTTAATCTTGCTGCTATTAGTTCGATTGAAATTCCTCATTTTCATGAGATGGGATGACAAATTAAATCCTTTGCGAACCGCGATTCCAAAAAAGCACTAACTAAAGTTCGGTATAAGTTCCGATCTGACCCGATATTCAGGTTCCTTTCCTATATTGTTTACACGACACTCCGATTCTTTTCGAATGACTTGTCGCAAATGGCGCGAAAGTAAATTTCAGTATAACTTCCGAATTGTTTCGAACCGACCTGATATTGGCGTTTCTTTTAATGTTTCTTATTTTTTGGTAGATATTCTACATAGAATCTCTTCATTTGTGACTTTCTCTAGCCAAGATATTCATGGTATTCTTCTGAATAGCCACATTTCAAAAGCTTCGAGTCTTTTAATCATGTCTTTATTAAGGGTGGAAGTTTCTATACCGTAAAGAAGAATCGAGTTTATGTGGCAGCGAATGAAAATTGGATTTTCAACTCATTTTATAATTTTCTACAGTAGGAGAAATATTTCATCTTGTATAATGTATTGCGAGCTGTTTCTATCCTTGTTTTTGTTTCTTCGGTGTTATCATTCTTTGATTTAACATAGATCCTAAATACTTGTATCTATCCACTCGCTCAATATTACCGCTGTTTATTCTTAATTGTCATTATGTGATTTCGTGAAACCTCAGAGTACCAGAATAACCCAAGAAAAAATTAAAAAGTTAGACTGAAAAGTACTTCCGCACTCATGTATTCTCCTGATATTGCGCCGTTAGATTAGATCTATGGAAATAAATCTATTTCCAAAAGATTTTTCTCGTAGAAAAAATTTCGTACTATGACAACCATAAAAACTGCCTTTGAAGAATATTTCACTTTAAAATATTTATTTTATATTTTTTTATTTTGTTAATTTTTGTTTCGTTGGTGGACTCATCGAACTACACCGAGCATCTAGCTCAACTGTCCAATATATTCTTACTTTAGATTTAGTGTTGTACTCGTTTGTATTCTTAATTTAGATTTAGTGTTATAATAGTTTGTATTTCTATGTTTCTATGTTTGATTTGTTGCATACACGATATTGCATTCATTCTTGATATGTCATACGAAATAATAATAACAATTGTATAAAAAGAAAATCAGAATGGGTAAATATTGTCAGTAATAATAGATATGATATTGTAAATTAAAACTGTATTAACTCTTAGATTTAAAAAAAAATGTGCAGGATCAAAAAACTAATATTTATTTATTACACACAGATCATAGTCGAGGATAAATTTTCGGATGGTATTTCCTATCTGGCCAGGTTGTTTAAAGCGGATCATCATTCTCAATATCCAAATCTGCTTTTTCAAAACATCGTCGTCTCGTCTCCCAGGCCTAGTCGTCGCGACATATACATACATACACACCTACACACACATGTACACGCTGCTATTTCCTGCGAGAGACGTGCATGTAATGGGCTTTTGTTTTCTCGTGGTTTTTGGTTGCATTTAAATAAGGCTATTTTAGATACGGAAATATCTGATTTCAACAGTAGGAATGAGACAAAAGCGAACGAGTAAGACTGCTTTCGGCCGCATAATCTATTCGAAGGATATTCAGAAGGTTAACCAAAGATTTCTTTTATTCAAATGTAATAGTAAAACATGTTTAGGATCTTTAGAATAAGCTCCACATAAATGGCCAAAAATTAAGATTTCTACTGTGCCCCTAAGTTTTCCTAAATTAATATAAACTAAAAATACACTATAAGTGATATAACACATCACTCAATAAGTTCGTTAATATATATATATATATATATATATATATATATATATATATATATATATATATATATATATATATATATATATATATATTATATATATATGCAAATGGAAGGCAATATCTGAAAATGACAAAAGAAGTATTGAAGATGACCAAAATATCGAGAGAAGTCGACAAGCAAGCAATATTATTTACTTTACTAAACTCGAAGGGATTACCACTAACCATGTTAGCATCATCAGGAGTTGATCTAAAATTAAATCTCTTGATGATGCTAACTTGGTTAGCGAAACGCGTTTCGAGAAGTTATATAAAAGTGATTGGGTGTTTAGTGGCGATCTCTTCGAATTTAGTGTTTCACACCGAAGGTTTCAATAAAAGTATTGATTATTTTTTTGGCAAGAATTTACTTACTCACGACTGACATCTATCGATAAACTTAAAATTACGAGAATATCAATTACAGAAAATTCACAGAATTTTTTTGTCGAGAATAAAACCTCTCATAGTTGCATTTTAGTTGAAGGTGGACGTATTAGAATGTTTGTACCCTGTTTTATTTGAATAGACCTATTATACATGTTTGTCTAGTGGTCTTGTAAGCAAAATGTGACGATTTAGAGAAAAAAAAAAGGTCGGAAATTTATCCGGTGCTGACCGGACAGGAAAAAGGCATTTTTTTTATTCTCTAACGAGTCCAGAGGCGTAATTTACACTTTCACAAATAAATAACCGGTTAGCGGTCACACCCACGACGGATATCGCCCGGACATACCCAGATCGTCCTCAACGCCCCGTTCCAAGCCTTCACCATTTCGTTTTTAAAGTTGAATGTTGTTTCCTTGTTTAACGGCTTCGGCCCGAATACTACCAGCTCGTAACTTTTCTCCCAAAAGAGATGGCCATATTATGGGACATAAAATGATGGAATTTTCAAAGTATGACGCGGATGACTAAAATAGCATCTCTAGTGTATTAGTCGACAAGGAAAATATCTTTATTGGGGTTGTAAATCAGGAATAAAATATGAATATAAAATGAAACTTTAAATATAGAGAGATGTTTGTCAACAACAGTTATGGAGTCAAATTGAGGCAAGATGATAGGCGATATAAATTATATCAGAAGAATAAAGATGGTTATTAATGATTAAGTTATGAATAACAAAAATTAAGTATTTTCCATTGTGAAAAGTGCTTTGTTATCAGCTTCAATATACAATAATTTTTACACACCTATATATATATATATATATATATATATATATATATATATATATATATATATATATATATATATATATATATTAGAATTACTAGATTCTCGGGTAGAACCGCGTTTTAGATTTATAAAATCTCGACGTTTCGGGCTTCCACTTTGAAGTAATTTTCAAGATGTTGATTTACTCCGTTGATTAGTTGATCTAGTTGATTTACTCCGAGGCTTCAATCTGCCTACTCCCCAGAGTTCACAACTAGAAAAGTTTCTTTTCCTATCTTATATAATCCTATCCTTTCTACCCGAGAACCTAGTAATTCTAATATTACCGACCGCGGAAGCCTTTCCGAACATAAGTTCCATGATGAACCTACAAGACATGTCTTATAGGCAAAGGTCAGGTAGTCAAAGTTCTTAGTAATTCACTTTGAGTTGGGTCTTAATGGTGGGATATAGAACTCAACTCAGCTAAAGTAGAAAAAATTCACTGTTTTGACCGAAAAATATCCAGCTTTGGTCAACCGTAAAAACTTTGGTCTCTTACAGCAAGACCACACACTTACCATCTAACCACCTCAAAAATTTAAGAACTGGACTGTGAATGTCTCCCTCACCCAGCATAGAAGCGCAACCTCGCTTCGTGAAATTACTACTTGTTCCGGTCGATAATTCACTTTTTGGGTGGAAACAAATTGAGGACTAAAGAGGAGGTAAAAACTGGCGGCGCCCGGTTTTTCGCCAGCAAGACTCATCGTGGATTCTGATGAGGAATAGAGTTACTGGCTCAAAGATAGATCTAAGATCATCGAAAATAACGACATATATTTCGAGAAATAAGCTAGAGGTATAAGTTTTTTAAACAGGATATAACCAAGTACCTTAAACAAGGTGTAACTTTTGTTTCATCCTAGTAGATCTAACTATTTAGGTTAATCACCCACCATATTTTCACTTTATTTTCATGGCTTTTTCGTTCGTAATCATTCATGGATTTCTTTATAATATTACTTTGTTTCATAAACAGTCAATAAAGAGAACCAAAGAATAAGTATTCTATAAAAATACTGTGCTTATTTAATATAAATGTTATGTCAGGTGTAATAATCAATAGTATTTATATGGACTACTTGCATTAAAATATATACGCTTTACATATCTTCCTTTTCATTCGAATAATAATCAAGAGCTTGGAAAAAAAATCTATGGAACAAGCCAGAGTTCAGCAAAGTTGTTTCACTTGGGACCATTTCATAAGGCAATCTATATCGTTTACTGCAGGACATAGGTCTACCTCAATGACTTGCACACATTTCGGTTTCTCGCACCTTTATTCCAGTCTGTAGATGTTGGGTTTGCGGATACCTCCTGCTTCTAGCAGCAATAAGCATATTGCCTTGATAAGCACATAATCCCTGGTGGATTTGAATAGATGGAAATCCTCAATTGATTCAGGATTTATATCTTCATGTTCAAAATGTTACTATCAGTGATGAACGCTACAGGAATATACCAACGGAATGTTAGTACATTCCTGTAGCAGGAATATACTGAACTAATAAATACATAGTGTTTTTTTTAACAAGACAGTACGCCTTGTCAGACATTTCTCTAGACAATCGATTTATTGCAACAAAAGTTTCCTGTATGCGTTAATTAACTAAACGGTAACGTCAACTGGTTATCAAGATCATGCTATTTCACGCCCTTGGATTATTTTTTGTGGAGTTACGTCAAATCTCTGGTTTACGAAAATAAATTCCGAACAATTCTTGACCTTAAATGAAACATTCAGGTCACTATTCCATACCCTTTTTGATCAATCTTTCGTTGGGAAACTATACAATGTGTCTAGCACAATAATATTTTAAAAAGTTATGTGCTTTGATCACTTCTGCAACCCCAGTTGTGTGCCAACTCAATTTTTGACATTCAGCAGGGCTTAACTGAGGTCATTCACAAAAATTTGTAGCAGAGAATTCTCTGTAGCAGAGAATTTATTCACTTAGAGAGTAAAAAATAATAAAAATTCTAAATAAAAAAAGCCTTGTTTTTTTGGCTAGACTGTGTAGATCATAATACAAATTGGGGTAATATATTATTCTCAAGTCTCCTTTTGCCATAATGCCTGAAATTCGGAAAATTTATATGCACTCATGTGGTAACTATGCACTGCGAATTTTCGGAAGAAATTAATCGCGCAAAGATAAATCTAAAACCGGAAGACAACGATTAAAAGTTATGCTATGAAAAGTTTTATGGGTTAATTTTGTTTCACAACGTTTCGACCTGATTAATAGCTAACCATTTTCAAATAACAAAAATTACTGGCAACTTCGTTAGTGGCATTCTCTTTTGTCATTCAGACAGGATATCATCACTTTATAAAATGTTTGTCTTGTTCCTACAGCTTTTTTAATACTAGGTACTGCCTAGTAGTATCATTTATCTTTCTAATAAATTATTATTTCTTAAATGAAGACCAAAATTTTGTTTCGAAAACAATTGATGAGAATTGTAAAGAATTTTCTAATAAAATTGTCAGAACTTTGAAACATAATAACGACAACATTGTTTGAAATGTAAATGTTACTCATAGATCGATGTATACATGGGAAGATACAGGATAGACAAATTGGGATCCAGAGCAGCTTAAAGATGACTCCCACTATGAGAAAAAATATTCTTTTCCGACGAAGGGTGCTTCTAGTTTAATGGGTTTATAAATAAACATAGTACCAAGAATTGGACCGATGAAATCCTCAAGTGATTCAGGAGTTGTATCTTCATGCATTAAATCACTGTTTGGTGCAGTTTTTGACTGATGAAATGATAGGACCTTATTTTTTTGAAGACGATCATATAAATCATGTTACTATCAATTTTGAAGCTACAGGAATATGCTAATGGAATGTCTTTGACCTGAAATAATAAATATAGACTCAGTGTTTTTTTTTTAACAAGACAAGAAGCCTTGCCACACGTGTTGCCAGACAATCGATTTATTGCAAGAAAAGTTTCCTAGACGCGTTATTTCACAAAACTCTCTCACCCGGCCATCAAGGTCATACGATTTCACGCCTATGGAATATTTTTTGTGGGATTATGTTAAATATCTGGTTTCCAAAAAAAAACCCAAATCATTTTTAACGTTTAATGAAACATTCAGACCACTATTGAAAATACTTAATGCGATTTGTTAAATGATTGATCGAAAATTGGGTCTCCAGAATTCATTCAACCAGACGAAGTCTAGAAGAACATTTAAACGACATTGTTTTCAAAAGATAATGTCATTATTTGTTCTTTCAAGATAATGTAAAAGTTAGTGAATTATCAATTGTAATCATCATTGTGCCTCATTTTAAAGTTCTGACACCCTTTTTGGTATTAATATCATATAGTAGTCTTCCGTCTCCATATTCAGAACCATGGAGTGGGCACTGCACAGCTTAGAGCTTACGTTAAAAAATTATTAAAACTGATACGTTCAAGATAAACCAAGGGAAGCATATTTACAAGGCAACTTAGTCGTAAGAACCATTATTATTGCAGAATTACGAGATCGGTTTAAGAAGATATATTCGTAAATGCTACAAAGGCTTTAATTTCCTGAAAACTGGTTTGAAACGCGTATAAATCATACAGAATCTGTATTTAATTCAAACCTTTACAAAACCAAAAACAAAATAATTATTTATTTATTATCTGATGTTTATCGGTTCGAAATTGTAATTGTAGCAAATCTGGCACGAAAAAAAAATCTCATATTATTATGCACTGTAATATAAACAAGGAAGAATATATTACAATATTATTATGGCAGTTTCTGTATATAAAATCGATTACATAATAACAAACGAACTGATATAAACTTCATTAATGAAACATTTATTAGCAGGATGAATAATTGTGGCAATGATATGGTATGATATATTACAATGCGTATTTTGCAAAATAATGAGTGTATGCATTAATGTGGTGCGTTTTGTTTATAATTCGAAATTTATTAATGAAAAAAATAATATTCAAAATCATCTCCAATATATTCAATGGCTTTACTGCATCTTTTGGGCAATTTGCGGAAGTTTACATGAAACAAACTATATATATATATATATATATATATATATATATATATATATATATATATATATATATATATATATGTATATATATATATATATATATATATATATATATATATATATATATATATATATGTATATATATATATATATATATATATATATATATATATATATATATATATATATATATATATATATATATATATATATATATATTATTATTTTATTTATTGGGACTTTCGGTCAGTAATAAATTTTAATTTTTAATTTTTTTATTAACGTTTCGTTTTTTATATTTATTTATTTCAAATAAATATAAAAAAGTGTTATTAATTCTTTAATTGATAGAGCTGTTATTTTAACTAATCCAAACAATAGGCCAAAATATATAAATAAAATCAAAAAAACTAGAAGATAATAATTATCCAAAAAAATTTTACAAGCCGGTAATTAAAAATAGAATACCTAGAATATATAACAATAATAATATAACAAATAAAACTAAAAATGAAAATTACATACCTTTACCATACATACCAGAAATAAATAAAATAGTTCTTAAACCATATAATATAAATATAGAAGAAATACCCAATAATAACACTAAACAAATATTTACAAAATTAAAACCACAAACACTCAAAATGGAACAAACAAATTTAATTTAAATAATTGATTGCTTAAACTGCCCAAGCTCATATATTGGCCAAGCTAAACAATATTTAAAAAACAGAATTAATGAACATAAAAAAAACATAAAACGAACATAAAACGAAACTGCCCTTTCAAGGCATGCTATAGATAATGAACACAACTTTAATTTTAACGACATAAAAATCCTAGATTTTGAAAAACAATATAAAAAAGAAATATAAAAGAAATGATTTTAATAAAAAAAAAATATATAATACCATTAATTTCAGAAATGATACAGATAATTTAAGTTGTATATATAATAATATTATTAAATAATAAATTTTCATAATTTTTTATTTTTGCATCTAATATCATTCCACATAACAAATTCAAAACAATTAGGTTATAATAAAAAGCAAAAATTAAAAAAAAATAAAGGTGAAAGAATTGTTAAATATGTCAAAGTCAAATATGTCATTTAAAAATTTTATACAAAATTATCACATATTAGTTAAAAGATTTTACAAATTAATTGTTTAATTTAATATTGGTAGGTTTTTAAATGTAAGTTTGTGATTTTTATAAAAGTTATATGTATTGTAGAATAATTCTGAGGATGGTTCATTGTTGAACCGAAACGTTAATAAAAAAAATTAAAAATTAAAACTTATATATAAGACCCAATAAATAAAATAATAATAATAATAATAAACGGTCAAGAAAATATGTGTAATAACATATATATATATATATATATATATATATATATATATATATATATATATATATATATATATATATATATATATATATATATATATGAACACTTTTGTTGGTTGCTTGACCGGGAAGGAGCCCCACCTATCCCTTCAACTGGATGACATATGTTTCGTCTCCCGAGGTTCAGACTCTTCAGGGCACCGACATATACCATACCAGTCTGAACCTCGAGAGACGAAATATATGTCATCCAATTGAAGGGATAGGTGGGGCTCCTTCCCGATCAAGTAACCAACAAAAGTGTTCATTTAGGCGGAGACGCAGGTTGTGTTGTGTTCCACATGAGATTGTAGAACCCAGCGGTTGGGTGTGTGATGACACTCAGCTGCTGCTGTTTCATTGGACACAGTCCAAGAAAATCTAACAGTACATTCAGTTTGGTCTAATTAAAAAAAAAACTACAAACTGCTAACAGACTTTGAGCAACGGAACTTTATCCTGAAGTATTACTGCAAATACGAAAATGCAGTAGAACCCAAAAGACAGTTCAGGCGAGAATTTAAGAATTTTCAGTTTAATTAACCGCCACAACTGCACTTACTGGGCACCTGAAAATCCACACGTTACTGAAGAACATCATGTTAATATGCCAGGAGTCACAGTACAAAATACGCTGATGTACAAAATGATTAATTGGACCGTTCTTTTTTTACGATACTGTAACTGATGCTGTTTACCATAATTTGCTACAGGAAGCAGTGATCCCACGCATTCGGGAAGCTTTTGAGGGTGAGAACTTATATTTTCAACAAGATGGTGCACCTCCACATTATCATTATGACGTAAGGGTTAACCTTGATGAGGCTCGACTTATTTTTATGGGAATACAATAAAGACAACATGATTTTTACACACTTCATTAGGTACGGTTTTCATATAAATAGAACATAATTTAGTTTTTCGAATTAAATTAAATAATCTCGCGATGATCTAACATGATTAGCGAAATGCTCGCCGAAGAATTAAAAAGTGACTTGGGATTTAGTAGTAAATCTCTTCGAGTTCAGTTATTACCCTATATCAAATACAAAATTAGTAATAAGTAAACATTTATTATAAAGGAAATCGAACTACTAAGATACAGGGTGATTCATCAATTGATAATGATTTTTAGAAGCGTATCGAAATATTTATAGGAACTTGAAATAGGAAGTTTTTCTACACCCAACCACTTCCCCTCCAAGTTTGGCATTATTGGATTACCACAATTTCCTTCCACATTGACATACATTCTTGGAATTATAAAGAAATTCAGAAATGGATCTGTTCGCCCGAATGACATCCGTTCGTCAGTCGACTTAAACTAAAATGTGGCAGACAATGCGTAAAAACATCTGTAGATTATATATAGACGTCTAGAGTGTAAATTACATTTTGTAATCCTTAAAAAAATTGTCAGCGAGTTTAAAAATTGATAAGTTGTTTTTAGCAAAGAATTTCAATTACATTTTATTTATAAATGAAATTTCATGTGTTCATGCAATACAAACTTTAAGAAACTGTTACAGCGATGAAACTAGGTCAAAAAAAGAAATATTTACAAGTGGAACGAGGAATTTGTATTCGTAGAAAGGAAGCTGAAAATAAACCTCATGAAGGAATAACTTTCATATCACCCAATCAAGAAAACCTTACCAAAATAATATAACAGCATTATGTTATATTCTATTCGTAGTCCATTCATAGCAAACAACGCACCATTGCGTACCGAAATAATCAATTATAAATTTGTAATTAAAAATCAAAGAAATACCGTTCCACGGATACCACATTCACCAAATATGGCGCCGTATGACTTTTTCCTGTTCCCTCGAATGAAGAAATCATTTAGTGGACGGCATTTTGAGAATAAAACTTTAAAAAGCTACCCTATACAACATTGTTCTGTTGTATTTCTTCTACACAGATATATTATGTTACATAAATATTTAGTTCTAATCACTTTTTCATATCATCGAATCTACCATGCGTGGTGGTTAATAATTCATATTTTTTCTTTAAAAAAAAACACGTTTAATTTGGGAGAAAGGTAAAAAATGGTTTATTCAAAGATGTGCCATCGCTAGCTGCGCATTTTTCCCATCTCTACGGCAATTTGTAGATGTCCTCCCAGAAAAGCTGTACATATTTTGAGGTGGACCAGTCATCAAGCCATTTTTCGATATCTCCGTAATTTTTAAAGTGTTTCATGGAAAGTACATGGGAGACATCGATGAAACCAAGTGGTAGTCGGAAGGGGCCAAGTCTGATGAGTATGGCGGGTGGAACAAGAGTTTCCAGCCAAATGCAAAAATGGTATCTCTGACCACTTTCGCTAAGTGTGATGGGGCGTTGTCGTGCTGCAAAATCACTCTTCCGTGTTTTGTAGCCCGTTTTGGTCGCTTTTCGATCAATGCATGGTTCAAATTGAAAATTTGTTGACGGTAGAGAACGAAATTAACTATTTCACCTGGTTCCAGAAGTTCATTGTACACGACACCCTTCTGATCCATCAAATGCACAGCAGACTTCTTTCCAAAGCGATTCGGTCTTGCGTTCGATGTTGATGCTTGTTTTGGGTCAACCCATCATTTTCTGCGTTCTGGATTCTCGAAATATATCAGTTTTTCGTCTCCATCAGTCACGTCCAGCTGCCATATATCCATTCACGACCCAATGCAAAAAAAGCCTTTCTTTCATGCCGAGAAATCAAAACTTCGCGCACCGTTTTTCGCTATTCATCTCTTGTTTAGCTAATGTGGTACCCATTTCCTTGCCTTTTGGATCTTTCCCATGACATGCAGACGATTACAAATGGTCCGGCGACCAACATTGAACCTCTCCACCATTTGTTGTTGAGTTTGAATATCGTGTTCTTCAATCAACGCTTGCAATTTGGCATCTTCAAATTTCGGTTAACCTGAGCGTTTGTTTTTAAAGTCGACATCACCATCAATTCTTCTATTGGAACCTTTGGTGTGAAATATTAACTTGAAGAGATTTACCACTAAACACCAAAACACTTTTTTGAACTGCTCGACGCACGTTTCGCTAACCATGTTAGCATCATCAGGAGATGATTTAATCTAGGTTAGGTTAGGAATCATTAGGTTAGGATGATTTAATCTAGATTAAATCATCTCCTGATGATGCTAACAGGGTTAGTGAAACGTGCGTCGAGCAGTTCAAAAAAGTGTTTTGGTGTTTAGTGGTAAATCTCTTCAAGTTTAGTCTCGACATCACCACTTTTGTAGCCTAAACCAACCCTCGCAAGCGTCTTGGGTTGGGATATTGTCACCGAAAGTTTCTACAAGTATTCGACGGTTTTCACTCACTATTTGGTTCGAAACTCGACAAGTTTACCACACGGAAAAAATATGCCGCTAACTCGATATCGTTTAAGCATCAATGACGTTTTGAAAGGTACTGTCGTAGTAACAAAATGACATAAAAGATTGGACTGTGAACCGACCTTAGTTTCCAGCGGCATCTCTTTAAAAAATTAAGAATTATTAACCGCCACACCTGGTATATCACCATAATCGGACAGAATTATTAACAAAAAAATAATTTACATGATTTCAAATAATCCATGTATGTTTCAGATATTTGTAATATTTATTTACTTTGCATATATCTGAAGGTTGAGTTTTACTTAAAGTAGAGGACTTTCAATATCTACACTCGGCCAGTACGTTTCCGACACCGAATACGTTCAGTACACATTGCCTGTCCAGACTAGTCCGGTTCTGTACGGGAAAAAGGCCGGCCGAAATTGAAAAATGCATGTTCCTGGCGCATACCATTTCATCTGGCACGCCAGTTGTTTTTTACTTTAGATTCCATCTCAAAATATTTCCTTATTTTCAGTAAATGGGACTCCATTAATCCTTCTTATGGAATTCTTTGTGATATAGTACTGGCAATTTCGATTGTTAGTTCGCTGTGTCTGTTCAGACGATGTTTCTGGCAAATATGTGTTATATTCACGAATATAAATAATTTCGTTTGGAACACATTCTGGGTTTGTAAAAATATATACTGCAAATTATTAATTATAAGTCAGGAGATAAGAAAAATATTGTTGGTGTTAACCCCATATGTAAAGACTTTTGAATATTGGAAAGTCAATTGCTAAATTCAAAGACTATTTATTTTCATTTTAATGGTGAATTTACTAAAACAGAGGGCAAGAATGTTTCTGACCACCAGGGTAGGTGTAAACACAGTAACATAAACACTTTTGTTTACGAAAGTACACCGCCTAAAGCTTGATCCTTTGTTTATATTTCAGTTTTATCTAAATGACATAATATACTCAATAACATGATTTACAAATTTACAAATAACATAATATACTTAGTCAGTTTAATATTGGCCTTTATTATGGAAATTCCGTACACCACGAGAAGGAGAGTCCTTTCGACAAATCGGAAACATTTTTAAAAAGCCACCGTCGGCAATTTACTATATTATGCTGGCAATGCTGGCAATAGACCTCGTTCAGGACGACTAGAAACATTAATCAACATCCAAAAGCATGCAGTCATTAAAGAAGTCAACACCAGTCCGTCTACACATCATCTACACCAACCAATACATCTACAATCAAACGGTCCGTAATATTGTTAAATACAAAGGGTTGTACGGACGAACGCTCAGCAAGAGGCCCTACATAAGCAAGCAGAACAAGAAAAAACGCCTCGAGTTTTTACTGTTATCTTCTCTGACGAAGGTAAATTCAGTGTCTCAGGGTCGGACAGGAGGAAAAAGCCAAGAGAACATTCAAGACTAAAAAAAAATTACACCAACGGTCAAACATGGTCGAGGCGGGGTGCTCATTTGGGGTTGCATGGGAGCTACAGGAGTAGGAAATTTGCACATAATTGATGTGATAATGGATCAATAAATGTACATCAATATATTTAAAAATAAATTAAAGGATAGTGCAATAATATTGGGTTTAGAAAATACTTTCCGTTTCCAACAAGATAACGACCCTAAGAATATAACTCGAAAAACACAGGAATTGATGCTGTACAATGCACCTAGGCAGCTTCAGACACACCTCAATCGCCAAATTTGAACCCTACTGGGTATTTGTGGGGTTATATTGGAAGGGGATTAAAAAAAAAGGATTAAAAACAAACAGCATCTTATAAAATAGAGTTTACAGGAATGGACATGGGTACATTATCGTCTGTGGGTATATGGATACCCACAGACGTAAAAATAATAGTTTATTCAATGAAAAACCGTATATTGGCTGATATAAAAAGTAAGGGTGGACCAACAGGGTATTGAAATAAAATTTAAATAATATCATTGTTTATAATAGTTTTGAAAAATAGAGTGTTCAGAGACTTTTTCTGCATATTTTTTTGTATGTTGTTTTGAAATTATTGTTGTTTACGCTATACAGTTTTATTTCTATCGAATATTTTGTGGATACAATAAAGTTTATTGTTATACGAATTTGTGTTTTTAATCAGTTTTAACATTTGATGTTTCTCCAATAAACAGGTTTGTTTCAATTACACTACGGATGCTAAGAAACTTTTTTACGGTGTGTATACATATATTAGATAAGAATTAAGATAATGAAATGAAGAGTTTTCTAATAAGAGTGTCAGAACTTTGAAACGTAATAGCGACAACACTGTTTGAAATGTCACAGTTGTTGTCACAAAGGTCTTGTTCAGATATCACTAATAGACAACTGTCATGACAACCTGTATAACATAGCGATATTCTACATTTAGGATTTTTTTTCCATAAAGTGAACTTCTGGTTTAATGTGAACAAATATAACGGCGGATTTTCGTCCATGAAAATCGTGACTCAAAAAGTCACTAATGCGTGCTATTATAGAGCTGAAAGTGTGACAGGACGTTATTTATTTATTAATTTTTTTGAAGACGATGATGAAAATTCACATTACTCTTAATGGTGAAGAATGTGTGCGGCATGAATTGATAAATGTGGATACAAACAATATTTTCTTTCAATAAGATTTGTCACACATTACTCCAGACGATCGATTTATTGCAAGAGAAGTAACCTAGGCAGTTTATTTCGCAAAATGATAATGTCAACTGACCACAAAGATCATAAAATCTCACAACCTTGGATTATTTGTTGTGGAGTTATGTTAAATTTATGGTTTATATAAATAAGTCCTAAACAACTCTTGCCATTTATAAGATATAATATTTGAACTAGTTCAGAACTGTGTTGTCTCATCTGATGAGATGCAGAGACTACGAAGCAGTAACGAGTGGTGGATTAGTATTCCTTGTACATCAATATTGTAAATTGTTAATTTTAACACTGGTCTAATTTCCAATAAGCCTGAAATGAAATGCAAATAAATTATAAACATAACAATAACTAATATCCATCGTGTTCATTTCACCTTGGAATTTTTTATCCCGAAACTACCACAAAAATATATCGTTAACTTTTCGCTGATGAATCCAAAGATAATTTAAAATTTCCGCATGTCTGCCCTTCGCAATGTTCCATAACTCCCAACTAAAGTTCAGCTCGAAAGCGAATTTAAAAAAAAAACTCTTTTTCTGCGAAAAACTTTCGAGGGAAAATTTTGCAACCGAACTTTGCTAGTTTGTACTGGAGCACGGACACTCGAACTTTAAACCGACAGGGAATATTTCGAATTGAAATCATAAACCAATTTCATTCTTTGTCTATTCAAAATCGACGTACATCAAAGGCCACGTCCAAATATCTAAACGAAAACTTCTCGAAATTCATCTTTTGATGTCGCGAATAGTCAATCTATACGGTGAAATTAAATAGGGTCGTCGAATTGAACAAAATTATATATTAGAGATATAGATTTGATGTCGATATCAAACTATCTCGAATATAATAAATCTAGTTTAGCGGAGAAATGTTTGGTACGAGGGCATGCATTCTGAGTCTTCAAAAATAGAAATTACCTATTCGAAATGTATCTTTGTATCAAAATAACTTTCGTTAAAATATAAGAAATAAGAAATATCGAAAACTTTACCTAATCTCAACGTAAACAAACAGCTTTTAACTTTAGAGGACACCTCGATGGTACTCTTCACACATCTGTGTTTTTCTTCCGATCTGTATGATGGTGTTCACAGATACAAATCAATTTCTTTAGACACCAAAATCAAAATCAACAATCAAAAATCTCCAATAAGACCACTGATTTAATGAAAAAAGGATGGACAATGACGAATGCTGGGAGTCTTTTTGATAGAATCGAGTACGTTGAGCTATGCAAAACTATAAGAAAACGTTTTCATTGCGCCGTTTCATGCAATTAGTGTAAAAAACAGCTGCTGGAAGAAAATAAGAGAATAAACAAAGCTAAAGACAAGCTGAAAAATAAAAAGACATCACGTTTGCTTTAACGCGTCTGAGTGGCACAGTGTGCAGGTCACGTACGGAAATGTTAAGTCTCAATCCCCAAGCCTTTTCACCAAGATAATAACTAAAATAATATTAAAAACATTGAATCATGCATGATTTAATGGGTTATATTCAGCTTGTTCAATACGCCATAGAAAGGAACAATGAATGCACCATATCACTGTGCCATATCACCATATCACTGTGTTATTGATTATAAAAAGGTATTTGACTCAAAATTAAAGCAAGCCATGATGGATGCATTGCTTAACCAATGAACAGACAGGGCTTATGTGAACATTAAGTGATCCCAATGAAACTCAATCAATTGATCCCAATGAATCCTAATTCATGTATGATGAAGCCTCAACGACAGTTCACATGGATGATTTTAATGTTAAAATCAATGTAGAACAGGGTGTATGGCAAGGTGACTCATTATCACTCCTGTTTTTTTCTCAGCCTGACTTGAAGAGGCAAAAGTAATCCGTAATCTCGATTTCGAACACGAAGGAATAAAAATCAATGGTGCATATTTAAGCCATCTTAGATTCGCAAATGAAATCGTTATTCTGTCACAAGGTCCAGATGAGCTCCAAAAATACATACATGAGCTGCAAAGGGCGGCAGAGCCAATTGACTTGAGAATAAACCTGTAAGAGGGTCAGGTTATGTTCAATAAATTTGTCGAGGATAGAAGAATTTATGTTTTAGAAGTGACTTAGTTACGGAAGTGAAACATGGAAAACAACTCACATCACACTCAGTTCAAAAACTTCGGGTAGCTCAGAGGGAAAGATAGGTTATATGTACGCTTGGCATTACAAAGCGGGATAAAAAAACCTGTACAAGGATCAGAGAGCAAACGAAAGTATGTGACATCATTGGAAGTGTAAACGAATTGAAATGGACGTGGGCAGGCCAAGAAGTGAGGCCATGTGACGACAGCTGCACCAAAATAATCCTGGGATCGATACCCCTTGATTATAAGCGAAAGAAGAAGAGAGCTCATCTTTAAACGCACAAACTAAATTTCACAGCGCTTGGTGGAAAAGTTTATGAATATTATTTCGGAATAAAAATTGGAGGTCAAGACATGGGCCCCTCATATATGCTATAAAACTTGTCTAACATTGTTATCAGGTTGAAGCATCACCTAGATGAGTTCTAAAAAATGATTCACTTGAGAAAATATCTTTCAGAAATCAAATCAATTTTTCTATTGGAACATTCGGTGTGTTACATTACTCGAAGAAGTTTACCACTAAAAACCAAATCACTTTATTTATCTTCTCGGCGGGCATTTCGCAAACCATGTTAACATCATCAGGATCTGATTCAATCTGTAACCACAATACATATTCAATACCACAATAACTCATTCTTTTTGCAAAACACTGAAATACATTGACACAAGATGAAATGTAACTTTCCCTGATTGGTATCCAAAATTGATCCAATTCATAAGATCATTTGTTATACCAGTATGTGAAATATTCTTTCTGAGTGTTAATCTTAAATCATTCCACGTTAAATTTAAAATATATTTGAAGTGTTTTTCATCAGCTGAAATGGAAGGTCTTCTAGAATATTTCAGCATCATTTCTCTAGAAAATTCGTTCTGATGAAAATTAAAAATTTACCACACCAATATTTTTCATTTTAACTTAACACAAGCAAACGTTTTTTTTAACTGTTCGATGTATTGACATGAAACTTTTTGCAAAAATGTCAAAGACAGTATTAATGATGTACTTTTTTTAATAAGGTTGATATGGGCAGATTAAATTAGAAATTGACTAGAAAATTTGAAACAAAGTAGTATATTTTTCCAGAAATTAATATCTAACTAGAAATAAATTGAAAATTTAATAAACATTAAAGAAATAATTAACGATGTAATAACCAAATATTCCAGTATCAAAAGTTCGAAAAAAGAAAGAAATAAACGAGCTTTTTAAAGGGCGAAACACGTAGTCGAGGCGTATTTATTTGAAGAATTTTCGATATTTATTTCCTTTCATAACAAAATCATTCAGATCCCGAACAGTTGTGGGACACATGTTCGTATCTGGGGTTTTGGTTCTAATTTACGACTTGTTTTTGTGTTCCGAACATATGTGGACGCTGAAACTGAATTTAGTTGATGCTCGTTGATAGAGTCGTCGTCTTTTGTCACTTGGGCCTCATTTAATATATTCTAAAAAACACCCATGTGGTATGTTTATTTGTTTTTCTATTATACATAATATGTAGTCTTCAATAAATGTTGCCGACCGCGGTGGTCCGGTGGGTTAGTCGCCCGTCTGGCAATCCAATGGTCCCGGGTTCAAATCCTGGTGCGGGCATGGATGTTTGTGTGCGTATTTGTATGTGTTTGTCGGTGTGTTGGTAAGTCACTAAATAACGCCTTTGAGCGTTGACGTGACTTAAATTAAAAAAAAAAATCAATGTTGGTATATTAAAGTACCTTTAAAATTACGTTTCCATAAACAGCTTCTTGTCATCACCTGGTGCTTAATCTGACTAATATGGTGCGTCTAATTTTAATAGTGCAGACATATTTTCAATGTGTAATATATATAATTTTTGTCAGTTGCTTGACCGGAACGAACCCCACCCATCCCTTTAACTGGATGGTATATGATGTTTCATCTCTCGATGTCCAGACTCTTCAGGGCGCCGACATCAACAATAGGGAGATCCCATCCAGAGCCAACATTCCCTTCTATTGGGCGCAGTCCAAGAAAATCTGACACTACATATATATATATATATATATATATATATATATATATATATATATATATATATATATATATATATATATATATATATATTTATATATATATGAGCAATGGTTAGTTGTTTAACCGGGAGGAAGCCCCACCCATCCCTTAGATTGGAGGGCACATGTTTCGTCTGTGTAAGACTCATCAGGGTATCGACATATGCTCTCTCGCCAAGAATAGGGAGTCCCTCTCCACATTCAAACAACCCATATTTTTGCCGACCTCTCATCGGATGGCTTTTAAATCGAGGGGGTTCCACAATCTCATCTGGAAGTTAGTTGCTTGACCGGGAGGATCTGACTACTGTTTTCTCGTTGGATGCTGTTAAAGAATTAACAAGAAATTAAAAATTAAAGAATTAAAAAACTCGATATATATATATATATATATATATATATATATATATATATATATATATATATATATATATATATATATATATATATATATACACATAGTGAAGTGGGTTCGTAGAGAAATCCGCCATCATCCGCCATCCAAAGCGTTATCAAGTGTCTCCCAAGAACGGTTTCTGGCCTTAAGCCGTCATCATACATCCTAGAACGTATCCGGCCTTATCCAGCCTCGAACTGATATGACTAAAGAGTGATTATTTGTCAGATTTTACACTTTTGCCTAGAAACATTCACAAATATGTAGAAAAAGGTCACACTTAGTACCGATCAACCGTCAAACCGATCAGCACGTTAACTACCATTTCGTTAGGCCTTAGACACCGTGGCTAGTAAAAAAAAACTAAAGTTGTTTCACTTGCACACACATACACTCTTGCAACTTAAGTAATTCTTGTTACTCGTCTTGTAACCTTCGTTTTATCAAAAATGTTGTTTTTAGAGCGTTGCAGATTATTGGAGACAAACTTTTTCGATTTTTCACTATCACTATCACTAATTTAATTTTCAAATCTTTCAATTCTTTCTACTTCTAAATTGTCTACTTGTTTTATGCTCAACCTTCGTTGTGAAACTCTAAATTTAAAGAGAGTTACAACTAAAAACGAGATCACTTTTCTAAACTTCTCGATGCGCATTTGCTCGCCATATAAGGAGTAGATTTGATATATGATTTGGTATTTAGTGGTAAATCTCTTCGAGTTTCTTGTTCTATGGTTTATCCGTTTATTCCAATATTGTATTGGATTAAAATAATTGTAATCCTTTATTAACACGTCGTATTTTCTTCAGTTCATCATTTAATACATCCTAATTATAATATCAATTTGCATCTGCATCTACTATTATTTTCATATCAACCACGCATAGAAACGGATTGAAACAATATTTAGCATTTGATGGAGTTCATCAAATGCAAGATTGTCTTCAGGCTCCAAATTATATATATATATATATATATATATATATATATATATATATATATATATATATATATATATATATATATATATATATATATATATATATATATATATATATATATATATATATATATATATATATATATATATATATATATATATTATATTTATTACAAGTGGTAATAAAAAATTATATTTGAAGGTGGATATTAATAAGTGTGAACTTCTTAATATAATATAATTCTAATATCAAGTCTTCTATCAGGCTTTAAATATTAGATGAGAAAATAAGTTCATTTGGTCTATATTTTCAGTATAGATTCAGTTGAGTTCGCTGGCTTTCAGTGCTAAATTTCACGTGAGTTCTCTGTGAGTGCAGGTTTATGTAGGATAGAAGTGTTGTTTATTTTACGTGACATATTATTTCGAAAAAGGCTATCGAGCTGCGACGGTTAAAAAAAAAGGAATGCTGCGTATATGGAGATGATGCATTAACAGGACGCCTCAAGTGGTTTGATAAATTCCTTTGCTATCCGTTTTCCCAAGTTGAATATTGCAGGTTTTGTGTTGATGGAGACGTGCGTTTAAACGATACACTACACGTTCTAATGTTAAAATTTATAAATATATTCCAATTAGCCTAACATTTAGAAAAATACTAATATAAAATATTTACAAATTAGGTCCCATTTATTCATTTATTAATTTCGTTTCATTTCGTTGATGACCTAGACCATTGCAGCAATGTTCGGTATTATAACGATTTTTTTCCTTCCGCATTTCCATGTTTATTTTTCGCTTAAATAAGATACTAACTGGACAAAATTGACTTTGAAATTACCGTTGCCCTCCAATTAAATGGCCATTATGGTTCCACCGACGATACACAAACCAGCAACGAGAAAAGTAGGAGAGCGAAAAAAAAGCTCCGGCAATTCGCGCTTGTTATCGAAAATTTACAAGGCCATTAAACGCCCTTGCACCCTCATTTGGCTGGGAAATATACCCAAAATTTATTCAAACGTACGTTGCTATATTGAGTTTTTTTCGGCGTTTGCCCTCTTAATCTTAAGGATCCGCACTTCAACTTTCGCCTGATAGGATTTTCGTAAGAATCATTCACAGCCATCAATTATAACGGTAAAGGTTGTATATCATTAGCTGTATAGCTATATGTATTATATATATATATATATATATATATATATATATATATATATATATATATATATATATATATATAATAAACAGTTCTTAATGAAATTGTAGCTGACCCGTGTATAAAGAACTCTTCAAATCCTTTTGTTGCAATTTTCATAATTTTATTACTCCATCTCCTTCTATCTGTGATCAGTTCTCTCCGTCCCTTTGCATTCAGTTTTCTTATATTTTCTTCCACGTATTTTCTCCATCTGACTCTGGATCGCCCCCTTGCTCTGTTTTGTGTTGGTTTCTATGTTATCTCTCTTATTGGTGTGTTCTTTTCTCTTCTCATTATGTGTCCGTACCATCTTATTATTTCTGCTTGTTTTCATGCTTTCTTGTCCCAAGAGCTTTCGATCTCAAAAGTTATCGGGGCTTTGAAGTCGTTTCCCATTTGCTCCCATTGGTGTAATCATTATTTTAAGTTTAAATATATTTAGTTTATAATTAAAACATACCTGTTATAAACCACACATAAATTAGTATATATATATATATATATATATATATATATATATATATATATATATATATATATATATATATGTAGTGCTAGATTTTCCTGGACTGCGTCCAGTGAGACAGCAGTAGTTGAGTGTCATCAGACACCCAACCGTTGGGTTCCACAATCTCATGTGGAACACACAACAACCTGCGTCTCCGCCTAAGTGAACACAAGAGACGAAACATATGTCATCCAGTTGAAGGGATAGGTGGGGCTCCTTCCCGGTCAAGCAACCAACAAAAGTGTTCATATATATATATATATATATATATATATATATATATATATATATATATATATATATATATATATATATATATATATATATATATGGGTTCCACAATCTCATGTGGAACACAACACAACCTGCGTCTCCGCCTAAATGAACACTTTTGTTGGTTACTTGATCGGGAAGGAGCCCCACCTATCCCTTCAACTGGATGACATATATTTCGTCTCTCGAGGTTCAGACTGGTATGGTATATGTCGGTGCCCTGAAGAATCTGAACCTCGGGAGACGAAACATATGTCATCCAACTGAAGGGATAGGTGGGGCTCCTTCCCGGTCAAGCAACCAACAAAAGTGTTCATATATATATATATATATATATATATATATATATATATATATATATATATATATATATATATATATATATAATATATATATATATATATATATATATATATATATATATATATATATATAATATATATATATATATATATATATATATATATATATATATATATATATATATAATATATATATATATATATAATAATATAATATAATATATATATATAATAACAATGGTCTCATTGGAAATTTGTGACTCTTTGAAGCATTTATCTTCAGATGATATTAAAGCCGCCATTTTAAGCACATTGTTGGCGATTTCTTCATATTGGTTTGTAATTTCCATCTCCTCCGGATCTTGTAATACAGCAAAGCGATTCGACAAAGCAATTTCAAAATCTCTGCCCCTCTCCAGCAGCTTCCCAGAATCTATTTTGTCTGTTACCTCTATTGTCCCGCTCACCATTTCCATATGGACTAGTTGCATTTTTTACCACTTCTTGCTTCTCCGATTCCGGCATTAAAGTCGCCCATCAGAATTTTATACATACACTTCTCTTTGTCTAAAAGTTGGGCTACATCATCTTAGCATTCCTCAATTTCCTCATCTCTATGGCTTATAGTTGGTGCATAAGCTTGGACGATTTAAAGCTTAAACTTTTTATTCAGCTGAATGACGCATTGGGCTAATCTGTCGGATGTACTTTCAAATTTGACTACACTATCTTTCAGCTCTCGATTGATGAGGAACCCAATTCCAGCACATCGTCCATTTTCCGTACCTCGGGTGTAGACTAGTTGGTTTTAATTTGATTAACTCTTCACCCTTTCTTCGTGTTTCACAGAGCACAATAATATCCCAATGTATGTTGTCAAGTTCGATTAACAGTCCTTGCAGTCGGGTCTCCGTCTTCATTGTCCGTATATTAAGCGTAGCAATGTCAAAATTCCAATGGCAGTCTGATCTAGCACCGTGATTCTTACCACCCTCTGCCTTGAGGCAGATCTTCCCGCTGCCACAGGTAGTTGCCCTTTGGCCTCCGGGGACTGAGGGCTGTGTTTGAAGTTGTACTGTCATGTTGAAGGCATGGACCGTAATCTGCCACGAGGTATATATGCCAACCTGAGTACGTTGAGTTTTTCAAAACTACAAGAAAACGTATTCGAGGGGAAACACACCGATTCAACATGCAGCTTGTGCAAAAAACTCTGCAATTCCCACTGAAGAACAAGTGCCGGATATCCTGGTGGAGGAAATGATAAAGGCTATAGACTCGATGAAAAATGGCAAGGCTCCATGAAATGATAGTTTAACTGTGGAGACGTTAAAAGCTGGTGGTCGGACTTTACATAAAACACTAGAAAAATTATATTCAAAATGTCTCAAACAACAAGAAGTACCCAGTTTATGGAAAAATGCAGAAGTGATTCTTTTACATAAGAAAGGAGCACGGAGAGATTTAAAGAACTACCATCCAATAAGCCTCCTATCAGTGGTATACAAACTTTTCAGCAAGACAATATCCAAAAGAATACTAAGAAAACTTAATGACGCACAATCAAGGGAGCAAGCAGGATTCAGAAGTGGATTCAGTACAATGGATCACATTCAGGTCCTACAGCAGATCATAGTAAGACAAAACAAATACACTATGCCACTGTGCATGGCTTTTATTGATTATGAAAAAGCATTTGATTCAATCTCAAAGCGGCCCATAATGAATGCATTGCTTAATCAAGGTGTGGTGAAAGCTATGTAAATCTACTAGGATCGATATATGATAAAGCTACAGCGACGGTCCAACTTAACGATCTAGAGGTTGGAATAAATGTGGAGCGGGGTGTATGGCAGGGTGAGGCAATATCGCCTTTTCTTTTCTGAGCCTGCCCGGAAGATATGTTCCGTAATCTGGATTGGGAACAGGATGGAATAAGGATTAATGGTGCATACTTAAATCATCTTAGATTCGCAGATGATATCGTTCTTCTTTTACAAGACCCAAAGAAGCTGCAAAGACTTATACAAGAGCTGCAAAGGGCTGGGGAACCATTCGGCTTGAAAATAAACTTAGAATAAAAGGATTTCTACTTTAGGAACGCATTTGGAAGTTGTGGATCACTATATCTATCTTGGACAGAGAGTTTTAATGGAAGGGGGTACCGTCCGGGAGGTGGAACGACGCGTTAAGTGTGGCTGGCAGGCATTTGGCACGCTCAACATAGTGTTTAAGAGCATACTACCATTTTATACCGTTATGACATATGGAAGTGAGACCCGGACACTCACATCACAATCAGTTCAAAAACGTCTAGTAACACAGAGGAGAATGGAAAGATATATGCTTGGCATTACTAGACAGGATAGAAAGACCTGCACATGGATCAGAGAACAAACGAAAGTGAGTGACATCATTGGAAGAATAAAGTAATTGAAATGGAAGTAGGCAGGTCAAGTAGCGAGGCGATGGGACGAAAGATGGACCAGGGCGGTCCTGGACTGGATACCGCTTGATCGCAACACGATGGATTGATGACATTATTAAGTATATTGGACCCGAATGGCAGATGAGAGCTCAGGACCGCGACAATTGGAAGCATGCTGGAGGCCTTCATCCTACAGTGGATTGATACGGCTCGATGATCAAACTTCTTTAATTCGTGTCATCTCTATCGGTATGCTGAGCTCAAGGATTTCTCAATTCTCTCTTTTGAAATTAGACGTAGAATGTCAGTTCCTGACTACACCTGACCTGTGTTTCCTGAATAACAGTGACATTTTTCACCTACTGAATTAAAAAATATAAAAATATACGAACTATTTTAATTAATATGCATCCTTTATTAATTAACAGTTTATCGAATCGTCTTTGAATTTTAAAATTTCACCATTTGCCATTTCCATAACGCTTATTCCAAAAGTAAAATAAATATTCCCCACTTTTCTTTTCCTGGACGTATGTAAGCTTTGGGAAAAGATATGTTCCCCGAGGATCTATCATTCTTGTTTTTTGGCGAATATATTGGCAATTTTCTCAATTTCAACTAAATATAAGAAGTATTTCAAGTGGCGTTTTATGTAAAACAAGCATTTTTTGCTCGTTTATTTCAAAATATATTAAGCAATAGAACATCTACAAACCACTACATTGGTAAATTGAATTAAACCTTTGAATATTAGATCAATAGAGTTTTGTAAAGTAAACTAAACAGAATTTATGGAATGTTACGATAAATCTTGTTCCATTTGTCAAAATATTGATCCTATACAATAATCCTATAGTACATCGTCATATACAATGAAATATTTAGAATTCAGACAACATCTCTTTTTAACGGAAAGTTTGGAAAAATTCAAATGGCAAGAAAAGAATGATACACAAAAATATAATTACATGCCATTTGTTGACTGAGAAAGTTATTTAGTACTGAACCATTCCACATATTTACCTGACATGGTTTCCATAAGCTATCGCCAGTTTTGGTGAAAGATTTTAAAGTCATTAAAAATTAATTCCTGAAGGATTTCAAAAGATTTTGCAACCGCTTTGAGTGTTGTATTGGCTCACAATGAAATGGAGTCTTTCAACAAAGCGCCCCTTAGGCCACGTCAATTCTACCTTGGTTAAGGCCAGAGGTCTTCTGGGTTAGGTAATCAATAGCCAATGAACGTGATTCAGAACCCACCTGAAGCTTTAGATTCAATTACAAACTACCGCCATAAGCTCTGAATAGGTTCAAATCCACAAACCAAACCTTTCTTTAGAGCGGTTATATATTTTCAAGATCACAGAATTAGATCTGAGACATAACTTCGTTTTTCTTTTATTTCTGACAGTTTATCAAATGATAAATGAGCTGAAAAAGGTACACTCAATCTTCCAATGATCATCTTATGATCAGGTGCGTTGTACCTTGAATGAGGATATGAAAATAATTAATAATGCTGTTTATATTGAGAAGTATTTGTTCAGCGCTGGATATAACGAATATTATGAATATATTTGAAGACATATACAGGGTCAGGTAAACGTTTTTGACAAAATTATGATAAACAGCCACTTATGGAACGACTAGATCACAGCCATATCAAAAAAACTGTATGGCTCTTAAAATTAAATTAATGAGTTATATGTGAATTACGACGAAATTGAAAACTGACAGTTGATTAACAAGTTCTGCCTGTTATGTTGTTAGTCAATAAATGGTACCCCAAAAATAATTTTGTAAAGTGTAACTTTTTAATAATTAATAAATGCAGTATTCATATAACTAAATATTCATATAATAAATATAATCATGACATTATTCGTCCGTATAGTCCCCTTAAGCTCAATACTTTTTTTCTCCAGTGGCGCTCCAATTCTTTTATTCCATCTGTGAAGTGATTTTCTGGAAGCCTTTCAAAATACTCATCTACGGCTGCTATAATTTCTTCATTTAATGAAAAAATCTTGCCATGTGGTTTTTTTTTATGTTTGGGAACAGATGATAGTCAGAGGGGGGCAGATCTGCTGAATATGGTGGGTGCTCCAACAATTTGTAGTGTAACTCCTTCAAATTGGCCATTGCAGAACACCTCTGTGAGCCGGTGCAGGCAAACTAGGTTTTTTTCTCACGAATTTTTGCGTCCAATTGATCCGAAAGGTTTGAATAATACTGTCATGTTATTGTTTTATCGGTTTGAAGGTAATTAATTAACAAAATGCCTTTGCATCCCTAAAAATTGATGCCATAACCTTTTTGGTCTATTTTGACCACTTTGCGTTCTTAGGAGCTCAACTGGGCTCAGTCCACTCTGCGGTTTGTTGCAAGTCTCATCCACAGTGACGTTTAAAATATATTTTATTCTTTCGAAAAAAATCCAAATGTTGGTTAGAAAGTTTTACACGAAGTCGTTTTTGTTCAGAATTTAAAAATCCTGCATCTATCTTGCACATAGCTTTCTCAAGCCCAATTCCTTTTTCAAAATATGAAACATCTATTCAGTTGAGATGTCCATGGCCTTAGCAATTTCACCCAAAGTCAATTGTCTGACATCCATAACCATATAATGTATAGAATTAATTATTTGTTCGATATTTGCACTTATTAAACATCCAGAACGAGAATCCAGGCTTGTACGACCACGTTAAAACTCACTTGCCCACTTACACTTTAAAAGAGCTGACTCCCCTAATACATTTATCATTTCACTATGAACTGGTGTTTTTGTACGAATGAATTGACAGTTCAACTAGAAACTTCACATATGCTCATATGAAGGATGAAACTTCTTCGATTGAAGAGTCCAACTGACCAGTTGGACTCTTCAGTCGAAGCAGACTACACTTGAAAATGCCAAATGAGATTTTGGCGAAACGTCGTGACCCTTCAGAGAATCAACGGATCGACACCCGGATATTAGATGTAACATATATATATATATATATATATATATATATATATATATATATATATATATATATATATATATATATATATATATATACAAACACTTTAAGAAAAGGTTGCGGATTTATTGATACATTGGTTTATACATATATCCTTCTTGATGAGTAGCAGTAGATGAACTGTAAGAAATACAAATAAATGCGATGCGGAATTTTGAAGATGTGCTCCGAATGAATGTATAGCAAAAATGGCGTAATTTTTAAATATTTCTTCCATAATGGAATAATCAATGTATATCTGTTAAAACTGTGTTTATTATCGACAGTATTAGTCTCAACAAATTTTTTTTTATTGAAAATCACAATCACAATAACTTTCACTGAATTGAAATATATGTATACGTTCTTTTCGCATCACTGATGTAAATATTTTTTTATATTGTTAAAATTTAAGTAATTGGACTTATTTTTGCTGTGAAGATATTCCCTTAACATTATTAGTTCTTTTACCCTCTATACATCCTCATTTAATGCTACAAATGAGATAAGAATTATTACCATAAAAAGTAACAACAAAATACGAGAAAAAATCGTCGGAATGTAGCATTGCATCAATTGCTGTGTTACCCATTCGCAAAGCTAGGACAAAAAGCAGGTACAAAATAGCATCTTTTTACTAATGAAAACTGTTAACACTTAAAAATTAATCGGTTTCATGTAAATGAATTGAAAGAAGCTCGATCGTGAAGGTGACGAGGGCACTGTACGTGGAGAATCAAAGTATGCGAGTTTATTTTTAATCAAAAACATATTATATTTCTTTCTTCGTTCCCCGATTCCATCTCTAACTGAAAATTAGAAATTAAAGGCGAGAAAGTTTGTCGGTTAGTTCATTCAGTCATCAAGAAGGTGGAAAATGAGTATGATTATGTTGGAAAATTTGAGGTTTTTTTCTGAGGTTTGCCGATGAAAGAAGTAAAATTGGATTAGGTTTCTTGTTTATATTATTCGGCGAAGATTAATATCGAAACGAGCAAATAAAAGTTTTTTTTTTAATAAAACTTTTTACCCGAGGCCGCGAATATAATATATTAGATCGATGATACGGAATTTGGAAAATAATAGGTGTGGGATTTATTAGGTCAGCAAAAAAGTTCTATGCTTTTTTTTGCAAAATTTAATCTCTATTTAAAAACAAACAAACGAAAATATATAACTAGCGAAATATTGTTCAAAAAATTAATGTGTTTAATAAAAAATATACAATAAAATATTCAAGGGTATACTTAAAGTATTGGCGTTTTTTTATACTTCACTCCTCAGAGGTTTAATTCGATTTCAACTTTTTACTTTTTTCCGACAAATAAACACTCCTTTTTTGATGTTATAGTGGTTTCACTGTGAAATATTCAGTCGAGGGTTTTTAACAACAACCTTAAAATGAGTGATACAAGTCGCAAGATCATGGCAATTTTAAGACATTATTTTAAAAAAGCAAAGCGACTGGGGCCGCTCATGAATTTTGCGAAGTTTAGGAAGAAGGTGTCGTATCCATCAACACGGTCCAGCTCTGGTTCAAAAAGTTTCAGAAACGACACGTGAGTCCTGAAGATGCGAGAAGAACGAGATCGTTCGATGCCGACATTTTCAGCGGAGCTGTGGCTGCAGATCCTAAAATAAGCACTAAGAAACTTTCAGCGGAATTAGGAGTATTCCCTTTTCAGTTTACGCAGATTGTCTCTACATAATTGTTTCGACTTTTTTAATCTTTTGAGGAGGTTCAGTAAGTCATTCGTCTTCAAGACAAATCTTTTTGGTGAAGTTTAATAAGGAATTATTTCATTAAGAAAAATTATGGCCTTCTGTTTTAAATTACAACTGGAATTACAATAATGTGTTTATATAACTAAACGCAAAGAGCTTTACCACTAAATACAATATCATTTGCTTTTATTTTTTTGATACACGTTTCACTAATTGTGTTGGCGTAATCAGGAAGTGATTCATCTCCTGATTATGCTAACATGGTTAGGGAAACGCGCGTCGACAAATTGAAAACAAGTGATTTGATGTTTAGTGGTAAGTCTTTTTGAGGTTAGTGTATCACGCCAAAGGTTCCAATAAAAGTTGACTTTCTTATCGCGTTTTAAGTTTTTAGTTAAAACATCGAATTATCGAAAAACTCGCATGAGAGTGAAATCCCACTAAATCCACTTCTAATGCGTTGCAAACAGCGCCTAATCCGTTCCAATCAATCGCAATTTCACAATAATATGATCTAACATATTTCACGGGGCGACATTTGCAAATTTCTCTTCAAAACGTCTTCAAAACAGAATTGCACTGTCAATATTATTGATTCTTGCTTGAATACTTTGTGAAAAATATATTAAATGTCTATTTCGTGGATAAAAGAAGTGATTTCCTGATCCGGAAAGTTGGAAACGAAGTGTTAGTAAAGTAAAAAGGTATTTTCACTTTAAAATTATTTCAACTAGCATGCATACACTAGTATGCAACTAGCATGCAACTAGCATGCATAGCAAGCATTTCCTTCCTTTACGGTTCTGGGCTTTCCTCTACCACTCGGGTCCTATATACTTAACGATGTCATCAATCCATCGAGCTTTCGGTCTTCTTCGCGGCCGTTTGCGATCAAGCATTATCCACTCCAGGATTGTCACACACTTTCGTTTGTTCCCTAATCCATACGCATATATATATATATATATATATATATATATATATATATATATATATATATATATATATATATATATATATATATACCTAAAATGTATATACCTAAAATGCAATCATTGCACAAAATTCTTCATATCTCTTGAAAAATGATGTTTTGATATTTCATAAGGCATTCTATTCTCAGAGTAACAATATTCAGCAGGATAATTTCATAATAAAAAGGAAAGGAGCTGGTAACAAATCCTTAAGCCAGTATCAGAATGGCATTTGAAATTCAACCAGTGATGAAGGTCCATTATAGGTGAAGTGAGTTATCTTACTGTTCAGACACAGGTGTAATCAAAGAAATCTTTAAGAAAAACCAGACTGCTTTCAATATACAGCCACAAGGAATTCCTACCGGATTGAAACCGAAAGATCTAAAGATGAGGGACTTAAACAACCTATTAAGCAAGCACTATGGATCGGAGTAGAAAAAACTAGAAAATCTGGAATATTATTAACATGTGTTTTACAAATTCTACGATAGTAATATTCCCAGTGATTCCGATGAAACCAGTGAAGACAAAGATCATTTTTTTGCGAACAAACTGAAGATATGCCATGCCATTTCTAAGAAAAAAGTTTCCTTTTTTTATAATATAAAATTTGATTCATTTCTGTTACTTTCATCTTGAAATCACGCCAAATCAATTTTGTTTGTTTTCAAATTGCACTTAATCCACAGTTTGATAGCAAACGTTACCAAAAAGCCCTAGTAACCAAGCTGGATAACACTAGATGGTCTCTGAGAGAGTTTTTACATTGCCAATTGGTAGGCTTCACGAGAGACTGAAAAGGTAAAGCGCAAACCAAGATTTGTCAGCACAGAGTTAATCGGTGGTAGTTGCTTTAAGGATTGACACATCTCAGTCTCATATTATTGAGATTAATGCAAGACTATTAAATATATTTAATATTTCTTCTGGGCATTTTAAAAAAAAATATCTCTTTCACACTCATCCAAATTATCACAAAAGAAATATATTTCTTCTTTCTACAAAAATACGAAGACAAATATTCTTAACATAAATATCAATATTCGGATTCAAGGGCAAAACCTCCCGTATATTGCAGTAAAATAATACATCACGTACCTTATTAGGTCGTATAAACTACGGGTTTCTTTTGAAAAATACCACACCTATCAACTTCCTATAAATGGCTACAATATCATATAAAGACCTTTGTGCCCGAGCGGAATTTCGTTGAAAGAGTTTCGACTTTATACCCCGGAAAACTTCGGGAGATATATAGAAATACCACAGCTTTCTGAAATTCTATATTTATTCGCGGTTCTGCGATTTAGATTGAAAAATCGATAGATATCTGATATAATTCTCGACGGTTTATACCAAATCAGGCGTGTTGATTCAATTATTGACCTGATCAAGGAAAATGAAACAAAACTTACTGTTATTTTTGCTGATTTGGATTGTTGTTTATTTATAACTCACCTGGAATAAAGAAAATGTATATTAAAATGATGTTTTTAATTTATCTTACACAATACTTTATTTCTTCTAGGTTAATAGTAACTCCGAATAATACGAATACTGAACCCTAATAAAAGTTATCATATAGCCTCCATTATCTCCCCAACATACCCCCAGAGCATAATTATGGCTAACCCTGCTACTTTAATAAAAATTGTTGATAATTCACATGAACAATATATCACAAACCTTCAGTATTACACAATGGTGTATTTGCATTTTTGAGGTACTTAGTTATTCACTGTTTCAAAAATTTAAACTTGGAGGTTATTCATCGAAATAGAGGCCTTGCGATCTTGCAGCACGAGAGTTTTTTGAGAGTTAACCAAAGCTGGAAAAAAACCCATTTTTGTTGATCAATTCTTCTATTGGAACCTTCGCTTTGAAACACTAAACTTGAAGGGATTTACCTCTAAATACCAATTTACTTTTTAAAATTCTCGACGCACGTTTCGTCAGCCATGTTAGCATCAGGAGATGATTTAATCTGACTTAAGATTAAGAAAATGCGTCGAGAAGCTTAAAAAAGTGATTTGGTGTTTAGTGGTAAATCTCTTCAAGTTTACCATTTTTGTTGTTGAAATAAATCCATTTTTCATTATAGGAAGTAATTCGTATGATAAATCGAAAATCAATGGGGTTTTTGAGGAGAGTTTTACACACTTCAACCAGAAACGTGGGAGGCTTGCAGCAGCAAGAGTTCACGAGGGATGCTTCCATAACTCTTTGGCACCATTCCTATGCCTCGCAAATAACAATTAAAGGTAGTTAGAACACTTCTAATTCCATTAAAACTGTCTTAGTGCTAGTTCTGGCATTTGTAATAACAGTTCCTCTTCAAACATCAGCATAGAGATGACCTGATCTTCCCCTATTTTCAAGACTCACATCTCCCTCCTGGAACTTGCGGATTTGAAACCTTTGAAACATTGCGGCTTGATATGGCATATTCTCCCCCTACCACGCAAATATCTCAGTCGGAGAAGCCCCTTTTTAAATAATGTCCGAAAATGTTGCGACTTATTTCACTCATTTTAATATTTTTGTTAAAAATCGTCGACTGAATGTTTGAAAGAATTTTTATTGATAGGGGCAAAAAGTTCAAATCGGATCGGATTATTCATAAACAAACGAAAAAATATAAATATTTTTCTTACCTCCTAGGAAAAACAAACTTTTTTATAAAAAAACATATGAAAATGTACATAACATTATTATAAGAAAGATTTATCCGACCATAGACAAGCCTACTGAGCTCTGTAATTAACAAGATCTATCGCTTTAGATAATACAAATAACATCAATAGATCCATAAAAAATGCTGAAAAATATAAATTAATGAATTGATTAAGAACACAGAAACAATATCCAGACATAATTAAAACTCATATGATATTTAAATGGTGAATAATGATAAAATCAATGCAATTATAACTAAACTATAAAATTAATAAGAAATAACTTCCAAATTTGATCAAAACAAGCTTCCTGAAGAGGGTCAAAATGAAATTAAAAAGTAAACTATTACTATAGAAATGCATCTGAAAAAAATCGAAATAAAAACAAAAATAGTAAATAAGAAATTAAATAAATACTCAAGTTTCAAATTACATCAACATTAATTACAGTTAAAAAAGTCTGAAATATTTCTTACAGCTTTAAAAAGAATTCCAAAATTCTTCGAAATGTTTTTTAAAACAAATATTTTTTCGCTTGAGATAATAGGGCAATATTATATTATAATAAAAATGTCATTGTACACTAAGTAAAGACTGGTGTATTAATTAGACTGGACTATTAATTAGAATGTTTGTTACAATATTTTTTGAAATATTATATAATTATGATAGAAAAGTTAAACCAAACATAATATCTCTTAACAAAATCTGAAGTTTTCCCTGCTGTAATTATATTTTAATTGGGCCTTTATATTCCTCCAGAGTGTAGTTGGTTCGTCTTTTTCTTCTCGTTCTCCAAGACTGCGTCTATCTTAAAGTTGCCGTTGGCACGGTGCACATTTACGATAATAATTAGTAAAAACTTCGACAGTTGTTTGCGTCTTAAACATCACAACACTTACGTTTTAGGAAAAATTACGTTACAGATGTTTACAACTTGATCCTTGGAAATGTTTTCAACAAAAATAGTTTTCTTCATATGAGGTATTAACGGTTTTATAACACTGCAGTTAATATTTCTTTGTCTATTAAAGAAAACAGTTGCATAAAACTTTTCTATTCATTTAAAATCTTAGGTGGAATTGTCTGAATGCATATATATATATATATATATATATATATATATATATATATATATATATATATATATATATATATATATATATATATATATATATATATATATATAGGTTCTAGGGGGTAGAACCGCGTTTTAGATTTGTAAAATCTAGACGTTTCGGTTTCCATTTTGAAGCCATTTTCAAGAGAATCTAGTTCATTTACTCCGAGGCCTCATTCTGTCTACTCCGCAGAGTTCACGACTAGAAAAGGACGGGGACCTCTACATTAACAGGTGAGGTTTTGGGTGGGGCGCTCGGTTGAGGTGTGGAGGTGAGACGGGAGGTAGACGTTTGACTGGAAGGCTTTCGGATGGGCAATTTGGAAATAAGCGGTTTCCATGTATTTGGAACTCTAAGACCGTCGTCCCTCTTGTGTAAGCAGTCTGGACGTTTTTCGATCTCAATTGCTTCACGAATTATGCGGGGTGTGTAGGAATATATAGGTGCGATTATTTTGGCCTTGTCGAAATCTATTTTATGACCCGTTTGTTCATAATTTTTACACGCTTCATTAGGAAAGGTAATCAAATATAGAGAACATAGTTTAGTTTTGGAATTAGATTAAATCATCTCCTGATGATGCTAACATGGTTAACGAAATGTGCGTCGAGAGGTTTCAAAAAGTGATTCGGTGTTTAGTGGTTAATATATTCGAGTTTAGTGTTTCACACGGAAGGTTCCAATAAAGGAACTGAAATTTTAAGGTAGTTCAACAAATCAGAAGAGAATTAAGGAAGTTATGTAAGAAGAACACCTCACCCCCAGGACGTCTTACACCGAGGGGTACAAAGGCCTTGACTTAAAAAAAACTTTTGAACTTATCCAATCCCTTTCAATTAATGGAAACCCAAAGATGTGAGATATAAAAAAAAAATTTTAGAGCTTCTAATAATAAATTTAGATTTGATTGTGGATATACAAGAGAATTACTGAAGTGAATATTGAGAATTATAGAAAATTACAGAAGAAAATTTAAGGAGATCGAGATGTAAGCGTTTAGCCTAGCATTAGAAACATCTAGATAAGATAAATCTCAGACAACCGATTGGAATTGAGTGCTCTCGGATGCAGATATCGAGAGAACATAGTTTAGTTTTGAAATTCGATTAAATCATCTCCTGATGATGTTAACGTGGTTAGCAAAACGTGTGTCGAGAAGTTTCAAAAAGTGATTTGGTGTTTAGTAGTAAATCTCTTCGAGTTTAATGTTTCACACCGAAGGTTCCAATAGAATAATTCATATTTGAAGGTAGTTCGACAAATCAGAAGAGAATGAAGGAAGTTGCGTAAGAAGAACACCTCACCTCCAGAACAGTCTTATACAGAGGGGTACAAAGGCCTTGATGTAAAAAAACTTCTAAGCTTATCCAATCCCTTACAATTAATGGAAATCTAAAGATGTGAGATATAAGTAACTTTGGATGAGATACCCCAAGACCGTGGTATGTTATAGATACCTTCATGTTGAAAATAAATAAAATATAATAACTAATTCATAATAAGGGATGAGCAAAAATACAACCTTCTTGCTGCATCATGTTTCCTGTTATAATTATATTTTAATTAGACATTGATTTTCCTCGAGAGTGTAGTAGATTATTTTTTTTTTCGTTCTCCAAGATTGCGTTTATTTTAAAGTTCCCGTTGGTATGGTGCACATTTAAGATAATAATTGGTAAAAACTTCGGCAGTTGTTTGCATCTTAAACCGGCGGAACACTTACGCCTTAGTTATAATGAGTTTACAAATTTCTACAACTTAATTCGAATCCGCCATTTAAAGCTCGTACAAAAGTTCACCTGCAACATCCTGGTAGTGGGGACGAACCATCTATAGAATACTGTAAATTATGAAGGCGGTTCGGATGGTAGAAGTTTCGAGCACGGATGGGTATTTAATAAGTCGCAAACTTGAAATAATTACAGGTTTAGAGCTTCTAATAATAAATTTAGATTTGACTAAAATATTGTGCACTTGTCTTACGTTAACTTATATTAAATTGGTAAGATATATCCCAAATATAAAAGGTACACAACTTTGCTCCCGCCGTTTTTTTTTCAAAATTTAAGGCTTTATTGGAAAAAACTGGTTATACATTTATGATTCAAAATATTGTCCAAAGTGGGCCATTACTTTCGTCCGTCTTTCAGGCAGTATTCGAATCCCGCGTTGAAAAAAACTGGTCATCTTTTGAAGCGATCCACGAATCGATCCAATTTTTAACTTGGATACTGGTCAGCCAGGCTGTGTGCCATCGATCGAAACTGGTGATAGTCAGACGGAGCTAAGTCTGGAGAATACGGTGGGCGGGGTTAGAGTTTCCATTTCAACGTTTCCAAATATTTTTAACCGCTTTCGCAACATGAGGCCGAGCATTGTCCTGCTGCAAAATCACTTTATCGCGTCTTTCGCCGTATTGCGGCGATTGTCGTCGATATTTGTCTTTCAATTCTCAGCTCAAACGCATTAATGGCGTTCGATAACGATCTCCTGTGATTGTATCAGACGACTTTTACAGCCCATAATACACTACACCCAGCCGGTTCCACCAAATACAGAGCAAGACCTTAATAAATAAATAAATATTCGGTTTGGCCATCGGCGTGGAAGCGTGGCCGGAATATCCCCATCATTTTCGACGTTTGGGGTTATCGTTATAAACCTATTTTTCATCCCTAGTCACAATTCGATGCAGGAATCCTTTCTGTCTTTGCCTTTCAAGCAACTATTCACAAGCAAACAAACGGCGTTCAACATCTCTCGATTTCAACTCGCATGACACCCAATATCCTTGCTTCTGGGTCATTCCCAGGTCTTTGAGGCGTTTTGAAATTGCTTGTTGAGTTACTCTCAATGATTTTGCACGAACTCTTCGTGACTTTGATACGAGTCTTCAGTAAGCAATGCCACTAATTATTCATCTTCAAAAACTTTCGCACTTCGACGGCTATGTCGGTCTTCGACTTGAAAATCACCGCTCTTGAAGCAATGAAACCACTCGCGATACGTTCTTTCACTCATAGCGGCCTCATGATAAGTGTTTGAGAGCATTCAGTGAACCTCAGCCGCAGATTTCTCTATATTAAAGAAATTAATTAACACCTCCCGTACATGATACAATTTGGCTCATAAATTGACATTTTTAATCGCGAATATCTTTATGCTGTAAACACAAATCGACCATGGCTATGTTTACAAGATGTCTAAACCTAATCTACCGCTAATCCCATCTATAAGAAAACAGCGGGAGCAAAATTGTGTACCTTTAATATTTTGGTACGACGATTGCATTGAATTTTATGATATAATAATTTAATTTTAATAATAATAATCTTTTGTATAAAGGGTCTTTTAAATTGGGTGGGTTTTTTAATTTTTGAATAAAACATAGAATTTGCATTGATTTAAAAAAACTTTTTATTGATAATTGAAGCATAATGTATGACATTTAAATACGAAGAACTATATCTGCCAAATGACTACCTCTTGCAGACCCACAGACGTCCACTGTTTTATCAAAATATAGGAAGACATTTTGGCACAACCGTGGCTCTATCTCATCAATGACTCGAATAATTTCACCCTTTAGTCCACGGATCGATTGTGGATTGTTCTTATAGAATTGGCTTTCGGTAACCTCAAAGAAAATAGGCCAATATGTCAAATCACTTAATCTTGGTGCCGAATTAACATAACCGGTTCTTGTAATAACTCGCCCTGGAAATTTTTCTTTCAATAAATTAATTATTTCATTAGCAGAGTGAGGTGTAGCGCCTCAAAATTACTGTATTACAAAAGTCCAGTTATCATCTCACTATATTGACCACCATTCAGAGTTACATCTTCATCAGCAGCATTCTGAAAGAAATACACCTCCTGATCATGATGCACGTCAAACAGTAACTAGTTTATTATGTAAAGGTTTCTCATG
The DNA here is from genome assembly GCA_031761425.1 of Cosmopolites sordidus. Taxonomy (NCBI): domain Eukaryota; kingdom Metazoa; phylum Arthropoda; class Insecta; order Coleoptera; family Curculionidae; genus Cosmopolites; species Cosmopolites sordidus. Next base: position 919,288 of record JARFXV010000530.1, on the reverse strand, counting down.
AAATAATCGTGAATTTTCCTCATCCCAAATATGGTTATTTGTTTATTAACATAGCCACGAATTTCGAAATGTGCTCCATCTGAAAAGATGATTTTTTGAGAAAAATCATCTGTCTGTATTTTGATCCAATTGACAAATGTACGGCGTTCTGAATGATCCAGTGGCTTTAGATCCTGTGTTATTTGAAACGTATATGCCTTTAGAGCTAAATCCTTTCGTAAAATACGCCATATTGTAGATTTACAGAGTCCAAATTGTTGTGAACTTGGACTAATTGAATTTATGAGTCTTCAGCAACACTTTCACGTACCAAATCAATATGCTCACGTGAACGACCACTACAACCATATATTGCTCTTATTTTATCTCCCATCAAACTAGTTTCTTGAAATTTTCGAACAATTGGATTGATAGTGCTTTCAGATATGCGATTATGCAAACCGTAAATATCACATAATTTTCTAAAATTGTCCACTGAACGCCCATTTTCATAAGATAATTCCATTCCATAAAATGACTCCATTTTTATAAATGTTAAAAGTAAGCAAATTCACAACCCCATCTGTGTTTTTTTTTCAAGAAATACAAAAATCGCTCAATTTTTAAGACACTTTATATACAGAAATACAATATTAGTTTAAAACAGGAATCTTGAAACTACGGTCAACTGTTCAAATACTGAGTGGTTTCTAGACAAGATATAGTTTACTTTGTTAAACCAATTGTATCCAAAAATTAATTTATTGATTATTAGTTTCAAAAATTCTTACACACTTATTCTTCGAGATCATTTCCCTCATCTTCTAGATCTAGATCGAAATTCGATTCTAGATCGAAAAAAACTTCTTGCTTTTGCCACATGATCAATGTGGTTTTTTCAACTTCCTCAAGAGATGTAAAGCAGCTATCAATTAGATGATGAAAATCTCTTCTCTCAGCTCGACTCAGTAATCGTCTCCAAAGCTGTTTTGCTGTACGTAGCCGTGCCTTGTCCTGAGGCTAAATGACTTTCTATTTTCTTTTGTCGATTTTTTTGCCTCTAGAGTGTCTCTAACACCAGTTAGTTTCTTCCAATCGTATCTAGGTTGGAGAAACTCATAATATACGACGCCCAGCTGATACCAGCAAAAATTTTTGATGTGGATATTTGAATAACCAGCACTAATTGATGACTCATCAGTATTAACCCACAATTTTCGCCTCTTTAGAGTATCGTAGATAATCCATTTCTGATCACAGATTACAGCCTTATGCAGGAAGTCCTTTTTCTTGAATCTGGAGAAAAATGATACATCAAAAAGTCTATTTTTATTCTCAACTGTGAGTTTATACAAGACTCAACGATTTTTTTTTAATTTTCTTTTCTGTAAACTTTTAGAAATGGCTGCAATGTTACCTCAAGTTTATGTTTGAGCTCTAGCTCTAGCTAACGTACAAGGATTTTCTGCACTCCAAATTTCTAGTTCGGAATTATTGAAAGTACTTCTTACAAGCCGCGCACTTCTTTACAGCTGGGAAAAATTCTGATTAGAACATGTTCTGCACTCGGTGAAATGTAGAGGTCAACAATAAATTGGAGACTCAAAACAATTTTTTAAGTTTTCAAATTGAATTTCCAAAATGTCAATATTTGAAATTGTGTTGGCTTCTACTTGAGATAAATGTATTACAAATGTTTAATAATAGGCCTATTTGTCAATATTTTCACTTTAATATACTGAAACTATTCACAAAAAAGTCAAAGAGAAAAGTTAATAATCAATGTCAGGTAGCTTCTCATGAACAATGTACTAAACAAAATTTCGTACAGTACAAAGAAAAGTGTTTATGTCATATATGTGAAGAGTATGTTGGAGTAGTGGAAGAATATTAACTTGAAAATACATTATATCAGCAAAAGGGAAGTATTTACAAAATTGAAGGAGAATTACTTGACAAAACACTACATGAACTTATTAACAGGCATTCATTATTAAAGAAGTTAGACCGCTTACAGATGTGGAATTTAGTAAAAAATACATTATAAGAACGAATAAATATCAAATTCCGAATGTAATAAAGAGATTTAATGGTGTAAAACTTATCTGCAAATACAGTTTGAAATTCGCTAACGACTCCTTCGATGCTCTAAAACTACATAATTCACATAACTAGAACAAACCAACAAAAAAAAACAAAACATTGCATTAACGAACAAAATTGTCTCGGTTTCGTCAATCATAGGACTAACAGTAGTTTGTTATTTTGCTTTAAGATCATTTGAGTAGATTCCAGGGTCATCATTTGTGAGCTTTTTTGTTTGATTCTTGTGAAATAGTATGAAATTCATTACGCTTTTTACGACAAAATTCTTCAAACCAACTATGTACACTTCTATTTGATGGTGCTGCATTTTCAAAAGTCTTACGAGGACGTTCACCACACCACTTTTTAACTATATATATATATATATATATATATATATATATATATATATATATATATATATATATATATATATATATATTTCGCTCAGACTGAAAACTATAAAAAATGGCTACAAATATTACCTTTTAAAATTTTGTTTACATATCCCCAGTGTTAATACCGAATGAATCATTTAGTTACATGTAGAACTGGCCAAAAAAAAACAAACCTTGAGTGAACACAAAACAACTCTATTATTTTGCCTAATTACCTTTTTCTTTGTGTAAGTGAACAAGAACAACCATGTAATTCTGACTACCGTCTCACGGTAACTTAAGAAACCGACCGTAATGGCGTAATTCTACCTCATAATCCATGGGAAGTTTATCTCGTGCATTGTTGGGGACACGTTCGAGATATCTGAAAACATGGCGGTGGCTTGAGCAACACGAGAAATCGTGCTGGTACAGAATTGGTACAGCGGAAGTTGCTTTACGCTGATGTTTTTTTTTATTCTTCGATGATAAACTGGTCTTACACGACAATTTGTCCGTAATATTGTTAGAAATGTCGTGTGTGCAAATGGAAATTTAATTACACAGTTAGATGTTTGTTTTTTGGTCGTATTTTCCTCGTTAAAACTGTCTTTCCCATCGTACCATCGACATAGATTGCTACATATATTAATATATATATATATATATATATATATATATATATATATATATATATATATATATATATATATATATATATATATATATATATATATATATATATATATATATATATATATACAGGGTGTTTTCAAGGTTGAGTCAATTGTTTTAACGGGGTGTAGAACTCGTAAAAATAAGCAATTTTGGTAAAAATCATTTATATAAAAGTTGCAAAATAAAGAAGTTATTAATAGTTACAAAATTTGAAAACAGACCTGACATTTTGATAGTGCAACAATGAGCACTAGGTCTGTAGTAGGCCAAGTTGAAGTTGGTCATATTAAGTGTGGAAGACTATAGACAAGAGCACTTTTATCCCTATCATTATCAACGGGTACAAGTGTTATAACCCGAAGATTATCCTAGAAGAGTTGAATTTTGCCAGTGGCTTTTATATCAGTACAACAGAAGTGAAAATTTTACCAAATTTATTTTGGTCGATGTCATATTTACAAGAAATAGAGTAAATAAATTCCAGAACAACCGTGTTTTGGCAGTAGAAAATCTGCATACGGCGAAAAGAACCTATTCTAAGCATAGATTTTCAGTAAGTGTGCTTATTGAGCCTTTATTTCTTCCAGATCGACTGACAGGTGAAAATTATTTGGATTTTCTTCAAAACAATCTGCCACAATGTTCATTTAAACTCCGTCTCTACATGATGGAGCTCCGCCACGTTTTATACGAGAAGTTCACGAACATTTAAATAATGAATTTTCCATTCCAAGAATGAATGGCCACTAACTGACTTCCAATTTCTTGACCTGGACGGTCGCCGGCTTTAACGCCCTGCTATTTTTTTTTCTGTGGGTTTATTTAAAAAAGTTAATTTATGACAATGGAAAAGTAAATACTGTGGAAGAACTATAACAGCGCAAGAACAAAACGCTTGTGATGAACCCGAATTTTATTTTTCATCCGTGTAGTTACGCATGTGTACGCCGAGCAAGATTTTGTGCTAAACGAAAAAATTTGGAACAATTTTTTAACATGTAACATTTTTGTTTTTGTTATTCTGCAACTTTTATATAAATGATTTTGCTAAATTAACTTCTCTTTACAAATTCTACAATGCAGTGGTCGAGAATATCAAAATGGCAGGTCTGTTTTCAAATTTTATAACTGTTAATAACATCTTTATTTTGCAACTTTTACGAGTTCTGCGACCTGTTAAAATAAATAACTCAACTACCCTGTATTTACGCGGAAACCAGGTCAAAATTTTTTCAAAATGTCTTAAAAATTGACAATGTTGCGTTAACTTAAAATGTAATGTTTTTATAGCTATTTATTCCATACTTTTCGGCATAAATTTGGTTTGTTATGTTATAAAAAAAAAGAAAACTTATACATTATTTTCGTTTACTTCAAATGGTAATACTTAATGAAATATTGAAATTACTGGCACTAATTTTTCACACGATTATACGTTAAGAAACATAAGATTAATTGATTTATTAAATTAAATGATAAAAATATTCACCATTTGAGTCTACGCAAGCCTAGAACCATTTTCGTCAGTTTTTCCGAATAGGTTGAAAAAGTCTTTTTTGTTGTATATTTCTAATCTAGCTGGCAGCAGCAAAAACATGTTGTGGCAAAAATCATTTTCTTCGCTTAGTTGATATTTGTTGTAAGTCAGATTTTTCGTATGGCTCCAAAAGAAAACAAAATATTAAGAGGTGGTATCAGATATTCAGAAAAGGCCGAGACTAGAATAAAAAAATCTGATGAAAGTCACGTCATTTAAATTAAACTCTTCCCCGATCATTTTGACCGTCAACTGACTATCAAAATCCACAAGATCCTAAATGCTGTGAGTGAACATTATGATCACATGTTTCAGTTGTGGGCGAAGTTCATCTTCAATCTTCAGCTGAATATCTGGGCCCTTGATAAAACAATATTTCTATAAGCCTGTTATACGGTTTCCAAGTTTGGAAACAAAACTTAGTGTGATAGTGTAATTTTGCTTAAAATTATTGTCACTTTTAAAACGCCCTTAAAAAAATTGGTTCACGAAACGACTAGAGATAGCTAAATACTATAGACGCATTACATGATCCAAAAGAGAAGACTGTGTTATCAGATCGAATGCTACGCCACCAGTCTCATTAGTTTATTTAGACACCTCGTCATAATAATAATAATAATAATTACATAACGTTTAGTAGAGTTTCTTGTGCTTTTTAAGTGTTCCAACTGTAGATGTAATATATATATTTATCATTACATACCAGAGATTCAGCAGCATTCCAAAATAGTCACCATCACAAGGGAGTATTAGGTATCACTACTGGATCATTGAAATATTTTTTAAAATCTCAACAATTTGTTGTATTTTCTTTGTCCAAGAACTTTTTGAACGACCCTCATAATAACTAATAAACTTGTGGTTTTCTTTATTTTTCCGCACAACTCAACACTGGAGCGTTGTCCACTACAGTTTTTTTGTCAAGTGTCACATAAGAAACGTTATATTTCACAGCTCATGGTTAATTATTGCATTTTAATCTATTATATAACAAAAAGAAGAAATGTTTCTGATCGGTTTATCAACTCGTAAACTTGGATTAAATATTAAGGATCCTACAATATAATCGCCGCTGTACCAAACCAGCGTATGTTGTAAACCTTCGCATCATAAATCTCTTTTATCGAAGTTTCATCTCGAAAACTAGTCGGCTTAAAATAATTTCAACTTGAAACAACATTCACTGGAGTTACAAATTCTTCATCCTTCCAGATAACGTTCGAGATACTGTCCCATGTATTCTAGTATACCCGTTATATAACTCAAAATACCTCCTTATCCGCCATTGTGTTCCATTAAGTAGTTGTACCAGTTAAAGTTGGAGTTTTTTTTAACAATATATCATGTCTTAATGCCAGTTATGTCAGCTTGTTTATTGTTTTTCTTATTACAGATGATCCAGTTTCAAATTATATCTTGTACTTTAATGCAATACATTCTCAACTTATACTCAAACAAAAAGACATTGCAATATAAATATATATTTCCTTTTTAAATAAAACCAACAATTTAGAAAAATAACGTGCTTGTTTATTTTATCAAAAAGTAGAGACATGGCAGTTATGTTTTAAAAATTATCCCTCTCGGCTGTTTCTGCTGATGTTCAATTTCACCAATAACTTGACGCTTGTTTTCAGATTGTTAGAATAGATCTTGTCCTTGAGGAAGCCCCATAGGAAATAGTCGACGGGGGTTAGATCGCATGATCTTGCAGGCTACTAAATATCACCATTTCGAAAAATGATGCGGCTAGGACAACGTGTCCCTAACAAATTAAAAGTTTCTCTCGCCGTATGGTACGTGATAACATTTTACTGACACAACATACTGTTAAGGTGCACATTATCCAGTTGAGGCCATAAAAACTTTCTTAACATATTGCGGTAGCGTTCGTCATTATCATTTGCCGTTTTATCATCGCCGATTTCAGGAAAAAGAAGGTCCTATAACCCCTCCAGCCCACAATACGCGCTAGACGGTTACTTAGAGGATCTAAAGATTCTTCTGCAAGCACTCTGTACACCTCTGTACTCGAGGATTTTCACTTCTCCAAATAGGTCAATTTTGCTTGCTTCGTCGGAAAACATAATTTTATTGGAAAATTCTGCATTTGTTTGTATAATTCTAACACGTTCTTCCATGGTAAAATGATCCATAATTAAATTGTCGGCTCTATAAATGACACATGCGAGATATAAAATTTCTGCGGTGTCTATTAAAAAGAGCTATAAATTTAAGTCCCGAAGTACTCATTGGGACATCCCAAAAAAAACGGAAACCCTTTATAAAGGAAAACTAAAAAATATGAAAATAATAGTTTATACATAACTCTCTTTGAGAATGGTCGCGAGGCCGAAACATGTTAGAGAATATTTTGAATATATTGTGAAACAAATACCAAGTGTTTTAATTATTATCATTGAAAATAATATGTTATATAATTTAAATAAAACATATATATGTACGAAAACGCTTGTTTATCAATAATCACTTATTATTCTTCTTTGAGTGCAAAGTGCCCTTGCTGACCCTCCACTGAGGTCTACACGTATTACCAGCTGTTCCTTCATTTTTTTGTAGTCTTCCTTATAGTCAGGCATCAACGATTTCCCTTCTAGACCAACACAAGGTAGTTGTGGTTACTATCTTCCTTTCTTTGGTTTCCCATTTTCTTTTGTTGTTTGAGTAGCTCAGGGTGGACAAAACTATTAATCATTTGGTGACCGACTGGTGTTATTTGACAAAATTTGAAAAAATTGACGTTATGTATGCAGACTTCTGAGACGTAACAATCTTCGATCGAATCTTAGAGTCACGCATTCCGTTCTCATTCAGCTTTTATATTTTTACATTTCATGATGCAAGTAATTGGCAAAAATATACACCACTACAACAGGCTATCACAATTATTGTCTCTCTTTTTTCAGTCGATGTAACTGTTAATATATCTTTGATGGATAACCGTGGATACCCTAACTGTAGATACCCTTCTCAGTAAGTACATGTTCAAGACTGTTATTCAATTGGAGTCTCGTCTCGTCCATATTGAAGATATGACTTGATTTTCCAGAAGACATTTTTCAGAAGTTTAAAATAAGCATCTGCCTCCGACTTGTTGTCGGAGTCCGAATCGCGCTAAGTAAACACCTTCTGACTTTCTGATTGCAATATCAGGGTGTCTGTTCAATCAATCAATCACTGAAGAACAGCAAAGGGTTACAAAAAACAAATCCACATTAGGGGTTACGAACTGAGCTAGCTATATGTTTTTGAAGCACCCTGTAGAACAGACCACATGTTACGTAAAGCAATCAACAATTCTAACGGTATGAAATTTCGATTTTAGTAACAATCGAAATAAATTAGGGCGTTACGTCCAAAACGTCCAATTCCGTTACTTCTTAAATTGTGGGTTATAAAATGACATTTTCCCATTGAACTAAATGCTGGAAAATCGTGTGAAAAAATCTACCGGCGAACCAACTTTACGCTGCTTCAAAAAAAAGCAGATAAAAAGTAATAAACCGGAAACTGTCTCGTGGTTATGGGAGTGGAAAAAATGGAGAAAACCTCGGACAATGAACAACAGCCGAGGTGTCAACAGCTCCATTTGTATTCATTGGGCGTTTTGGAACGGTTGGTTTTTTACTTTTGGCCCGGAGGAGTTTTATTATTTTTAGTTTGTAACTCCCCCGACGATGTGGAAAATAACTGTGTACCGGTAGTTTTGTTTTTCCCCTTTTTCGACCGTTCTGTTTTCCGTTGCCGTGTGCCTAACAACTGTTTTTGGCGTTGAAACATTTAATTCTTTAACATTGTTACTTCCTTTCGTAAACCTTTAACCTTGATACGTGGATAAATTCGTAATGGGGCCAGCTGAAATGGGTATATGTCCGGTAACGGACTACTTCTGTACATTATCTAAAACGAAAGTATAATGCTTTGAACGAAACGTAAAAAAGGATTTTTTTGGTGCGCTGAACGAAAAAATAATTTGCTTTTCCATGAAATAATACCGGACGAAAAGCCACCAGACCTAAATATATAAGAAAAGTTTAACATAAAAAGTTCCGTTTACTGCTAAACAATTTTTCAAGATATAATAGGATAAGTCCGGGGGAGATGGAACAAAGAACTCAAAAAATTCAACAAACACTCGCTAGGTGTTGCATTTATAACTCAGTGCGCTTCAAATCGTGCGTACAAACACTTGCACGCAAAAATATTTGCGAATAAAGTACCAAAAGTAAGTAAAATCCATCAGTTTTCTTTTGCCTAGTGTGAAAATTCGTTAAGGGGTTCATGTAACAAGTTGTGGTTGTGATTATGAGTTTTTAAGTAATTTCGGCATGGCTTATGAGTCGTGCTTGAACATAACTTCAAAATAAACACAAGGGCTCAAATTTTTTCACGTGGCTGGTGTGGCTATCTAGCAATGCTTTAATATATTTTTTGGACTAAGACAAAAATGATTGTGTTAATTTTAGATACCAAATAAATACCAAAGAAAAGCATTAGCTACCCGCCGCAATAATCGTTTTGAAAAATTGTGAAATGACAGTTTTTGCAGCTGCTAAAGCCTATCAAATTCCAAGCAAAACCTTAGAAGGGCGTTTTAAAAACAATAATGACAAAAAAGAACCTATGGGACCAACTTCCTTTTTTTTATCGAAGAAAATTAAAAGAAGCTTGCAAACCACATTAAAGTCATGCAAGCGAAAAGTTTTCCCTTAACAATTGTTGATGTCACAAAGACCGCTTATATACTGGGTGAACAATTAAATTTAAAACACAGATTCAATAAGGAAACTGAAACTGAAAAGCAAGCTACGACTTCGTACAAGTGTTTTTGAGCAAGCAGCCAGATATTGTAAGCAGAGAGTCAGAAGGTGATTCCTTAGCGCGATCGACTACTATGAACAAGTCGGAGGTAGATATTTATTTTAAAATTCTAGAAAATGGCTCGATGGTCGACGACGTGATGTAAGAATCAAGTCACCTCTTCAATATGGACGAGACGAGACTGCAATTGCATAACCGTCCTGAACATGTACTTGCTGAGAAGGTGTGTAAAGCTGTATCTACAGTTAAATCGACAGAAAAAGAAAAGAAAATAACTGTTATATCCTGTTGTAGTCCTGAAGGTACATTTTTGACATCTCCTTGCATCATGAGATGTTAGAATAAAAAAGCTGAGTTTGAGAACAAAATGCCTCCTGGAATGAAGATTTTTATGTCTCATAGATAACTTCAAAAATATTTGTGGTGTGGTTGAAAACACACTTCGTCCCAAGGAAGCCTGCGGAGAAAGTTCTTCTGTTATTGGATGGCCATTCAACTCACTTCAATTCTGTTGAAATGTTGGAATACGCAGAACAAAATTAAATAGTTTTGCTTTCAATGCCAAGTCACAATCTCACTACGTTCGAACATTGGATCGTGCGGTGTTCACGTCACTGAAAACCCGCAATGTCGACTGTGGCTGAAACTATATCCTGGTCGTCGTATTATGAGACTCTCATTCGGAATATTGCTTAACAAAGTTCGGGAAAAAACAGCTTCTGCAGAAAATACTATTGCAGAATTCAAAGCTACACTAATCAGTCCTTTCAATTCAAGCGCAATCCCAAATTATGCTCTTACTGAACTCATACCAACATACACATTCATATCAACCTATCAAAATAACTCCCCAGCCACAAGTTTCAAGACCTTCAGAAGAGCTAGTGAGTGAATCTGTCACAGTCTCTGAGCCAATCTTTTGTGCTGAGGAACACCGAATCTCAAATGCAAGCTCTGAAATGTTATCGAAGAAAAGACCTAGTAAAACATGATTATCATGGTTATGAAGTTGCCGCAATGTTTTCGTCAGCGTCAAGAGCCCCATCAAGAAAAAATGACGTCCCAAATTTGACTTCAACTCAAATTTTAATGGAAATATCTCCTATTCCACAAAAAGTTATCGAAGTACGCAAATGGCCTGAGCAAGTCGGAAAACTCCTGATATTAAAACAACACATTCAAATGAAGAATTTTAAAAAATCCAAAATGCTAAAAAGTATTGCTAAGAAGAACATAAAAAAAGAAAACAAGACTGCGAAAGGCAAAAAAACAGCAGTGAGAAGTAAGAAAGAAAAAATCCTTAAGCGATTGTCCGCAAACTTAAAAATTGTCTCATTTTCAAGAAGGAATAATCTTTGTTGCTTTCTCACTTTTCTGGTTTCAATATTTTGATGCTTTCTTATCTTTGGTCTTTCTATATGCTTCTTGATTTTTTATATATTGGGTTCCATATAGTATCCACCCAACTAATTTTCATTAATTTAATAATTCTAACAATATTTTTTTTCATAGTGTCTCTTCTAATTAATAATTTATTAACTGCCAGTGCTCCAATAAGGAATCAAACATCACTTATTCTAGTTCGATGCTGGAGAAGGTTAACTGGTAGCTGATGACCGCGGATCGGTGCCCCCGTTAAGCTATAGATCCGGTCGGTAAATAACGCTTAGTATTTCGACGCGTCTCTAAACTTAAGTAAGCAAACAATATAAAGAACATTGTAGTGTAGATGTATAACTATTATTCCGAGATATAAACAAATAAAAACCCATTATTACAGGCCCAAAATCAAAATTACGCCACTTACAAACAAGGACCCAAAACGGCCCGGGGACAAAACGTTTATTGCATCAAAGGCTGATATCTTTTTGATGATACACATCACAATATAAGAATGTAGGTTGTTAATAATACAGCGTTAATTACATACCTCATTATCGGATTCCTACGTATTCAGAACGCCCTCTGGCGGTCGATTATTACTTTTTCGAATAACGGTTCAACTGAATCCGGTCCAGAACGCTTCGGATATTATTGAAAGTCAATGGTGGACCGGTTCGTTCTTCCCATTAACATTCTTTGAATCTGTCATGGCTTTATGAGATTTTATATGGATGGCGAATAATTTGTATTGTTCAAAGTGAATAAAGGGCGATATATTTTTCTTTTAATATTAATATATTTTATTATTTATTTATTAATATATTCAGCATTGGTATATTAAGCAACAAATATATATATATATATATATATATATATATATATATATATATATATATATATATATATATATATATATATATATATATATATATATATATATTATTATTATTATTATTTACGTATGGGCCCTGGTGGACCACGCGAAGTACAATTAGAGACGTTTGTTGTCCGTTAGCCTTCCTTTGCGCCCATACTAATTTCATTCTTTCGCTATGAGCTTTTTTCCTTTCGTCAGACCAAGTTGTTCCAGTCTTCCTACATTTTTCCCTCTGGCCAACCTCCTAAACGTTAACCTTGTGTCTGAAACAGCCTCTATCCTGAATTTCACATTGTGTAATATTTGCTGATCTTAGATCCTCTTTAATTGCAGCAATCCATTTAATTATTTCTACTTTAGCTCTACTCCTATTTTCATAAAATTCGACTATTTGTCTAGTTAATCTACTCGGATTCATCCGTTTTATGTGTCCGTAAAACCTAAGTCTTCTTTTTCTCATATCGCTATATATATTAAACAGTGTATTGTTTAATTTCTTGGTTTTCTCGAAGTCGGTATGTTGTGCCATTTATTTGTTTGGGGCCTAAGATTTTTCTTATGATTTTTCTTTCCTTCTTTTCAATGTACTCGATGTCTCTCTTTCTATTCATAATGAGCGTTTCTGCCCCAGATAGACATTCTGGTTTCATAACTGTGTTGTAATGTCTCAATTTCATGTTTTTAGATATGCATTTTTTGTTGTAAATATTTTGTTTAAGTCTTAATACCATTTCCATTTTTTGACATCTACCCTTATTGGTTGCTTTTTCCAACCCATTTTCCATGATTATTTCACCCAAATATTTGAACTGAGAGACTCGTCTGATGCTACCATATTTTGTTTTTAGAAATGGTGTCTGTTGCAGGTCATGTATTGTGTCTTTTCAAAGGAAATTTGGAGTTCTACCTTTTCTGCTGTTTCTTTTAGGATTTCAATCTGTTTCTGTGCCGTTAATATATCTTGAATCAAAATTGCTAGATCATCAGCAAATGCCAGACAATCTATTTTGATGTTGGTTCTCCCCAGTTTAATGGGCTGGTCAATATTCAGGGCCGACTTTTTGTCACGCCACTCCTGTATTACTTTTTCTAGAACACAGTTAAATAAGAGTGGCGAGAGTCCATCCCCTTGTTTTACTCCGGTTTTAATTTCGAAGGGCTCTGAGATGTGACCCATGAATGACTTTTGACCTTGTGTTAGTTAATGTCGCTTTAATAATTGCCAGCGTTTTCAGATCTAGTCCTTGTTCTTTCAAAATTTGGAATAAAGATTCGCGGTCAATAGAATCATAGGCTTTTTTGAAATCCACAAATGTACAGACGAGATTTTTATTGTACAGTTTTTGATTGTTTGTTAGGATCAACTTTATATTCGGGATATGTTCAGGGCAGGATCTGCCCGGTCGAAAACCTGCTTGATATTCACCAATTTTAGGTACTAACTGTCCCTGTGCTCTGTCTAGTAGACATTGAGATAGAATCTTGTAATAAACTGGGAGAAGAGATATCCCTCTGTAGTTGTTTACATCCGTTCTATAGTTACACAGTTATATATATATATATATATATATATATATATATATATATATATATATATATATATATATATATATATATATGTATATATATATATATATATATATATATATATATATATATATATATATAACTGTGTTATATATATATATATATATATATATATATATATATATATATATATATAATGAAATCAACCCTGATAACCTTTCTGAAAACATTGAAGAGTGGAAGAAAGATCGTCAAGTTGCGCCAGTAACTGAATTTTATCCGAATTTTTAATCAGAATTAGATCAGAGCGTGTATCCTATACTGATATAATAAAAGCTTTAGCGTTAGTAATAACATGGGCTGAACAAAATTCTAACGTAAATAATATTTTGGCACTTCAGGTTATTCATGAAAATGCTGCCATGCTTAGCATAAAAAACATTCAGAAACGAATTACTGGCTTTTTTTAAATTTAAGTTTCTTTTTCTCTTTAAAGATATGCATAATATTTATAACGGTTTCAATATTATGAAGATCTATGTTATGTATATTGTTGTGTTGTTATTTTATTCCAATATACAGTGATTTTTTTGTATTTCTTCCTGCATATTTTTTTGACTATCGATATAATGAAAATAGAAATTACATTTGCGCAGCCTAAGATTTTTTATTTTTATTTTGGATCTTTTAAGCCTGGAGCTGTCTTTTCTGTCAGGGAAACATACGTTTTATCGGGAAGGAGCTTCCAAAACAGTTCCCTTTCGCCTGCGCTATAAATTTGTTGATGGCATAAATTTAGTTCTATAATTCCGAAAAAAATCTTGCATTAAAGAATCGACTAATTCGTGCTGAAATGATAATTCTTCGCCCGTAATTTTAAGAAATCTGACACCAAAACGGGTGTTGAACCTTTGTAGCCAATCATCACTAACTGTAAAAGCCTTATTTTTACTCAAACTTAAAGCTTTTTCCCGTATGATATCGTAAGTAACCGGAAAATTTCGTGCTCTTTGACAAAGAAACAATTTATAGAGTTCATTTTCCATTATGTATGCAGAAGTTTTCAAAGTGCGCCTTTTTGTAGAATTTAGAGTATTGTCTACAGCTTCCAAAATCACATTTTATTTCTTTTTTATTGCACTTATGGGTGACTTCGCCACACAGTACCTTTTAGCTAATGTCGTTACTGACATACCTTTTTCGCATTCTTCCAGTATATTTGACTTTTTTGCAGCAAACTCAAAGATATTTACCACTAAACATAGAAACACTTTGTGTTTAGTGGTAAATCTCTTTGAGTTTAATGTTTCACACCGAAGGTTCCAATAGAAAAATTGATTCTCTTGCAGTGTCAAACATTTACTCTTTGGTCTGACCATGTTGTAAAATTACATTCACTTCGAGACGAGAACACAAATGCAGCAGTCGTTTATTATATAAAATAGGTTATGTTTGAGATAAGTTTTTAAATAATTGTGCTCTTGTTCACGTTAACGACAGGTCACCGCTGTTCACATTATTCGATTGTCACTACAAAATTAAGGGAAAAAATGATTGTTCATTTCAAACAGCTGTTCAAAAAAACGAGTGTTTACAAAAAAAGAAATAAAACAATTTTTTATTTTGTTATCTCTCATTTTATTTTTAAATAAAATTTGTGTGACTATAGTTTCGTAAAACGATTTTATATTCTCAAACACTACTTTAAAACTATGATTTTACAGCTGTTTATCTACTCTATGTACCTAATTTTATACTTTTATTGGGGTTAATTTTTTACAATATTTTAAATAGTGGGGAATTTCGGAGATCCGTCTGATCATTTAATAGCTGTCTAGACGGATCTTTAAAATATTTATAAATTTCAATAGCTTCAAAAATGTTTAATTTTCTGGTTTTAGGCGCTGTATGTAAAATTTTCAAATTTATAATGTGGGAAATATATCTCCGGTATCTATGAAATGGTTCGCAAAATTAGAGTGTTGTTTCTTTAATATGTATGCAGATGTATGTTCTTTGTATCTGGTCTGAAAATTTCTGCCGGTTTGTCCAACATGGCAGCTACTGCACTCGTTACAACTTAACATATAAACTCCAGATTTTGTATTTGCTGATGTTTTGTCTTTGGCATTAAAAATTAATTTACTGGTTGACTGGGTGGTTTTAAACGCTATTTGCAAATTATGTTTCCTCAAAGAGCGACCTATTTGTTCTCAAATTGGACCGAAATATGACATTTTACAGTACTTTTTATCATTTGTTTGTTTTACTTTTGGATATACTTGATGAATTAGTAATTGTTTCGGTTTCTTATTTATTAATTAACTAATTTCTTTTTCTTTGAAACCATTATTTTGTGCTGTTAGTTTTATTTTCAGATAGTGGAATTGTGAAAGCTCGGTGGATCATAGACTTATATGCAGCATATTTATGTGTAATGGGGTGGATTGATTGTTTTGTAATTGTTATATCTGAGTACGTTGGTTTTCTATAGATATTAAATTCTAGTTTATTATTTTGTTTGGATATTGAAAGGTCCAGAAAAATTATGGTTTGATTTTTGTTCTTTTTCTAGCGTAAATTTTATTTTTGGATGGATACTATTTAAATGATTTAATGTTCCTTCTATTTGTCTGTCGTTTCCAGTATAATAAACCAAAATGTCGTGTACATATCTAAACCAAAACAGTACATTTTTTGCTTTATCCGTTTTTAAAAAATTATGTTCCAAGTTTGACATAAACAGTTCTGATAATAAAAGGCTTAGTGGGGAACCCATTGCTAGATCATCCTTTTCGGGTATCCCATGATCGGGATACTAACGTCAAAGGTTGCTAGAAACCCTTTTTTTGGTATAGATAGTGTGCTAAGCTTTTTTGTAAGGTCCACCGAGTTTTTTATTGACTGTTTTGGCGAGAAATTCGTTATGTTTTTGAAGATTTTATTTAAGTAAAAAGCTAGGTTTCTTAAATGGCTATTTGTGTATGAGACTACCGGTCTTATTGGAAAGTTTTCTTTATGAATTTTAATTAAACCGTACAGTTTTGGAGGAGTAGGATTCATATTGACTATTTTATATTTATCTTCATTTGACAAAACGGTGTTTATAGTTTTTATTATTGATTTTAACCTGTTTTGAATTGTTGTGGTAGGGTCATTTTTTATTTTGACGAGGTCTTCATTATCTAGAAAGTTCTTAATTTTTGTTTCGTAGTTTCTTTATCTAGAATAACAATTGAATTCCCTTTATCTGCTTTAGTCATAATTAAATTATTATTTTTGATTTTGGAATTAATGGATTTGATAATATGGTCTTCATTTTTGTTGTGGTATTCTCGATTCATTTCTATAGAAATAACACTCTAATTTTGCGAACCATTTCATAGATATCGGACATATATTTCCCGAGGTTACAAATTTGAAAATTTTACATACAGCGCTAAAATGCAAAAAATTAAACATTTTAGAAGCTATTGAAATTTATAGACCCGTCTAGACAGCTATTAAACGATCAGACGAATCTCCGAAATTCCCCACTATTTAAAATATTGTAAAAAATTAACCCCTATAAAAGTATAAAATTAGGTACATAGAATATATAAACAGCTGTAAAATGTTAGTTTTAAAGTAGGGTTTGAGAATGTAGAATCGTTTTACGAAACTAAAGTCTCACAAATTTTATTTAAAAATAAAAGTTATAGATAACAAAGTAAAAAATTGTTTTATTCCTTTTTAAAAAATGAACTATCACAATGAAACGGACAAATCAATCAATAACTTACGAGTGTTTACGTTTGTACTGTATTTTAAATTTTTATATTTTTTGTATTTTCATATTTCCTTGTAATAGCAAATGATTCAATTATTCCATAAACAACTTCTAAGTTGCCAAAGAGATTCACAATAAACAATTTACTCTAAAATATTTTCCTTAAAATATGCTCCTAAGAATATTTTCATATGTATTAATACATAGAAAAATAACATAATATTCTTTTGTTCTTAATTTTTTCCATCAAGACATAATTTTTGTTTCTCTAATGTTGATAAACTTATACAGTCAGTAGTAAGTATGGTATAAATATAAATCAGGAATAAGTAGCTGAGACGAGTACCCCATTAAGGAATGGTAAAACTTCGGTGGGGTTTTCCTTACGCACAAATCTTCGTCACAGAGCGGGGCATATTTATTATACACGAAAATGTTTGTTCATAAGACGGAACCCATCTAGGGAAGTAAATTATTCAAAAATCGACTGGCACGCCCTAAAAGCCGCATCTTTTATCTTTTCCTTTTCACAAAACTCAATTCCGGTTGTATTCTATATGCCAGGAACGCAAACAGAGCTTTTCTTTCTGAGCATTTCCCCCTTTCCCTTTACACACATACACACATATACAAAAGTGCCCTGGGAAAAACTTTATCTTACAGAACATACCTGAATGATAAAAAAGACATGTCTTTTCATAAAGAATATCCAGGATTAATCGAGAGGCACAAAAGTTACATTAGTAAGAAAAGGGTAGAAAAATATAAAAGAAAGATACTAAAAATAAAAAAGTTGTGTATAAAGTAACAAAATGGTCACCTTTTTATACTCAATTATATTACAACTAGATTAACAAAAACAGTTTGTAAACATATTATTGCAAAAAAGGTTGGAATGAGGAAGGATAATGTCCAAACTTTTAGTAACTGATTTTGGAAAGATGTTCTAGTGGTGTATAAAAGTATAAAAATTACAATATCAATTGTTCAAAATAAAGAAACATCCTAGTAGTCATCGATTACTATTGGCGAGGGACATATATACAACTGGGCAGCTCCATTAGAAAAATAATCGTCAAAATGGCGTAACCAAAAGGAAGGCGCCAAAAGTCAAATAGACTTTATCCTGTATATCAATTGTATATACTGGTGACCTTAAATCACCAGCATAAGAAAGACCATGCTGAACTAAGCTGGGTTATTTGAGCCACTATAGAACTTATAACTCTTCAACAATGAGTCAACAAAATTAATTGCCATGGCTGCGGTCGTGTTGAAAGTTATCAGAATTAGCCAAGTACTGTTATTTCCAAAACATACCGACTGGGATTCACTTGGACCCCATAATGAAATTTGATCTACTTGCTGCTTATATTGGGTTGTCCGGAAAGTTTACAGGGATTTTTTTAAGAAAAGGAGAAACACAAATACTTTAAGAGGTCGACAATCCATTTTTACCAAAAATTAGTATCATTATTGCCAAAAGATGGGCACAGGTTATTCACTTCTTCTTCCGTTTTAGAACATTTCCAATTTAAATATTTTTGGAGGGAGCAGAATAGATGGTAGTCCGAGGGTGCAATATCCGGTTAGTAAGGTGGATGTGGCAAAACATAAATTTTGCAAAAAGTTTAGCATATTTTGCGCGGTCTTTATTGAAACGTGTGTTCGTACATTGTCATGATAAAATACGACAATTTTCCTGCTTGTTAATTGCAATTCAGTACGATTTTTAAGATAAGATTTTTTCAATAATTTTCTAAAGTTATGTTTTCTAATTAATTTATCTACAATGTTCTTATTATAACCTTTCACTTCGGATACTTCCCTAATTAATATTAATTCTTTGCTATTAATATCTTTGCTTAAAGGAAAATTAATTAATATATTTACTATAAAATTTAAACTGGCCATTTTATTTTAGAAGCTATGATTCCAATCGTTGGGAATGTATCTCGAAGTGTTGGTGTTTTTTTTTTCTAAAAATATTAAAATATAACCTATTTTTATTGCTTCTATGACAAAGACATCCAGAAATGGTAAAGTATCGTTGTTTTCGAGTTCATGCGTGAATATTATGTTTTGGGATTTATTATTTAAGTTCTTAATAAAATAATCTAAGTTTTCATTTTTAGAATCGAAAATTGCAAAAATGTCATCCACATAGCTTAACCATACCTTCGGAAATTAACTGAACTCATTGTTCGCCTTGATTTCAAATTTATTAATGAATAAGTTGGCTAAGAACAATGACAGAAGATTGCCTATTGCCGTTCCTTCTTGTTGTTCGTAAAACCTGTTATTAAACTGAAAACAATGATCACAACAGTAAATAGTAAATTTGTTAATCGTTAAATAAAAAAATTTAAAAATTCAAAATTAAGCAGTCGAAAGAAATAGGCATCAACAACAACAAGAGCATCAACAAGGTAGAAAATCTAATGGTATCTTCAATACCAAAACATATTATTCGAGTATCAACTCGAAAACAACGATATGTGACCCTTTCTGGATGATTTAGTCAGCAGAAACAATAAAAATAGGTATTGGCGAAGAAAAACCAGGTTAATGATCCTATATCATTCATTGAACGATATTGATATTTTTCATCAAAAGCCTAATTTAGGGTTCATCCAAAATGCCAGCTTTAAGTTTCCCCTTGCTCAAACCAGGAAATTTCCTCGATATACATATAATTAAAACAGGGACTATTTTTATCCAATACTTTGATACACTGTTTCATTAGTCCCAATTTTATGTGTATTGAAGGCAAAATTATTTTCTCTTTAGCAACTAACGCTCTATTTATATTTTGTTTCCCAAATGTTGAGTCATTTCTTTCAGGCCAGTTTGTTTTAATCCAATGCTCACTTTCCAACAGCTCTGCTATCCAACAAACAGAGAAAACATGGAAATTTCGTGTAGCCACTTTGTTGGCACAAAGCTTTAGCATTTTTAAATCAATGCATATAACCTTCTTATGATCATGGTACTCAGTTCTGCCAATACAAGAGATATGGTTTCAGACTCCTCTTTTAATTTAGTGGAATGAGCAATGGGAACCGCATTTCAAACTTCACTTGGAAAAGTCTCCATTCTTTTCGCTGGTACTTCAAGAAACCCAGTTTTGATAAGACGGGTACGATAACACATAATTTTCGTACATGGCGAAAGTAAATTCATCTCGTTGAGTCTGGATGGCAACAGTTCTGATCTTTCTTTTGAAAGGTTGAGGTCTCTGATAAGGTCGCTTAAAGCAACTTGAGTAAAAAGTAGGGGTTTTGACGATGTAGCTTCAAAATTATCACTTTGTTCGCTACTACAAGCTTTCCTATCTTCGGATGTACTACATTCTGTATCTGAAAGATCAGACAGGCCACAAAAAAGTTGGAACAGGCACATCTTCTGAATGATAAACAGGTCTTTTAGTAGATACCAGATAGGGATAGGTCATTTTTTTGGTTAATTCCACGTACCTTCACTAAGCAAAAATAACAACCATCGTAGTGATTTTTTGGTTCCGAAGTTTCCGAAAGAGCTTTATTTTTTTCGAGAAAACTTCTTCAATAGTTGATGAAAATAAAGCTCTTTCGGTAGCCAACCCTAGTGTTGCTAGATATTATACTTTAAAATTTCGTTTAAAACTCGGCAGCACCAATATTTTTTTTTATCTTATGTGTGTGTATATGTGTCTAATTTATTAACAGTAATAACAATATATCACAAACTAAAAAAAATTAGTTTTATTAGATTAGAGCCGGTAGTAAATATATTTTTCCTTCATATGTGAAGTTTTGTGCTTAGTCCACTTACTCAACTATTCACCACCTTAAAGCTTATCTACCATCTAGATTGGTTTGGTAGGAATTGTCTGGTAATATTATTCACGACCACTTTCTATCTATATTTTCTCAATATACTTCTCTTATCTTTCTATAACTAAGAATTCGTTAATAGTCAATTTATCAACCCTACGAACCGGAGGATTTCTCCTGAAACACCTGTTAACACCGTTTTGTTAACAGGCACAGTTAAATTTTGATTATATTTTTCCTTTGCCAGTCTTAATACTATTGCTTAATATATTTAACAGGTATTAATGGGTATGTCCTCCTCCTGAAATGTTAAAAATAAAAAAAATAATGGACATTGTCAGGCTAAATTTAACAAACTACGGAATAACATGTAATTATTTCTTCTTTCCGTTTCACAGGGAGGATCGTAATCATCCCACTATTAGAAGCAGAACAAAGATAATGACCAAAAAAACACTAAAAACTGAGCCATTAACGTTAGAACAAGATAAAGCGGCTGTTTATAATTATTAAAAGAAGGTAATGCTGAATTTACGGCTCCGAAAGGAGTTCATTACGACCCCTGGAGAAAGCCGACCGTTAAAAGCTGTCATTAAACACCGTTCCAATCTTTTAGGAAGCAATTTTTTCCATCCCCAAAGCTAATTACGGCCGTGTTTTTTCTCTGTTTTTGGCGTCGAACTCAAAACTGAAACCACCATGTCGTCGTTGCATCCACCCAGTCACCCGCCGGAACGAAAAAGAAAAAAAAACGAGTATCGTCGAAGCGAAACTAGCTCCATCTAGTTTAATTTCAAGCCGAGGCGATATTAACTTTGTAATTAAATAAAATACGATGTTTGGCGAAAACACCGCTGCTGTCCGTGGTATTCTTTGTGGAGCAGCACTGCGGGTATTAGAACTCATATGTTGCCAGCTAAGTTGCCAGATTTACGTAAACTATAATGATATAATTTTTTATTAAATATATATGTAACTATATCCGCAAGAAAATGAATTGGTATATTGTGCGATACAATTTGCATCGTTTTCTTTTAATTTTGGCCATATTTCTGACAAAAGTGTATCAATAAGACAATGTTAGAAGTATGAAGAGAAAACTTCCCGTTTCAGTTCCAACAATACTGGTTCCAATTCATGTAAAATCGTCTTGCTTCCAATTTGGTTTGTGCTAGGCGCATCATCAAAATTCAGACAAAGCCAATAATTTTTAAACAAAATTTTAATGGTATAAAATTAAAAATGACCAACAATCCCACTGGATGGCTTCAGAGGAAACCACCTAAAATCTATTTGCTCAATATAACCTTCTTTAATCTGAAATGATGCCTCTGAATCTCTGAAACGCGCTCTGTAACACTCCCTAATCAAAATTCGAAAATGCTGATTCAATAACGGTCTGCGAAGAAATCGCGTGGTGATATTTCGACGTGCTGGTGACCCTTTCAATAATACTTTAAGCATAACAGACCAACAGATTCAGGCAGAAGACCACAGCTCTTTAGAGCAAAGAATGTCCTTGTATTCTGGCAGCAGTTTGTTGCTAAATGGTTCGTGTATGTCGGTGTAGTATCTTAAAAGATGTATGGCCACTCAAAAGTTACATTTTCTATTCAATGTTTTACTACATTCGCCAAAGCGCGTACATATATCCCTTTTGTCTCGGTCGTCCTCACTTAACACAAAAGACACCAATACCTACCGGAAGTTTCTTCTTCAAAACTATGGAGATATCTTCAGGGTCAGATATCTTTTGTCAGAAAATAATCTGAATCTTTTCGTTGTTCTACGTTTTTCAACCCATCAAAACCTCAATCAAGTATACAACTTGCAACGTAGGTCTTTTTCTGCAATCGGACGTATGGTCAAGGCGGTTTGGCCAATTTTCACAGATTGTCCAAAGCCGTCCGAAATGAGTTCGTAAGCATATATGTCCCTGGATTTTTCATAAATCGTCACAATTTTAGTAAAATCTTTAATAGTAACCGCATTGCTAACTTCATCTTTGAAAAAGTGTGGGCCAGCGAACTATAAAGCATATCAAACAGTTGCAGCTTGAGGATGTAATTATTGTTGGATAATATTTCTTGAATTTCTTGACAGCATATGCAGAGTGTAAGGAAAATATTATTTATGAAATGTTAAATTATTTAATAATTATTTATGAAATGTTAAATTTATGAATACTTTCGTAAATTTAACAAACGATTATTCACATGATTTGAAAGAAAAAAGTTCCATATAACAAGAGTCAAAGACCTAAGGATTTCCACAAAAAAAAAATTAAATTATTAAATCATGAATCGGAAAGCGATGATAAGAATTAACATTTTAACCAAATATATGTAAAAACGTATTTGGCAAATATTAAATGGTTATTATTTAACGAATAAATCATAAATAATATGATGAACATTGTTAAAACATTTTTTAAAATTAAGAACCACACCATACATCAGTCAAAATCGATCGTCAAAATCGATCGTCAAAATCGATCGTCAAAATCGATCGTTAAAATCGATCGTCAAAATCGATGTGACAACATCGCATTGCCTAACTAAAATGATCCCACGACAAAGAGTATTATTTGTAAATGGGGACAAACATTATTTCAGTGTATGTCAGTGAGTGTATTCAAGTTCTTATTTACGGAGAAGCTCGTATTAAGACGAACATACGTTTGCCGTTGCCGACCAGATTAGAAATATGCCAGGACTTCATTAACATCTTCGGGAAAACTGTTTAAAATGATGATAGGTTTGCATGTAGTCAATGATGAACACTTTGAATATTTAATTTAATAAAACAACTAATCATGTGCTTCTTAATGTGAATCAGGTGAGCAATTATTGCTAGTAATTTCAACTGTGACAATAAACGACTATCAATTCTTCCATTGGAACCTTTGGTGTGAAACACTAAACTCAAAGAGATTTACCACAAAATACCAAATCACTTTTTTTGAACTTCTGGACACACGTTTCACTAACCATTTTAGCATCATCAGGAGATGATTTAATCTGAGTAAACGACAATATTGGTGAAACGTATGGAATAAATGGCTATAAAAATATTTCATTGTATTTTGGACGAGGATTTGGTGTTGTCAATTTTTAGGAAAATTTCAAAAAATTCTGACGTGTTTTTCACGGAAATGGTTTCATATTGGATACATGTTTCCAGTAAACTTTTGGTTCAAAATAATGTAAAGAATCGTTGTAAACTATGTTGGTGACTGATTATTTATTTTCCATTTCTATAATAAAGTCAAACTGTATACACTATTCAATACTGGAGAATGTCAAAAATACAGCTGAAAGCTGTAAAGCCTGTGGAAATACCTCATTACGAAATTAATGTGAGAAGTATTCTTCAAAGTGAATTTAATATTGTGAATCAAATAACAACATAAAATAAAAGACTATGGGACAAAAGTGTTATGATGAGCAATCTTTCTCAAATTGAAGTAAATGATGTACGATTTGGCAACTGCGTCGAGCTCATGGTTGCCTAACCAAAGGCAAATTTCATTCACGAGGTTAGATTCTTAATATGCAGTCGCAAGTTCCGTGTTATTTTATGAAATTTTGCGCCCCATTATTAATTTCAGCAACATCCTAACGAGACTAGACGGCAACGCGCGATATTAATCCGATAAGAATAATTCAATAAGCGATAATAACAGTTGCGTGTTCTATTGTTTAATTTGTAATTGGAACGTTCATTATAACGATTAAACAATCCGAACGGGAATAATGAGGTCGACATGGGGCTACAATTTAAAATCGTTCGATTTTTGGAAAAATGTTACACATGTCGACAACAGTGTAAATTAATTACGTCTCGTAATTTAATTAAATTTTTCACTTTCACAAAAGTTTTGAGAAATTCATTTAAATTTCTAGCCTATTTTTTTTTTTTTTTCTTAGAGTGGTAGAATGTGGTGTAGGTATCAATTTTCATGTTTACTTAATCCTGCAATCCTTAATACCTTAAGGAGTGAGGTTAAATTTGAGCTTTCTATCATTAGCCAGTCTTTATCTGTCCTCCCATTTGTTCATTAATTGCAGACCTGAACTGGTTTTTCCTTTTGCTTTTCTTCTATCCTTTTCAATCACTCCTTTTATATTATTTCTTTTTTTATCAGTGGTTATCTTGAGTAACTTTTTCAGTCAATTCATTTGATTATGTTGGATGTTAACGTCCATGCCTGGTATAGAAAGTTTCTTTCGAAATGTTGAATTCCGATTTCTATCTTTTCTTACTTCTGCTTGTTTTCTATTTAGAAACCTCACTTCCATGTTATTTAATTCAGTTTATTTCTGATGTTTAAAGTCCAAGGAGTAAATCAAAGTGTGTCCAACAATGTTTTTACAATTTTCTTCTTAGTGAAGAAATTTGCCTGCAGAATTCTTTAGTGCAGTTGTGAAAATTTTATTATTGATTGTCTATAGTGCTTGTACTGCCTATTATTGACCCATTTTTACATTTGTACATAGTGTTTCTTCATCTTTTAATCCCACTTTATGATGTATTTCATATTATTTCCATTATTGCATTCGTTTTCTGGATATACGTTTCCAAATTGAAATTAATTATTTCCTTCTGCATCATGTCTAAATTATATTAAAAATTAAAACAAGAATAATATTAAATAGTAGGTGGGAGCAGTATTGTTTAAACTCTCTTCCTTCTGAATGTTTTGAATTTGGTGTTTGATCTAATTAATTAAATGTATATTTAACTGACACTTCTTCAAATGCCATTTCGTGGAATTCAACGAAAGATTTTTTTTTTCGTGTCTAAGAATCAAATATGTGGTTGTATTGGTATAGGTGAAAACATATTGTCTGGAGATTTTTTAAATGTAAAAAATACTGAGCAAAAATGAATACAGTTTAAAGTTTAGTGGTAGCCAAAAGAAAATATTTATAATTGGGGTAGAATATCAAATAAAAAGCTCATAATCTGTTATAGATAACCCACTGTCTCTTGAAGCTTGACTTGAAATGTTGATGAGTACACTGAAGAAATTTAACTAAAACTAGTTTGAAATTGGATTTTGTTATAAGAGCCCGTTCCCTTTAGTCAAGAATTGCTTTATTTGGACTAATCATTGCTAAAATTCATCATTACCAATGATAAAACATGAGTCAGTTCGATAACATACATCAGTGCGATATGAAAAAAATTTAAAAAATAAAGTGAATGATGTACACAAGAAGAAACGAGATTAAAACGAACTCGTAAGTTCGAAATCAATACCATGTTGACTGTTGCTATCTAAAAGTGCGGTGCATCATACTGTGAACGTCTTTTAATGATCCAAGCAGTGAATCCCGACTAGTGCAGTGTTATGCTTAATTTGAGTAAAGCTATTCGCATAAAAATTACCAAAATAATGATTTTTTTCTTTCGATTAAAATCAACCATCTCGTGATTGATGTTGTGGGTTAAAAAAATGATGAAATACAAAAAAAAAATAAGAGATACTAAAGAATAAGCGACTGGAATTGGAATAGATTCCTACATACTATTCCGAAAATAAACGAGTAAAATATATTTTTTTTTATCCCAGCCGTAATTGATAATTATTATATGATTTATTAATATAATGGGATAAGAACCTTTCATCACCCATATTATTCTACGGACATACATTCTTATCATATCATCCCTCGAGTACTTAAAACCTTTGTTACTGAGAAACTTTTGATAACAGAACCCATTTTTTTCTCTTCCGAAACTGAGGCCTTTTATTCTGGAGGAATTAAATAATTTTTTGAACCATGGATAAATGTAATGGAGGAAAAAGGTGGTTATGTAATATACTCATTAGTTTAAATAAATTATATCAAAATTATGAAAACAAAAACAACTTTCTTTACTGTACCAAACAGTTTATAATTATATTTTCGTTATGAATACACTATGTCAGCAAGATTTTATAAATAGTGATTTGACCTTTCTTTCGCTCGATGTTGTGTGTGTTTTGAAATTAATTTTCGTGTCAATATTCACTCCTTCTTTTTGTCAGCATTAAAGGTGTCTCGCAAATTATGTTCCATATAATGAAAAATAGAAATCACCCTACAAAATTACTAATACTTAAAACAAATTAGTTAAACAACAAAAATGCTGTTTTTCCAAGAATACCAAAATAGTTAAATTTGTCAACATCTCAGAGTTGCAATAAACGACAAATAAAACTGAACAAAAATCAATTTCCCAGCACAGTAGCACAGAGGTTGAAAAGTGTATGCTTGACAACGCGGAATAGAAAAACTTGGACATGATCAGAGAACAAACGAAAGCATGTCATAACATTGGAAGACTAACGGAATTGAAATGGAGATGGACAGGTTATATAGCGAGACGATATGACGACAGGCAGACCGAAGCAATCCTGGGATGGATACTGCTTGATCATAAATGTCAACGAAGAAGATCGACAATACGATGGACTCATGTAGCCTTTTTCTTGTGGAGTGGTAGAAGTGTTTATGGTTTATGTATAAATTTTCATGTTTGCTTAATCCTGCAATCCTGCAACTGCACCTTAAGGAGTGGGGTTAGGTTGAATGTGAGCTTTCTATAGTTAGCAAGTCTTCATCTATCCGCCCATTTATTCATTAATTGCATACCTAAACTGTTTTTTTCCAAGTTTCTTTTGGTTTTCTTCTATATTTTTTAATCATTCCTTCTATATTATTTTTTTTTTCAATCTTGAGGCATTATTTTATTAATTTTGAGGCATTATTTTATAAATTTTTAGGCATGATGTTATTATCATCAAGTATATTGCACCCGAATGGCAGAGGGGAGGCTCAGAATCGCGCGAGTTGGACGCATGCTGAAGAGACCCACATCCTACAGATGGACAATGGCAGAGTTAGTGGGGTTAGAATTAGCAGGGTTAAACCGACCAAAAGAAAGTCCAACTCGAACTTTTTATCCTGTTTTATGTTATATTTTATCCTGTTTTTCTTTTTGAAAATGTCAAAAACCCTATGCATTACTCGATCTCCACGAACGAGAAACTAAAGATAGAAGTTTTTAGAAGTTTTTTGTTTTATTGTTGCCCCCTTGCTTTATGGTTTTTCTATCCTAAATATAATGAGGTCACACACATATATCCAAAAGTTTAGAATATTTACAAATAGGATATCTAAGGTTATAATACTCTAAAAATTGTGATAGATATTTATTTTAGACCGTTTTTTAAATGAAAATAACAAAAGCATTGTTTTGCGATTTTTACACATTACAGTATTTACACATTATTTCATTTTTTTTTCAGTTTTCAAACAATTCGTTTAAAAATGCCTAGAAACATGATATATAATTCTAACAAATCAAGAGTAATTGCTTTGTTACAAGAGGGCTTTAATCCAAGTGATATCGTGGAAATTGTAGGTGTTCCCCAAAGTGCTGTATCAAAAATTCATAAAAAATTCCAAGGGACAAATGACG
This sequence comes from Cosmopolites sordidus, assembly GCA_031761425.1. NCBI lineage: Eukaryota > Metazoa > Arthropoda > Insecta > Coleoptera > Curculionidae > Cosmopolites > Cosmopolites sordidus. The sequence goes on along the minus strand of JARFXV010000530.1, from coordinate 890,943 downwards.
TAAAGGATCGCCCCAGAAGTGGCAGAAAACGATATACAACAGCTGCACAAGACCGGCAGATATCAATGATAGCTCGAAGAAATCGTCTCGAATCAACAAGTGGTATATCAAGGGAGTTTGTTAGTATTCAAGAAGTAAATGTTTCACGACAAACAATAACACGCAGACTAAAAGCGGTAGATTTACATCGCAGAAGACCTAAACTAACCCTTCAACAAAAAAATGTAAGATTTCAATAGGCTCGACAAATGATGGATCATAGTCCTAACTGGAATAACGAGATGTTCTCCGATGAGACGAGAATTGGCTTGGTTTCTGATTCACGAAAAACATTTGTTTGGATAGCTCCAGGTCGACAAGTTCAACTAGAAACAGCTCAACCCATTTGAAGGTGGGGGCAGCAGCAGTACAAAATTTTCTTGAAGAGGATGGAATAACCAAGTTAGGATGGCCAGCAAATTCTCCTGACATAAATGTCATTGAACATGCTTGGGACATTCTGAAAACATGCATCAAGAAACGAAACAATCCTCCTCTTACCCTGCCAGAAATAAAACATGCTGCTCGTGAAGAATAGGAAATAATTCTACAAGCCAAAATTGATCTTTTAATGCCATATCACCTACAATAGGACCACTACAATATAACAATAATAATATTCTTTATTTAGCACTTGGCTATACATGTCTAGCATAATACAAATATATCCAAATCTGACCTGTTCTATAATAATAAAAATCCAATATATACACAATAGTCTGTACAAAATCAAACATACCTGCCTATTTTTAACAACAAACTAACCTATTTTGCCAAATAATGTTTACGAATTCTATCTATAAACATTCCCAAACTCTCTGTACTTTTTAGCTCTGCTGGCAGACCATTGAACAGCCGAATACTATTCCCAAAAAAAAATTCCTGCATATAGGTACTATGTTCAAAATTTATACGGAGATCCTCCCTTGAGCGAATGTTACATTGGTGTTTTTCGAATCGCGCTATTAAGAACCTTCCAAGATATGCAGGCATTAAGTTATTGTTAATTTAAAAAATCATAACAATACTGGCCATCTCAATACTCTGCTACAAAGAGCACCAGCCCAAAGAGCGCAACATTAAATCCACTGGTATATCTATCAGAATGCAAAATAATTTTCATTGTCTTATTTTCTAAAATTTGCAATCTATTCATTTCATTTTTATTACAACCTAACAACAAAGAGCTACAATAACTAAAATGGGGATAAATTATGGTATTATAAATTAACAATTTTGACCAATTACTTAAGTTATGTGATATTCTATGAAAGAACCCTATTTTTATACTCATGTAATTTACATGAACATATAACTTCAATTGAGAATTAAGAATTACACCTATATATTTAATTTGATCTACGATTTCAATGTTTTTCTTTCCAATGTAAATGTTATAATTTTTATCAATAAAGGGCTTGCAAATACCCCTCTTTCCCAGAATCATATATTTTGTTTTCTCAGAATTTAATTAGGCCCCTTTTTATAAGAAATAAAAAGGGGCCTAATACGATCCCTTGTGGGATACCAATATCATTTTCCAGAATTCCTGATATAGCACCACATTCTTTTGTTCGATGAAAGCGGTCACTCAAATAATGTTTAAGCCATTTTATAACACAAGATTTCACCCCGTAACATTGTAGCTTCACAATCAGATCTTCTCTGTTTATAGTCTCAAATGCACGTCTCAGGTTCACAAATACACCAATCACAACGTTATCGTCACCAATATCTTGAGGCCATTTCGTACAGAGATATTGCAGTGCAGACTCGGATGAATATTTATCATGAAATCTCCATTGTCCCACATAACTGTAATTTTGCTTTTCAAAGTATCTACGCAACTGCCTACACACCACTATTTCCAATATTTTGTCAACAATCGGCAATAGATTGATTGGCCTAAAATCCTACGCTAATACAGGGTTTTCAACCTTTGGTATTGGAACAATAATGCTTACTTTCGCATTCCTTGGAACTCGACCACTGGACAACGATGTATTGATTAAATGCAATAATGGATAACCCACCTGCTGAAATACGCTCTTTAAAAATTTTATATTACATATATCATCAGATGTGGACTTATTTTCTAAATTCATTACATTTCTCTTAATTGAGAAAATATTAATAAATGACATCGATCCAAACTTTCTTCAGTTGAATGGATGTCAACAGTACAGTCAAATGTTTGAATCTGATTTGGAATAGTTCGAGCTATCTCCCGAATACTTTCAGCATAAAAATTGTTAAAATTCTCTTCTAACGTTCCAACACTCCTTCGGAAAACAATATCCTCAAACACGGCGGACTTTCTGCCACTCCCCACCAATTCCATCAACATTCGCCACATTTTCTTGCTCTTACCTCTATTACGATCAATATTCTGTTCATAAAATGCCATTTTTTTGTTTCTAATCACCATTACAACCTTATTGCGGTTCCTCTTATAATCATTTAAGTCAGTGTCATTTCTGGTTAATTTGAACTTCTTGTAGGCCATGTTGGCTCTTTCCTTTTGGGCAAGCTTAATGGAATTTGTAATCCACGGTGATGCGTCAATATTAATCGTTTTTAAGGGTGCCAAGGCATTAACTGTCTCATGGATGTTGTTTATAAAATGTTCATAGAGGTGGTCCACATTTATTGACATGTAGTTCCAGTATCTTCCAATTAATTCTATTCTAATTCGATCAATATTTTCAGGGCTTAAATTTCTTATCAGTTTATATTTACGTTTTTTCACATTTGTTTCGCATTTAAGAATAAACCCAATCGTTTCGTGATCAGAAAGTTGCGAGAAATTCCTACCAGCTTCGGTCAAAGTATAATCATTAGTAAATAGCAGGTCAATGAATGAACGAGTATCGAGCGATACATGCGTATAGCTTTCTATAACTTGTCTAAATCCAGAATTATCGCTTATTGCCTCTAATTTTCGTTTATTCGGACAATCATTTTTCCAACATATATTAAAATTTCCGGTGATTATGAATCTGTTTGAAATTATAACCGGATCATTGACCACATCTTCCCAAAAACCTAAAAATTCATCAATATTACCATTTGGTAACCGATATATACCTCCAAATAACGTGTCATTATTTAGAATTTTTATTTTCACAAATAGAGCCCAAAAGTTCTTTGAATTCTTCTCACATCTGACGAAATCCACAGGTACGCCATCCCTGAGGTAGATTATGACACCTCCTGTGTGACGACTATTTAAGTGGCACACAAAATGTCTATAACCCGGTATTGAAATTTCGCTATCCTGTATCGCCTCCGTGATGTGGGTTTCAGTCAAACAACCAACCATAGGATTCCAGTCATAAAACAAATTCACTACTTCCGTCATTTTACTATTTAAACCAGCTACATTCAAGGATACACACAACTCTTTATTCACTCCGCTTAATTTCTATTCATTTTTAATTTTTTGTTTGGCCTTTTCTATTTCTCTTTGATAACACCTGCATTTTCTGTCAAGCACAATATGATAGCAATCAACATTAGTAATCTTCAGCACATCTCGTGCATATTTGCAGCTTGTGCAAGTTTTTATTTGAGAACTACACTCTCCAGATTCATGATTTTCACTTTAAATAGGGTATATGGGTTTACACTGACTGCAGTTACTGGCTTTGTGTCTATATCTCCAACATTTAAAATACCTGAATACACTTACAAATTCATAAACTGAAAAACTCTACCATTACCAGCACTACTGCTTATTAATTTTATAGAAAGTTGTTCTTTTTATTTTTAAATTACTTCTGAAGGCACGTGGTATATTGTAATTGTTTGACTTCGAAGTAAATACATTCTACACACATTTTTTATTTGGTGTCGAGTTTTATTTGGTACTAGTAAGAGTTGTAATAAAATGATGATTACCTAAACAAGTAAAAGAAAAACTTAATATCAATAAAAAATTGAAATGTTTGAATTTTCCAAACTTTTGAACATATTTGTATATTTGCTATTCAATTAAAATTTTAGGAAAAAAAATAGGGAACTAATAATGCGTAAACCTTTAATTTATTTGAACCAAAATGTTATGAAAAAAGTATAATATATTTTTTATAAAAGTGTATGTTTTATGCTTCAGAAATTTCTGTGTGACACGCCCTTTTACATTAGGAATAAGTTAGAAAAGTAATAAGAACTTTTAAAAAGGTCCTACCCCAAATATTTACCTCTACTTTTTTATGTTTAACGATAAAAGCTAAAGATACGTATTTATTGACAAACTTTTCCACCAAGTTACAAAGAAATATTTTAAAATATTTAAAAACCCACTATAACTACCTTGAGCAAATTGAAAAAATGATTTTTATTTATAATAGAGCTTAATATTATCAAGTCATGAACTTCATATTTGGCCCTGGTGTTTCATCGACTGCAGAACCTATTGGAATCAGAATTTTTTCAGCCGAAGAGGTATTTTAAAGTACAATCCCCCCGTTTTAAAACGAGATACAATATACCGGTCTAATGTAAATATAACCTGAACAATCGGTTATAGACCCGATATCCGAAGAAAAGCAACATTTTAGGCACTGGGTTCCTTTCGCCTTTCAACTAAAAAAAAAAAAAAATACGTGGAAGTTCAGGACGTGATTCGTGTGGCTTTGAGAGATAATGGTTTTTCATACGGTACATGGAAGTAGTGGTTCCAACAATCCCGAATTGGTAATTTTGATTTAAATGCTAGAATGAAGGATGAAGAACTGGAAACAGCACTAGAAGAAAATCTTTTTGATAAACTGTGATACATCCCCTACGAACTCACAGCTGAGCACAATAGTAGAGGCTTGACGAAAGTGATGAAAAGTGGATCCTCTACAATAATCCAAATAGGCTGAAACTGTGAGTTAATCCAACAATTCATCAGCAACAATTGATTAGTATTAATGATGCTCCGGAGAAAGAACAGCCTTATGCTGGCAACGAAAAAAAATCATTTTATTTCAGGATGACGCACGGCCACATACAGCAGAAAGAACAATGGAGATGATCATCGAGTTAGGGTGGGAGATTATATCGCACCCGGCATATTCTCCAGACTTGGCTCCTTCGGATTCAATCCTTGCACCATCATCTACCTGATAACCCCTTCACATCTGTTAAGGAAGTTGAAAAAAGCTTCAATAACTTTACCGTTTCAAGGTGTCGATAATGTTTTGTAGACAATGAGTGATGTTACTTCGAGGAATAAGTCTGTATTTCTTTGTGATACATGTCAATGTATCATACATGTCATTGTCATACATTCATGCATGTCATACATTTGTCATTGTCATACATGTCAAAGAGAGTTAATTATGTTGATGATCTAATAGTTCCATATCAAAATAATAGGTTTATGTTGTCCCAATCGAAGTCCTACCTCGTCAACTTAATGGTGTATATGATGGGTGGAGGAGGGTAACCAAATCAACTAGGCCATCAGCCGAAAATCATGATTAATTATCAAACGTATAACTGCCGTGGAAAAATGACAGAAATAAATTAAAAATAAACTCAAATGATGTCGGATTCCAATTTTAAAAGCCAATTAAATTGTTTATTTTTTTCGGATTTTTTTGGAACGTTACATTTCACCGGACGGCAAGAGACAGCTGCTGGAGTCATCGACGACTGGATTACAAAATAGATCGACATCGACGATTGGACGAATGATAGGACTTAATGGGCCTTTTAACTATTTTTATCACCGAATGGAAAGTGTTAAATCGGAACTATCGAGTCCCGGAATCTGTGACTCGAAAAAAAAACGAACGAGCTTTCGAGAGTTATTTGTTCGATTATTGTTTTGATCTGCGTCAATAGAGCGCGCTTGCAGTAATTATTCCATAGGAAACCAATAATAGAACTGCCAGTCAAGATAATTTAATTATCATGATCTCTTTTGGGCCTTTTATTGTAGGCGCTAAAGTTATTTCCAGCCGCTCACAAATCGATCTCCGTTAAATTATTATGTCGATATTTGTAGAATTAAACTAAGGGAAACGAAATTATTAAAAATTCTGTTTGGGTAAATCAGTTCGTTTAAAACAAACTTTAGTTATAGCCTGATTTTATGTATCATAATTCTTAGAGTGTTCCATAACTCTTTCACACATCGCGTGTTATATTTTCTATGGTGGCCTGATTGTTTCACTTAAGGTCAAGAATGTTTCGGGCAATTTTTTCTGTAAACTAGAGATACAACATAATCCCGCGGCGGCTCGTGGGTTTTTACAGTCGGAGGGGGTAGAAGAAAATAGTGTTACTGAAGATTTTGTTTTTGCTTTTCCTTCCTTCTTTTTACTTTTCATGCTATTGAACCCCTACACAGGAGGTGAACCAGGAAAACATTAAAATTCACAACCACATAGTCACAAAATATTACTATATCGTTTACTGTCAAATTTTCGCGTAAAACTTGCGTTATTTTTATACTTCTTTTGAACTTGACTCAAATTCAACACGGGCGCGGGATGACCCTTAGTTTTTAATTCGACTTTCTCCTCCAAACTTAAATTAGTCATTATTAACTGTTTTAAATAAGATACATTCACGTTGGCAGTTAAAAGTTGATTATTTGTACTTAAAAAGTATTACTCAGTGTGTACATACGTAGCAAATCCCAAATTAAAAGAAGTATTAGCGAGGCGAACGAAATACGCGACGCGAGACATATTAAAGGCTCCGTACCCGTAACGTAAACGTGTAACGCCAACGACGAGATAAGATGACGTGGCGTGCGGTCGCTGGAGGTAAACCAGGATGGAATTTGAGTGAGAGGATGAACTTTTTATCCGCATTATTTGGTGTGATGGGTTGACGGACGTTGTTCTACATTTGGAGAATTTTTTTATGACTTAAACGAAATAAACTGAACGGAAATAAAATATGGTGTTTTGCTTTGAAAAAAGTTTACCGTGATAAATGCTGGAGGGGCGGTGCCCCAACTTCCTCCTTCACGAATCGCCACTAAACCCCACAAAAAATAATCTAAGTGGACCAACACAAAAGTGTTCATTTAGACGGAGACGCAGGTTGTTGTGTGTTCCACATGAGATTGTGGAAACCAACGGTTGGGTGTGTGATGACACTCAGCCATTGGTGACTCATTGGACGCAGTCCAAGAAAATCTAATACTACATATATACCCCATCCGACGGGAGGTGGGCAAAACATGGGTTGTTGGCTGTGGATAGGGTCTCCCTATTCTTGATGGTATGGTATATGTCGGCGCCCTGAAGAGTCTAAAGCTCGAGAGACGAAACATATGTCATCCGGTTGAAGGGATAGGTGGGACTATAGCAACCAACAAAAGTGTGTGTGTGTGTGTCTATATATATATATATATATATATATATATATATATATATATATATATATATATATATATATATATATATATATATATATATATATATATATATATATATATATATGTAAGTATGTATGTATTGATTACAGCAGTTATACTTACAATACGGAACCCGAGAGTATACCATTGATACAATATTTGAAGAACAAACTATTTTTCCTTGTCGTGATAATGTTATTGCACCCATACCTGAAACAAAAAGGAAAACATTCTCTTAACTTGATATCAAAAAAAAATTAAAGAATATTAAGTATTAAATGTTGATTAATGTACCATAAAAGAAATATATATTAATATATGCTTCTTATTTCCATCCTTAAAATAGTTTTATTGAAGCACTCTAATAAAAGTTTCGCTTAGTATTTCACGCAAACATTAATGCTGACATGTCTCTCAATTATGGTTTTTCGATGAATATCCCAAAATAACCATTACATTTCTTGCCTAAGGGAAAATTGTTGTGTTTATGTGCGATCGATAATCTAACATCGAAGATAATGACTACAACCACCACAATTTTTCATACTCGTTACTTTCTGAATAAAAAAATATTTTAACTGTAAAATTGATTCATTATTAAATGTTCTTGAAAAACCACCAGGTTCGTACCCTCCCGAGAATACGGTCTGAAATGATACAACATTCAAAGAATTATGGTATAGTAAAGTGACCAAACTTTAGCGGCCATAATGCTAGTATACGGGGCGGAATGATTTCACTGGGATGGTACTTCATGGCACAAATGACCTGAACGCATTATTTCTGTAAATAGCAATAGAGATTGCCCGTCAAGATTCAACAATTTCACACAGTAACGAGTATTTTCTGAGAAAGTTCAAGCATTTTTAGTTTTTTTGAAGTTAAAGACACATCAACACGTCCACAACACAGTGGTTTCTGCGCGAATTAGATATTTGGCGGAGGCCAAGCCTGAAACCTACAGACATATACAGTCAAACCTATGCCAGATATTCCTGCAACATTTGTACCTCCGAGTCACTGGATTACAGCGATTACTAAAAATAAAGGTTCATAGTAATCTCCAAATAACTATACAGAAGCCACAGGGACAGTGCTTTATATACCATTGGTTAAATAAAGTCGAAAAATGTATTAAAAATATTGACAAAAAGATGACCATGCAAGAAACGAAACAATAATATAAGTGAGTACATCTTTTCATGCAAAAGCGTGCGCCATCACTTCAATTTATGAAAATATCTATATAGTATGTTAGAAAAATAATGGAACAGTTAAAAAATTAAAGAAAACTATTAGCGCTATCTATTGATACAAAATACAATCCGAAAGCTGTATATCTCCTCTACAGGGTCTGCCACTAGAAGTATTATCAATTAAAAATGCTGTAGTTTTGTAAATTATGATTATTTTTGTATAATATTTTTAGATAGTGTTGAAAATACATTATATTTCATGAATACATCGCACGCTGCACGAATGTGAGTATATGGAATTGGTTGCCATTCCCTACGAAGCGCTAACTTCAATGTGTTCAAACTCCCATACTTTTTTGTTAACACCTCAGCCTCCAAAATGGACCATATGAAGAAGTGCATTGGATTCAAGTTTTGTGAGTATGGGGACCATTGTTACGAAGAAATAAACTGTGAAGAAATGAACGTGATTTTGTAAAAATTGTTGTATTAAAATAGCTTTATGGGATGGCGCCTGTAGTTCTGTAGAAATGAGTCCTGTAGAAATGTTCAACGGTTGGAACCAAATTGTTTGTGTGTCCACGGGATCAACGCATCCTTTAACACCTTTTGCTGTTACACTTGCTGGTTCACCTTAACGCTCTGATCGATGAAAATAAGCCGAGAGCTACCATTTGTAGTTACAGTTACCCAAACCATCACCGAAGTAGGCTCTTGTTTACGCATATCAAGCATTGACCAAATTGTCGCTGGACTTGACCTTCAACCACACATGATCGTTTTCTTTGTTTACGAATCGCTAAACAGTGAAAATTTTCTCATCAGAAATCACCAAATTTTCCAGTTAGCCACTTGCGTGCATGCTTTTCAATGCATTTGACTGTAGAAGTCTTGTTGTCTTTTATGTCGGTGTTAAATCTTGCACTTTTGATACCTTGTTAGGCTTCACTTAAGTTCATATTTCAGTATGCGGCGTACGCTTGAGTGAGATACGTTCAGCGATCAACCAATTTTGCCGCACTCTGACGTGGATTTCTTTCAATTCGTGCCCTTACCTTTCGAGCCATTTCTGGTGATGTACCGATTTTTTATGACCACCTTATTAGCGTTTTGCGATGCTACTAGTACCATTGAAACGTTTAATGGTTCGATACATAAACATTTTATTAACACGTAAATGCTGTAGCTCATGAACAATAGCAGGTTGCGATTTTCCTGCTAAGTACAAAGCAATGACATTATTTCTAAATATTCCATTAAGACATATTTATATAAATTTGTTTAAAACTAGCATAGAAAATAGTATTAAAAATATTACACATATCCAAGACGTTGTTTTATAAGTAAAGACCGTACTTAGGGAGTAGAAAATCCACTCCCTACTTATTATAAATACAAAAGTGACAATTACTCAACTGTCGAATAAAATAAAATACAATAAACATTCTGTTTAATTGAACATAAAATAACGATTCCTTGCTGACAGACCCAATACAATGTATTACAACTAGTTGAATTATGCAGATGAATATCTCATCGAGCTGTTGGTTGCAAATTAATATCTAAGTCGGAGAATTTAGCTTCGAAAATTGGTTTTAACCGAACGAACAGCGACACATATTCGACCTCATAGGTTTTCATTAAACCACGTTCTAAGTACCTCTGTTTCCGTCAATTATCAATTTATTAACGATAATTCCGTTTCCAATTAACACAAATCGAATTGACGCGCTTGATTGACAAAAGTGGCCTGGTTTTTTCATATTCACATTTAATATATAGTCGATGGCGGATAATCACGTCATTATACAGAGCATATCACGTCATTATCACTTTCAGCATAAGCTGTTTTTTACTATTTTATTTAATTAAACAAAAAGAATGTTATTTATATATATATATATATATATATATATATATATATATATATATATATATATATATATATATATATATGTATATATATATATATATATATATATATATATATATATATATATATATATATATATATATATATATATATATATATTATGAACTGATTCGTTTGTGGTCTATTCGTCGGCAAGAATATCTTACAATTCTTGTATGTACTCTTAGGTATTCATGACGATTCTTGCATTACGTTTGTCTACAGGAAGTATGATGATTTCTTTATTATTTCTTAGAGTTTTGAGGGCGCTTAGTTCTGTCGGTTTTATATTCGATCTAGGTATTCGGCTTGATTTCAGATCAGTTCGAAGGGGCAAAGACACGATAATGCCAAACGAGAGTTTGGACAAGCTTTGTCAAGATGGAAAATTTCTCAAACGAACGGATTGACACCCGGACGAATAATTATATCATTCATTTCATCCGTGAAAACATACATGCATACATATATAATGGTTTTCAACTGTATTGGGCATGCTGATATTTTAGGGCAACTGAAGAAACCAATAAAAATGTATAATAGATTATATTTGACTTGTGATGGAGAGTAAATCGTATGACCCAGCGCCATCTACCGCGAAAAGTGAACCTGCACATCATGGCATGACCCAGGATGCGGCAATATTCGCATGAAACATGCAATGTGTATTTGTGTCGAAGAAAAGAAAATTGAATTGTTACAATGGTAGTAGTAGAATTGTCAAAAAATATCGAACAAAAATGAACAAGAAAGTAAATTATGCTTTAAAAAGGGAAAATATTGGGAGGTTCATAAATACTTAAAATCTAGTCAACTGACGCAAATGCGTAAATATGTCATAAATTAAGACAGATGTACCAAATCAAGAAACTCAAAAAAAATGGAAAAACAAATATGGAAGGAAAACATAGCGTGAAAGATCATAAATCAATGAAACTTTATTACAACATATTTTTAAATTTCAGTAAACAACTCTTTAAGATACAACAACCTGAATGCTTTTATTAAATAACAATCAATCTAAAACGTAGTAAACGTAGTAAAAACGTAGTAAACCAAGTATACATAGTATAATATATTGTAAAGTGCTTCCCAAAAGGATCATATGGTTTATTGATCATAGGGTTTTGACAGCTAATGGCGGCCATATTTGGTATCAAATTCGTGACATTTGACGGTCAATTGGTTTTAGTAAGATTTGCCATTTCACTAAGAACAAATTTTCGTTGCCACAACCTTTGGAAATCGTCCATACATTTTATCAAAATTTCAAAACGATTTGTTGCTACTCAAAGAGCATTTCGTTCAAAACACGGTCGTCATTCTGCTCCTTTTTATCAAGCCATCTGAACTATAATTGATAAGTTTCAATGTCAGTTCAATATACATGACCAAAAGCCACCTTCACGGCTTCGTGACCATCTTTGCGTTTGGATCTCGGTTTACACCCATACAAGATTGTATTTGAACAATAAATGAAGGGGAAAAATCCCTTTAAACAAATTAAAACATTAATTTTTAATTCATACTTCGAAAATATAATATATAGAGAATATACTGGCAAGAGGAAAAATAAAAATATTCAATATTTACGGAGTTATCGCACATACAGTTGAGCGCGTCGGAGCCCGCATATCACAACCCAGACAGCGACTCAGCAACGAAAGTGTGAGTGTCTAACAGAGACAGAGAATGAAGAATTCTGCGAATGTACAGTACTTAACCGATGTTAGCACAACCGATGAATGCACGTTTCGAATGAGCTCTGAGGCGTTAGACCCTTAGGCTATAGCGCATCCAACCTTAGATGCGGAGCTGTAAATATCGGCAGGTAAAAACCGAGCTATTCAACTATAATATGATCTTATCTATTATCGGGATAATTTGGAAATTTAGCTGGTCATTCGTGGACCATTCCTTTTCTTTTCTGAATATAATAATTCAACATTGTTTATATCTATAAAATGATTGTTTTTAATATGATGTGTAAATATTCCAGTGCTTTTTGTACTATTTAAGATACATTTTTTATATTTTTATATAATATCGCTCGAAAAAAATCTACAAAAAGGCATTATTAAGGTAATCGATTTACTTATAAACAAGGAAAAAATTTCGGACCATGTACAAGTTATAGTGCAAGTTTATTTGTGTGTACAGTGCAAATATAATTATTATCTCTTACACCAAAATGTTTGCCGAAACCACCGATGAAGCGCGATTAATGAGACAACCGGAGGAGTCTTTCCGAGACAAAAGCAGCTCGTACTGCCCAAAAATAGCAGCAGGTTGAAGAAAACCAGCTTTTCGAAGAGGCTAAACCTCCATTGTATGCACATGGGATCACTGATTCATCCGTAAGTCATTAAAACTAATCATTTAACCATACTGAAACCTAAAATGCGATTATCTCGATACTGTGTTTTCAAAAACTTCTTCCTCTGTAACTCAAAAAATTATTGATCGATTTGGCTGAATTTTTGGGATGCTTTTCTGTATATCACTATAGGAAGGATATATCTAAAGTGTTAAAGAATTCGTGTAAATAAACTACTTTTTAGGATAAAAATGTTGAAAAAATAGTACAAACTTTGAACATTTTTTGTTTTAAAGCTTACATAATTTTTAATTTATTACTTTTTTATAGTTTTATAGGTTTATTCTTCCCGTCTATATATATATATATATATATATATATATATATATATATATATATATATATATATATATATATATATATATATATATCAGAAACAATAAGATATATTTTTTTTCTGTTTCAGATGAATAGAAAAAGTGACGAGTGTAGCACTTTTGGACCTCCCACCAGAAATTACTGAGCCAGTATTTTATATAAAATAATTATAATAATTGTGTGCTCTTCAAAGATTAAATAAAAAGATGTTATAACTTTAAATGATACAATTATTTCATCACATCTAAAAACACTTCTGAAAAATGAGTCATTTTGAGACGTCTAAAGGAATTTCCCCCCTTAAGCCAACTGATCATCCATTACGTCGGAAGTTCGCAGATTGGGCATTGGATGCAACGGAAAATAATCCGGATTTTCATCTTCACCAATGAGGCTCATTTTTGGTTATCGGTGTGAGTCAAACTCACAAGTGATTACATCCCGATTCAAGTCCCATTACATCCCGAAACAATCACTGTTTGGTGTGGATTATGGTACGGTTGCATTATCGGGCCGTATTTTTTCAACGACGCCGAAGAATGGACCGTCATTGTGAATGGCGAACGCGATTTTTGCCTTTCCGAAAACTGATAAAATTGATGCGGACGAACTATATTTTTAACAAGACGGACACCTTGCCACATATACCATTTTCAGCCCAATTTTCTTTATTTTACTCCAAATTCAAATCCTATCACAATTATTGGGAAACCCTTTAGTAGTGTTATTCTCAGTAACACAAGCGTATGCTAGCGTACGGTCTCATTGGTGTAATATCAAAATATTATATATATATATATATATATATATATATATATATATATATATATATATATATATATATATATATATATATATAAAAGGCATTGTTGCTATAAACACGTTTGTTATTTGTTACATCTTTTGGCAAAAGCGTCATTTTAAAGTGGTCAAAGTATAATGGAGGTACAGTCTATAACTGCGCCATGGTTAAAATTATACGAATTGGTTCGTTTTCAAAGTTAAAAAAAATCACTGGTGAAATATTGGGATGATAATTATTGGCCTATGTTCACTGGATAAATGTCTATATGGCTTGTAACACCCGGAAAAGAAAATGTTTTATTCATGGAACGGTTTATGCGACACCGAAACTTGCCGATCGGTTTCTATGTTATTTAAATATTTTCAGTTGGAGAGTACAGTTTACATTGTTGGTCTTATAGACCGATAATTTTGCTTTAATATTTTATTGGCACAGATGGGCATATATTTTAAAATATTGGAAAAGCTGAAGTTCGTAACGAAATAACGACTTATTTTTAAAAACAATATTTTCGTCGACATATTTCAGAGTAGTTGTCCATCCAGTTCACCAACATGTAGTACACCATTGTATTGAAGAATGTGACCCAAGTAAACCTTCCACAAGATATGACAAGACCAACATAGAGGGTGGCCTTAATTAAATGCCGGATTTAAATTTGGTGTCATTTCTTTGTTTTGTGGCTTGGGTAACTTTGTCAGTTATAACCTATGATTTGTCCAATTAGAAAATATGGAATATTATGCGAAAAAACAGTGTGTTATTATTGCTAAATCGTATTACAACTTCGGTGAAAATTTTGCGAAAACGGTACGAATTTTTGGTCTGAAAAGGAGAGACCATGAGAATATAGTCATAATTAGTGAAATTATAATTGTAACTCCGAGGATATTAACTCAGCATCGTACCCAACAATCAAAGATTTCGAGAAGCTCCTTTTGGCGAACACTCATTATAGACATCCACTTTCATGCACACAAAAATTGAACTGCCCCAAAAGCTAGAGCTTCCAGACCATTCTCACTACCGACAGTTCGCAAGTTGTTTTTTAGAGCATCATGAAGTGGATTTTCAATTTTGTCGAAATATCATCTTCAGAGATTAGACTCATTTCCTGCTCCAAGGTTTCTAAAATTCGAAAAACTCCTACATAATTTATGAGAGGTAATTGATGATGCGGCTTTTGGACAGGCGGTTTGATAGGCCCATATATTTTTGAAAATGAGGCAATAACTAGCTGTAACATGATAATGGAGCTTTTTGGCTATAGCAAGTCGATCGGATCTAGGCAAGTCGTCGAGCGGAACGGCGTCACCTGCCACACAACTCGAACAACAGTTGCTTTACTGCGCCAACAATTTCCTGGTAGTGCAACTTCACGAATTGTCGACATCAATTGGCCGGTAAAATCTTATAATTTAACATCGGGCGACTTCTCTTTTTGGGATTATCTCAAATCCAAGGTCTAGTCAAATTGATTTAATTTTTGACGATTTTATGAAATAGCCAAAATTCGCAACCGAAGCCGAGGTGGCCGTTTGTCAGGCATAATATTTCATATTTAATCGAAAAGTGTGTACTTCAATACTCAATAAAAATCAACTCTTAAAATCAATAAAAAAAGTCGTTTTATTTCCTATTTAAATCCACCGTTCAATTTGGGCCAACCATTATTACACTTTTCAAAATATTTCGTGGGTTTGAGCTCGATTATTATCCAACAATGTTTACAGTTCGGTGACTTCAAGATTCTCTAGAGTTAGTTTGATGTAGTACGCATAACAAAAGCTTCAGATATTATTAGATTTGCTTCATATATTATTTTATATCAATTCATTTTTATTTTTATTTATTCCCATGCATATCTACCTTCTAGAGTAAAACTTTTCATTTAGAAAGATTGTTCTATCATATATTTCTTTTTCCATCCCTTCCTATTCTGTCATCCGCTTCATATCTTTTCACTCTATACCTCTAGTTTTTGCTCCTTCCTCATTTCCTTCAATCTACCTTTTTATTGACCGTCCTCTATAATTTTTCCCGGTTGCTCGCGTTTCGTACACTGTCTTCATGAGTCTGTTATATGACATTCTGCACATGTCTCCGAACCATCTAATTTATCCCTCTATCAATTTTTCATTTATTGACTTTATTTGTAGGTTATCTCTATGTATTTTATCGCATATTGTTTTATTCTCGATCTTACGTAGGAATTATTTGCCTTTCGATTACATTAATTATTGTCTTATGTCTATGTCTCACTAGGTACTGTATAATATCATTGATCTTATATTTTTTTTTTACTACTTCTGTTTCTATATTGTTTGGTATTTCTCTCTTCTTCAGAAATATGTATTATATGTTTTGTCGGTGTTCTATTGATAAAATCTTTTGGTTTTTTTTTTTGGCTAAGACTCTATTCAATACTTCTATATTATGTTGTAAATCTTTTTCTATATCAGCTGTTATTACCATATCGCGAATATTAATTCCATCAACTGTATTTCTTTCATTTTCCAATATCCCAACTTTAAGGCTTTCATTTTTTTGTTTGCTTCTTTTATGGCTCCATCCAGCACTATTGAAAATGATTCAGGGCTGAAACCGCATCCTTATTCCACTTCTACTTTATATATTCTTTTGATTCTTCATTGTTTATTCTTATTATATTTCTGTTATCTTTATACATATTCTCTATTATTTATATCTTTTTTTCTATCTATTTCTCGTTTTTACAGTTCTTTCCAAATATATTTCCTTCTAATCTGATCAAACCCCGCCTCTAGGTCTATAAAACATACATGCATTTCTCTATTTTTATTTATGAGTTTTTTGATCATCTTGTTTATTTTATATAGTTATTAAATTGACGTAAAAATTAAATATCAGTGGCGGTTCGTGGGGGAGGGTGTTGGGGCGCCGCCCCTCCCGCCTTTATCATAGTAAATAAACAATTTTTCAGAACAAAACACCATATCATATTTCCGTTCAGTTTCTTTCCTTTAACTCATTTTCCTGGTTCACCTCTTATGTTGGGTTTCAACAGAACGAAAAGTAAAAAGGAGGAAGGGGAAAGCAAAAAAAATCTTCAGCAGCACTGTTTTCTTCTACGCCCTCCCACTTTAAAAACCCATGAGCTGCCACTGTTAATTATCTATCGCAATTGACTATACAAATTCTTATATCCTAATTTTAAATATATATATAACCAAAATTAAGTGATATTTTTAATAGTGACAAAAAAAAATATTGGGTATGTAGCGAAGAAACAGTATTCAACCCCGCAGCATAAACTTTAAAGATGCTCTCATAGCGTTACGCCCTGGGAATTTAATACAAATATGGAATGAAAACGGAACTCCGCCACTGTTCATATTTTTACCTGACTATCGAGACCGCCGGCTGTTCAAATAACGACAGACATTGGAAAGCCGCCGAAGGAGGATCAGAACTGAATAGGACCCAGAAACGGCCTGCAGGCTGCACAACGGTGCCGTCAAGCGTGACAGAGACGATTTTTATTATTCTGTGTTGAATCGTCGACCGAGACCAAAAAGACCAACCCCACATATTTCGGCGAGGACCGTATTACCGCCACATTGTTAAACTTCGGTCGGATATTCGACCTTCTTCCTGAATAGATATCACACGGAAAAAGTAAAAAATACATGAGTTGTGGAAACCAGTTCATTTTTTAATATTCTTTTACAAATGTTGGGTGGTCAATGATTTTGTGATTGAATATTTATTGATTGTTCATGTACACACTCTCTGATTAAATATGAAAAATGTATGTCGGCTTTGGCTGCAAATCTTAATCCTTTTCACAAAATGTTCGTGCAATTTATGATCAATTTCATCGATAAGACGTCAGATTTCGATTTATAGTTCATCAAATGTTTGTAGATTGCTGGCGCTGACCTAGGATTTCAGATAACCGCCTAAAAAGAAATGGCAAGATGTTAAATCACAAGATCATGATGGCTCAGTGTATTTCGCGAAATTGTCCGACAAGGAAAGTTCTGGTGCAGTAAATCAATAGTAGCTCGAACTAGGTGGCAGGTGGCGCAATTCTACTAGAATTATATTTATTCAAATTCCATATCATCCGTTACTGCCAAAAAACTTCGCTATCATATTAATGGTAAAGATGATTATTCACAGTTACCACTTTTCCAACCTCAATTACCAAAATATTAGGGGCTATCAACACCGTACAATATAAAATGATTTTCCAACCAAATTGAAAGTCCACAGTCATAATGCTCTAAAAACCAACTGACAAACTCTTCGCGATGAGAATGGTCACAATGCTCTAGCTTTTGCATAAATACAATTCTGTACGCATGAAAGTGGAGGTCTTTAATGAGTAGTGGTTAATGAGAGCTTCTCGAAATAATTAATTTATGTATACAAAGTCGAGCCCATGTTCTCGTTTTTGCAATGACATTTGCATTAAGTAATGATCATATTCGAATAAACTAAATGGTAAAATTGTCACAAATTGTCACAATCTTAGGACACTTTTTCGATCAAAAATATCAACATTTTCGTACTGTTTACGCAAAATTTTCATCAAACCGCTATGATCAACCGAATTAAAGTTACGCGAGCTTGCTGACTTAATTAAACATCTCGATAGATTGTGTTCAGAAGTTTTTTACATGATGTTTTGGGGGTAAAAATATTTCCAGTCGACATTCTATAACAGCAGATGAAATATTGATTTACCGTTACGTTCCAGAGACAAAACATCATTTGGTAGTCCACCCAAAGAGTGGAATCTGGTAAAAATGCGCAAAAGAAAGCGAAAATGGTCCCATCTGAAGAAACACACGTCTACGGCATTCTGGGGTTCTCATGATATAGTTTACCTGAAAGATAACCATCACCAGGAAGTACCAGGTGTGGCGGTTAATAATTCATATATTTTTTTAAGAGATGGCTCTGGAAAAAAGGTTTGGTTCACAATATAATCTCTTGGCATTCTTTTGTTACGACAGTAACTTTCAAAATACCATTGACATTTATACGATTAGCTCATATTTAGCACAAAGTTAGCGTCATTTTTTTATTGCCGTAAACATGTCGAGTTTAAAGGCAAATATAGAGTATTTGCAGCACTTACAGCTTTTCTTATTCAATCAGAGGAAACACGCTAATGAAAGCCATCGTATACCTGCGGAAACTTATGCTAACAATGCCCCAACACAAGATGTTTGTGGGAGTTGGTTTGCACAGACTAACCGAAAAAAAATTGAAGATGCCGAACTGCAAGCATTGTGAAAAGAAGACGGTGTACAAACTCAGCAACAAATGGCAATGAGATTAAATGTTGGTCGCTGAACCATATGTGATTATCTGCATTCCATGGGAAATGTCCAGAAGGCAGGAGGATGGGTACCACATCAGCTGAATGACAGATAGATGAAAAAGCATAATAATGGTGAGCGAAGTTTTGCTTTCTCGGAATAAAAAAATATTTTCTTGCATCGCATCGTGACTGGAGTTGAAAAATTGACATATTTCGAGAACCGAAAACGCAGGAAATCATGAGTTGATCCAAAAGAACCATCAACATCAACCGTAAGGGCGAATCGCTTTGGAAAGAAGACAAAGCTGTGCATTTGGTAGGATCACCGTTCGCTACTGTCAGCAAATAGTCAATTTGAACCATGCATTGATTGAAAAGTGATTTGACAGCACGACAACGCCCCATCACACACAGCGAAAGAGGTCACAGATACCATTTGGCTCGGAACTCTTGCTCCAACCGCCATACTCACCAGACTTGGCCTATTCCGACTACTACATGTTTTCATCGACGTCTCATGCACTATCCATGAACAATTATTAATTATTATGGAGATGTCAAAAAATGGCTTGATGGCTGGACCATCTCAAAATATATATAGGCAGAAAAAATATAAAATATATAATACAAATTACCAGAGAGATGAAAAAATGTGCGGCTAGCGATGGTACATACTTTGAATAAACCATTTTTTATCTTTCTCCCAAATTAAACGTGTTTTTTTTAGAAAAATTTAAGATAATAGATTCATTCGTCCATTACTTTGTGACCGTACATTTTAACTATGTGAAAGAAAGCACTTCAACTATGTTTTAGATCACTTTATTTAATAATATCTTTTTTTCAAACGCCTCGATGATGTAGTTGTTACTACGAAACTATGCATTCGTTCACATAGTTAAAAAAAAATAATTATTAATCACCAAACCTGATATTACGCCTCACTACGACACCAATTCAAAGACACTATTCAGGATAAACCACCACATGAGGACCTAGGCATTGTGGTGTTCCTACATGAGTATTCAGCGGACTTGTCTCCCAGCTATTACTTCCTCTTCCCATATCTGTATAAATATCTTATTGGACGAATATTCCCTTTAAATGATGAGGTCAAGTCTAAGACAATCGCTTATTTTGGAGAACTGCACAAATCGCTTTAAAGCGGGCGTATTAAATTGTTGGAACGTCGTTGATCTAAATGCAATATAAATTGCAGTTTTGTTTTAAATCCTTACAATCTTGTATCTGTGTCAGTTTAAGAACATATTGAACGACCTTCGTAATGTTATTTCGAGAGCAGATTTTTTTCTGACCTCGGCCAACCTTTTATAACTTTGTAGTACCTCGTATGTGGCCTTTCTCCTCGATTATAACATATTCAGTTTTGCTATTAGATTATCTTTAAAGTACCATTTATTTTAGCTATTCTACCTAAAAAGAACCATTACTTAGTACGCAAAACAGGTAGAAATCCCTGCCATTGCAAAATTCTAGGTATAAATAGGTTCTATTCTTCTTTTTCCCAAAATTCCATTTGCAAAGTAAACGAAAATACTGGAAAAATATAAGACGAATAAGTGTTCATTCATCATTCTTCAAAAGAATCGAGAAATGCGTGACAGCTCACCTTTCACTAAGGTAATTTAGTTGCTAACATAATAAAAACTACACTTAGTTTAAATAAAAACTGGTAGTTTTTTTTGGCGCAAGTACTAATCACATAGTATTTATAAAATATTAAACGTAATAACAATGAAACATTTTACACGCCTCTCCGTGTAAGATATTACCAACCTGCTTTCTCACACCCATTTATCACATCGGTACTAACCAGACCATCTGTTTTTAATTTCAATACAGTTAAAAAATATATTTAACTGAGATAATCGTAATCGTGAGGTATGTATGTACAAATAGCTTTTTGAATAAAAAATATTTAAGGATTTTTTACTTAATTTTAAAACTTTATTATAAATAATATTGATAATCGATGCGAATACACTGTTAAAAAATTGTTTGCAATTAATTATAAATGAATTAAAATTTATAAAATTTCAAAAAAAATCATGTGACTACGAAAGCGACACGACTGGATGCCATGTTTGTGGCGTCATTATGTTAATCTGTTTTCACGTAAGTACTGTCAACGGTTTTTACCTGTATATATACTACGAACATTATTGAAGTTTAGTGCAAAAAAATATTGTTGTTACTAATTTAATTCAGCAATGCGTGACAAAGGGTTTATAAGATCGTTTCTGATAATGTACCTAGTGTGGATATTTGTATGATCACAGATTTTTCTCGAAAATTACATTCGGTTTAATTCAGATGAAGTTTTTTTTCCTTTATTTGGGTTTTTCGCCACTATCTAAAACTCAAAAAGTATCAAAAATACCTATTCTTATTTAAAGAAAGAATCACTGGGTAAAAACAAAAAATTTGTTGTCAATGTAAGTATCGTTGACATATATAAAAAAATATATTTACTTTCACTCGTTACTTTATATATTACAAATGAATATAATTTATTTTTTAGTTTAGTTTTGAAAACGGGGGGAGAGTATCCTCCGAAACGTTAACGTTAACAGTTTGTAAATTTTTTTATAACATTTTTATATCTTTAAAATTTTGTTCGTTAGGCAAATTTATTACAAAAAAAGAATCACTGAGAAATTTGTCTCCGTTTGGTTTTTTGTTTTTACCCAGTGATTCTTTCTTTAAATAAGAACAGGTATTTTTGATATTTTTTGAGTTTTAGATAGTGGCGAAAAACCCGAATAAAGGAAAAAAATATATGAACCTGCCACAATCATTCAGACATTACCATTTTTTTCGACGTTTAACATCCTATGGTACCTTTAAGAACATTTTTTCGGGAGTTTTTTTTGTAGTATTCCTACAAAATGGTACGAAACAGACACGATGACTACTTAGCTATGACATTTTCAATAAATGTATCAATTCACTGATGATAACAAGAATAAGTTGATTAAAAACATCAACATTATCAGCTGTCTGTAATGTTGTGGGGAAATAAACATAATGACGTCACACTCGCTCGTGTTTTTTTTCGGAAACTGTCGGCACGTCATCGGTACTAGGTTTAAAAATTTATTTATTCAATTTGATAAAACTTTTTAATTATAAGGAAAAAAAGTGAAATAGTTTGGTTATAAAACTTATATATCTTTCTATTTATGGCAATTATTTTTCAAAACCTCAACTGTTTCGACACACAGTGCCTTTTTGAAATACGAATTCTATTAAACTTATCAATAAGAAAAGTAGTTACTATCTAAAAGATCTACCGACCTAATAGTACCATAAATAAAATTGGGAAATTCCATTTTTTCAGTGTCTAGATGTACAATATTAATTCAATAAGGGTGAACTATTCAAGTCAGCTAGTTCATTTAGCAAAATACCCAAATTTTACCTTTTATTAATTTCTAGGCTCCCTTAAGTTTTTTAGATATATTTTCACTATATAATATTTTAAAATTATCGTTCAAAGTGGTGTGATTTTCTAACATTAAGTGGTTAGCGTAATGAGAATTATTTTGTTTCTTAATATAACTGCTGTTATGTTCATTGAGCCTAATGGAAAAAGGTCTTTCAGTTTATCCAATATAAACTTTTGGACACGAATCGCACTCACATAAATAAACTGCTGTTTTGTAAAATGTATTTGTTTCACTTTAATTGTTTTTAATGAGGCGTCTTAAACTATTATATGTTTTGAAAGTAATATGTATATTATTTGTTTTTGATAAATGTTAAAAAACTAATTTGGTAACTTTTTCTGTATATGTAATTAAGTTGTACTCGTTATTTTTGATGTTAATGTATATTAGATTAATGGTTTTATTATAATGTTTTTTATTAATGATTTTATTTATAATATTTAGGTCGTATCCGTTATTTATTGTTATCTGTTTTATGATATTCAATTCTTTGTTATTCTTAATTATTGAAATTGGAATATTTAATAACATGTGTATGAAAGAATTAAATTTTTATGAAACGATTTATAAAAAATTACAAAATCATGTCTATTGTCTCTTCTAGTAACAGTTAAATCCAAAAAGTTTTTTATTCTTCAGCTGTGAATTTAATGTCCTTATGTCCTTACAATAGTAAGGACACTTACTATTGTAATATAGTAATAGTATTAGAATACTGAGAATACTTATGTTAATGCCCTTACAATTTACATATGTAAGCAAATTAAAATATCACCACCAATATACCTGTACTAGTAAATTGATGATTTAAACAACTTATGTGGATTTATCTTACTTTCGAAGTTATCCATAAAAAGTTCAGCCAGTAAAGGACTTAAAGGGTTTCTCATTATCAAACCGTCATTCGAAAAATAATACATATCATCAAATTCAAAATAATTCTGATCCAAAATAATTGACTAAAATAGAAGCTTTAAAATTTCTTATTTCATGATTAAATTAACTTTATTTTTAAGAAGTAATTTGTTTACTACTTTTATTACTTTATTTAGTTATATATTCGAGAATAAATTTTGTACACCGAATAAAATTAGTTGATTTTTTGGGTAAATTAATATCGTTTAAATAACCGAGAGGCAGAATCGTCTGATCTAGCTCGTCTAGTCTAGTAGTTCGTCTAGTCGTACTAGGGTATTTAATAATACAGTTAATTATATATTGTTAGTTATTGTATATTGATAATTATTACGATCACGTAGACAGAATTTTGCTTCTCCGTTATTTAAATCTAGCCCGGAAAGGTCTGTCGCTAGTTAGAAGTCGAAATATACTAGAAGTACGCCGGCCACTAGGTGGCGTTGTCGTATAACATGCACCTAAATTGTCCGATATTCGGAATTAAAAACAACTGGGTTTGGTTTGATTACTTCGAGATAAGAACATCCCTGTTTAACTGATGCGCCCTTAAACTATGAAACCGGTGTTAAGATATGAATGAATTTTTTCCTTCTAGTAATCAAACGAGGCATAGTCCGTCCAGTCGTACCACCTGTACGACTACAAATACATTTGATTCTTGTATACATCTTTCATTTTATTGTTGAGACCATAGATATTTAGAATGGCAGATTTTGGTTGAAAATGCATATATTGTAAAATGATTTAATTTAAGTTGCTGTAACAGATTAAACTACCGGTCTTAACAGTTAAAAAAGCATTTATTTCAAGCATCGAAAAAAAAAACAGTCTCGTTTCAAATCAAACGCAAATACCAATTTCCAATATCCGTTCGATAAAAAAGCAAACCCCTTTTGATAAAGATGTTTCTATCAAAAGTTCAAGCCATTACGTTCAAATGCAATCGTTCCTGCTTCAGAAAAACCTATTAAGACCCCAACATTTTTTATTCCAAAGACGCACTTCTTTCATTCGCTTTCCCCTTAACCCAGGGACAAGAAAAAATCCTTCAATAACTATTCGAGCGTCAATAGAGGCCTCTGTACGTATATTTTAAATATTCCACCCCTATTTTAGCTGCATTTCTTGCATGAAAATAACCATACTGTCTGTTTCCCACATTAAGGGTGTTTTCTTGCCAGTAGGCGGAACTCCATTATGTTTTATTAGAAAACAAGATATGCTTAAATGGAAAGCTTTATTTTAACCCCTTTTCCAAGGATAATATTTAGTGAATACTGAAACATATTTTGGTCGTTACCATTATTATTTCCCCATATAATTTTTTTGTCTTTCAAGTGGAAACACAAAAATGTATCCTTCCAAACAAGCATAATATGATTGTTTTGATAATGGGGAGTGCTTTGCGGTAGGGCTTTCATATCCACTCCCTTATCCCAGTTTACTGTTTGCATTGAGTGTGTGACAATTCCGTTTCGCGATAATGAAAGCACTTATAGCATTTAAGGGTTGATTGTGTGCTGGGGTGAGATTTACTTGTGTCTCATAGAGTTATTGATGATTCAGTAATCGGTAAACATTGTTGGAAATTTGCTACATAAGTGGTTTCAAATAGGTTTCAGTAAGACGCTTTTAGCTTTGAATAAATTTACATAAAACGCAATATCAACGATAAAACTTACTAAGATGAATGCATTAAGGAAAGCTTAATAATAAATGGTGTGCCTCACGGAAAACACAAGATTTCACATGAGCATTTAACCGTGAAAAGAAATTGTTCGTGTTGGATACCTCATAATTTGACAATCGCTCAAAAAAGTACTTGTGTTGATCACACAGGTGACGAATTTTGGATCTATGCGCATGAGCTCGGAAGTAAACAGCAGTCTACTATATGGGTCTTTTAAAATGAGCCAAACCCAACAAAAGTTGTTTGCGCAAGAAGTACCTCAAAGCAAAGGGTCGCCTGTTTTGGGATAAATAAGAATGTGGCTACTGTGCCACTAGTCATAGTACGGTCATTTCTGAATACTACACAATCACTTGTTTGCCAGAAGTCTTTAAAGAAATAAAAAAAAAAACAACCAGCGACGAAGGTTCATTCTTCACCATGACAACGCGAGCTCTCACACATTAGACCGAACAATTCACTATCTGACCGGTCAAAGCATCGAATTAATGCGTCATTCGATAGATTTGGAAGCCCCTATAGTCCTGATTTGGCATCCAGAAGAAGCTGTTAATGCGTTCAAAATGCATATTTTAGAGATACCTCAATCGGAATGGAAAAAGTTCTATGAAGATTGCTTCAAACGTATGCAAAAGTATCGATCATCGCGGAGAATATTTTGAAAAACAATAAAATCATTTTTAATGATAAGTATTTATTATTCTGGATGCATAAATAGCAATCGCCATTGTTTTAGGCTTCGGAATGTTTCTCTCAATATTTCACCCATTTTTCCAAGTCCCACGATCGATTGCCACGATGCTCATCTCCCTCAATAATTTTTCTTTAGTCTTCCCTATGTTGGATAATTGTTGTATCCATGAAATTCTAGGTTTTCTCTTCTTCTTTTATCCACTCTTCTGCTTTCATAATTTTCCTGGTCAGTCTGTTTTTGTTCATTCTGAATAAATGGCCAAACAAATTGAGCTTTTTTACCTCGATATGCATTGTTGTAATAGTTCCTTTCTTATTTTATCCCATCTTGTTTTCTTGGCTAGTTAAAAAAAATGATTGTCCATGTTTCGCTCGCATATTAGATTATTGATTTAAAGATTGACTGATATATTTTTGGTTTAATTTTGTCTTCTATTCACCTTTTAACTAGTATTGTTCGGTTTAGTGCATAATATAGCCTTCTTGCATTTTTGTATTTGGTTGCTATTTCGTTGTCCATTTTCCATAATCGAATATTATGACCCATGAATAAAAGTAGAAAAATTTATTAAACCTAATTTCTGCTTGTAATTATTGAATCGATTCATTATGAAAGTGGATAGTAACAAGTGAAGAAAAATGGATCGTGCATGATAATGTTACTCGTAAGAAATCATAGTGTAAGTGTGGAGATGCCTGAAGGTGTGGAGGATTATGACTGTTACTTGAAAACCATACCATTAATTTGAAGAAATATTGTTCACAATTATGAAAATTAATCAGGCCATATCAGAAGTGGTCTGGATTAGGCAACAGAAAGGGTATTGTGTTTCAGCGAGCCAATGCTACTACACATACTTTTACAACTTAAGTAGGATGTTTGGTCTATCCTTCATACTCTCCCAACCTTACGCCTTTCGGCCCTCATTTATTTAGATCGCTTCAAAACAGCATAGATGGTAAAAACTTTTCTTCCTATTATTACTATCCATCCAAATCATTAGATCGTACCCTGATGATATTAACATGGTTAGTGAAATGCGCGTCGAGAATTTTGAAAAGGTGATTTGGTGTTTAGACCAAAAAGGTGATTTGGTGATTTGGTGGTAGACCTCTCCGAATTTAGTTTTCCTTGCAAGACCTCAATAATCACCTGGATCAGTTCTTTAGCCAGAAACATCGAATTAATGTAGCTAAAAGTAATGTTTAGTAAATAACACAGATCATCAAATTTAATTTTGTCATTGCCATTTTGTATAAAATCGACTTAAACATTTGACTGTACTGTAAAAGAGACAGAAACAAGCTAAACTAGAGAAAACAATAAAACTGCTCTTAAAAATGTTCGTAGAATGTTGTGGAAATACCCCCTCTTGTGGTAATTCTTATATTGTCCAGTCTAAAGTCAGGTACCAATAATTTCAAATACCCCATGATATAAAGGAAAAGCAGATATATGAAAATGAAACTTGCTATACCATTTTTGTGTAAAAGTGTTTTAATAACTAAAAAAAAAATTATAAAGCAAAAAGAGCATTTTAATCAATATTATAAAAATGGCAACCTGTGTAATTTTTTTTCTTCAATTATTCTCAAAAAAATGGGACACATTTTTGCATCAATCCGATACAAGGAACCAGTTTCCTTGTAACCAGTACTCTCGCAATTTGAAAGTTACTTTCAACTCAGAAAACAATTAAGATGAAAATTTGATTAGTCTATATACTGTCGGATTCATAAACTTAAGCAATTCGACAAAATAAACAGAGACCTTTGTGGGAGCTGTACAATACGAACGCGTTCAAACTTCTTGCCTGTTTCCCAGTGTGCTCGGGCGGACATTTGGACTCGTAGACATCCATTACAACATATATAAGCATAATAGTCTTTGCATGAAGTAAAGTTAACTTTGGACATTTACGCCGAAATCAGTCTTCTAAAATAACTTAGCAAATTACGTGATTTACAAGAATAGATTGGACAATATTTCCATTACTAAAACATTCGGGAGGATGTCTTTATTGTGTGTGTGTTTATATATATATATATATATATATATATATATATATATATATATATATATATATATATATATATATATATATAAACACACACACACACGCAAACATACACATATAAATATATGATAATAATCTAGGTGTGAAATAAGGTCCTATTCGAACTTCCATAGAGCGTCATGCATTTTCAGGATAATGCCCAAGCCTTCAGAAACGGCTTCCTAGGAATAAATTAACATCAAATGGAGAGATCATCGCTAAGATAGAGGACTATTTTACAGAATTCGACAAGTTATACTTTTTTTAAGACAGTTAAAGCAGTTAAACTTTAAAACAGTTGAAGTGTATTGAGCTACAACAGAGTTGATAAATATATCGATATTCCAAAAAACAACAATCATCATTTAAAAAATGATTCATCATTTTTAAATCATCAATTAATTAAAAAAAAAACCTGACATTTCACTTCACCTTGATATATATAAGTTTCTCATTAAGCATAAAATAAATCTGAACCGCCCACATCATGTAATGCAAGCTATGCCTACACAGTATGCTCTATCTTATAACGCCTGCACTGTCGAGGAGTTCATGAAGGCGACTCCAAACGTGCTAGACGTGGCCAACTGTGTCTAAAACTTGTTAGAACTCATGTTCTGTGTTGCTTTGTATGTTATGTCTGTCTTATAGATATAACCTTCTTCTCTAATCTTCTTTCTTGTTCCTACGTGTGAGTGTTGTTCTATATTATCTCTTTATTTTATTATATATATATATATATATATATATATATATATATATATATATATATATATATATATATATATATATATTTTAGCATTTTGACTGAATTTTAAACATTTTGTCATTCCTCCTGGAAAAGTCAGAAAAAAATCTGACGAAATGTTCTACCGTTGCGATTTGTTTAAGGCAAGGTTAAAAAAAAAAGAAAAAAGTACATCACATGAAAACCGAATGAATATCTATGGCATAAAATATGGCTGATCGATCCCGAAAAACTACAAAGTAGACAAAGCCACCCATAAAAAGACTATAACGTCCCTTTTTTCTCTAAACGTTTTAAAAACACAGTTAAATATATCTCCCCAGATCATAAATATCATGGAAAATTTGGTTGTTTGAAGTTTCCAGCGATGCTTTCATCGTTACTTCCGCACCATTTATCCTGAAAGATGTCTTTGTGGGACTTCTTGTATCCAAGTGCATTTCACAATGGTTACAATTTAAAGACAGATGGGAAAAATAACCGTGTGTATAAAAAATTGCTACTTTCAAAGTCTCAAACAATGTGAATAATGGTATATATTTTATTACACGGTACGAGGACAGAAAGAAAATTTTCAACGTAATATTCTTTAGCATTAGACTATACAGCTATCACTCTACCATAAGAATGATCATGTACTAAGTTATGAATGAAAGGGTGGAAAAATTGTCAAAGTATATTAAGTATCAGTTGGTAGGAGAGCCTGCGATAATAATAATCGTCTAGTCAATATTTTGTTTCAATTTATCGACGAGAGGCTATATATATGAGATAACATTAATCGAATACTTGAGCCGTTGCTCCTGTTGCCAGCAACTTTAAAGGAACCATAGATAGAAATATTTCATCCAACTTAGCTTATCGTTTGCAGACTTACAAAATATTATAATAACCATGGTAGATTAGTCAGTCAGATTTGGTTTTGTGAACTCCAAAAGTTTCTGATTTAAAATTTAATAGAAAACCAAGCAAAGAGCTCCGTTGATATCACTGTCGATGAAATTTGCCTAGAATTTGATATAAAGCTTTTCATGTTCAGTTAGTGTTTCAAGAATTTTTTCGTGATATCTTTTAAAAAACTGCAGTTTTATCAGCAATCAGATGTTGGACATGAATAATGTTATTACTACCATGTCTTTTCGTCGCAAAATAAAGTGTGAGAAACAAAAAAAAAATCAGAATATACACAGTTATGAAAATATAGTAAATGATTTATCAAAGAAAATAGATTTCTGGCTATAAAGGCAGCATCAATTGTATTTATTAATAAATAAATAATAATAAATAAAAAATAATTCACGATATTTAGAGGAGGTCGCAATTTTCACTATAGAAATAATATTTATTTAATTCCAGAGCCTCAAATTTAGGTTTTGATTGGACAGCAATTAATTTTTGTTTTACCCTCGCAGAAAAAAATATGTGCTTACTTTGGATAATGTGATTATCGAAAGCTCTCAAAACAGCGTAATTTTAAAGCGAACTGTTCAAGATTATTCGGCTGTTAATTATGGCATAATTGTAACTTTATATCGTCTAAATCAATAGCTCAATTCAATTTACGTCTCCTAATAGTAATTAATCCAGAATATTAGTACGATACGATTTCTATTTCCGAAAATTACATTAAAACAAATACGAGTATAACTATATTTGTTGAAACCAAATAATTAAAGTGAAATTGCTTGAAATCGGCTGAGCATAAATAATCGTAAATCATATTTATAAAATAAAAGTAATGTAGAAAATTGTAGGCATAAGTAAAAGAAAATAATTTTCACGCTATATAAATGGGAAAAAAATATTAAAGAAAAGGGCGATGACCGATTTTTTCCCGGTTGAAATAATTTGCTTCTTGTAAACTTTTACATATTCATCAAGATAAACAGACAAAAAGCGCACCGTCAATTTTTATTAATATGCACTTGTGCGGAGAAAAAAATAAAGGCCAGAATTTTCCTTAGATCCGGCTTAGGAAATCTTGTGATATCTTTGAATAAGGTTAAGGCTGAGGTTTTAGGGTTAAAGGTGCATCAGCAACAATTAAGGCTATTTAGCAACTGAACCTACAGCTCAACGTGGGTTCTGAACCACGGTCAACACCCCCCTCAGGCTTTCAACCCTTGGTTTTGTCCTTAACCATAGTCCATCGAGAAGCCTACCGATTGGCGGGTGACCAACGTAGAATACCTCTCAGAAGGTATCCTGCCTTACCCAGCCTCGAAATGGCGTGAGTGAGGGGTAATTTATTGTTGGATTTTATACTCTTACCTAGAAACATTCAAAAACATTTCAACAAAGTCACAAATATCCATGCCTAAATATCTTTGAATACAAATGTTATTTCCTTATATAATGGTTATTTACATTATTTTAAATAAAAATGTTCCTTAGAACATGTATCTTAAATGCAACCATTTCACAGACAGATTATTGTCATTTAATGACAAAGTTTAAATTATTAGCACTTATTTTCTACACCATAATATGTTTTAATTGTTTCATGTTACATTAAGTTCACGAATTAATATACTATTTATTTTCATAATGTGTTCAGTATCATGCTGATAAATTTTTACTCATACTTCGTACAAAAAAATATCCTGGAACATTACTTTAGATAATTTATATTATTCCACTATTAATTCTGAGAAATATATGTAACTTTTAATAATCTATGTCAATAGCTGAATTCAATTTGATTGCGTAAAGAGATAACAGGCCCTTAATAAGGCCTTAAGATAACTTATTCATAACTCTGGAGCAAACTGTTTAAGCTTATTCACCATTATTTCTAGGAAAATTGTAATTTTCAATCGTCTGAATCAATAGCTGAATTCAATTTGCGATTCATAACAGTAATTAATCCCGAGCATTAGCACGATAAGACTTCTCTCTCCGAATGTGACATTAAATTTTTTTTATTGATTTAACCAAATAATTTAAGTGAAATTGTGTGAAGTCTGCGGATCGTAAAAAACCAAAAATTTATTTACCAAAAAATATAATGACATCTTTAAGTGCGCAAGCAACAGAAAAAAATAATTCTCAACCAACTCAAATAAAAAAAAGCAAAAAGAAAGTCAATGTCTGGGTTTTTTTTCATTGTTATATTAATTTGATTCTTATAAAAAACTTATACATTTTCATCGAGTTAAACAGACAGACAGTACACTATCTTTTCTCATTAGTATGGAGCTGAAGCTTCATGAATAAGAAGAAAAAAAAAAGGAAAATATATTTCAGAAACTTCCCTGGATACAACTTACGAAATTACGATACGAAAATTATATAACATTTTTTAATATAGATGTCATATCTGTTATATATATATATATATATATATATATATATATATATATATATATATATATATATATATATATATATATATATATATATATATATATGAGATGAATAGAGGACAGATGGGTAATAAAACGAAGGAGGGACCAACGATATGACTACAGAAAAGCGTTCTAGAAACCTTAGAATTACATATGTCAGAGAGTGGAAAGAGAGAACCTTAAATTAGAAGAATAGAACAGAATATTCGGATATTCCAATTAAAAGCCACATGCCTTAGGCATTCAAGGAGAGTGGAGCAATATTATCAAAACGTGGGAAGTTCAAACTGTCGTCAGTATATTTCTGAAAACTCGTGTACAAATACGTCGCGTTGTAATAGTTTTTTTTGAAAAACCAAATATCAAGATTGTCCTAAATTATCGAAATTTTCAAACAGTTCAAAAGTACTCCACCTTTCGTGTCCATAAAGAACAGGTACCTGTCGTTCCCGGTTCACTGGTTCGGTTAATTAAAAGCATTTTCACTTTTGATACGTATATTTAGTTCGGTGTCTTATACAAGCCAAATTCCAACTAGTTTTTCCTCGTGTTACATCGTTACTCTTAACAACAAAACAACCCTAGTTTTTGGTATACTTGTCGGTAAAATAGAAACACTAATACTAGAACGGATGCTCAGTACTAGATGGCATCAGAGTGTTCAAATTTAAGTCTCTAATACCACCATTAATTCTGGAATAATTGAAATATTATAGCCCCTAAATCTGTAGCTGGATATAATTTGCGTTTCATAAGCACGATATAACCTTGGTTTCAGAATACGATCCTAAAAGAAATGCGAAGGTAATAATATTTGTTGTAACCAAATAATTAAAATGAAATTCTTTGAAGCCTGCGTGGCGTAAATAATCACAATTTGCAAAAAAAGTAATATAGAACATTTTAAGCGCCTGAGCAAAAGAAAAAAAAATCAACTTTCACACAGTCCAAACAGAAAAAAGTTAGAAGAAAGTCAATATCTGATTTTTACTGTCGGAGTAATTTGATGCTTGTAAAAAAAAAAACATTTTCATCAGGTTTAACAGCTAGACAGTAGTATTTTCTCATTAATATGGAGTTGGAGTTTTATTATCATGGGGGAAAACAAAGAAATATACGTAAAAGCTTACTCGAATATAACATAAGAAATAATATAGAATTTTTGAATATAAATGTGTAAGTATAAAGAATGCCAAATGTTATATGTTCAATATTATTTTGGTAGATAAACTTATATCGTTATTACATTAGCCATTAGATTCGCTCACTAAAATAAACAGTACGTTACGATAATTTATAACCTCCTATTGATAATTTGGTTGTTCTAAATATAAATACTTGAAAACATTTATTATAGTCTATGTTCTGGTAGCTCTTAACATAGTACTGATTAAAACAGTATGCTAATGTGAAAGAATAAATGAAAAGTAAAATAGATAATATTAATATGTATATATATTATTATTAGGTTTGGTTTGGCGTATAGACCCGGTTGGATCACGCTAAGCATTCTGACTCATTTTCGACTGTTCTTTCTGATCCTTCACACCTCTCTCATTCTTTCTCCGTGGATTCTCTTTCTCTCTTCCGTCCACTTTGTTCCCGCTCTCTGATGCAACGTTCCACATATGTATTTTATTTCTGTACGTTCTTCTATCCTCAATCTCTGTCGGGCCCACTTGTGCCTTTCCCAGATCAGCTCTGACTTGTGTGATCCATGGTACTGTTGACTTGACTTCTTGTATGTATGTCAGAATTCTGTTGCAGAGTCTTGTCGGTGGGAATCTACTGATATATCCATAGAATTTCAACTTTCTTTTTCATATGTCCGCCGTTACGTTGGACATTCTCTCTGTGGTCTTTCGAGAATGTAGTCTGTATCCTACCTCTGTCAGTTTTGGGCCGAGAATTTTCTCCATAATTTTGCGTTCTTCTTTTAGTATGTTTTCTATGCCGGTTTTTGTATGAAGTGTAAGTGTCTCGCTTGCGTATAGTACCTCTGGTTTGATTACTGTGTTGAAGTGTCTTATTTTTGTATGTGTGGATAGGCATTTCTTGTTGTAGATATTGTGTGTCTTGCCGTATGCCCTCTTCATCTTCTGTAATCGAGTCTTCTGTGCTATCTCCTCCTGTGAGTTCGAGGATCTCGCCTAGGTATTTGAAGTGAGTGACCCTATTTATTTTGCCGTATTTGGTGTTAAAATTTTGGACATCTAATATTGAGCAGAAGAATTCGGTTTTTTGACAGGAGATTTGTAGGCCGACTTTCTCTACACATTCCTTGAGGACTTCGATCTGTTTGGTGTCCCTTTTTTCATTGTCTGCGAGTATGGCTAGGTCGTCTGCGAAGGCCAGGCAGGATATTTCTATGTTGTTTTTGGATCGTCCGAGTCGTATTGGTTTCCATTGTCCTTGATTTTTCAGTTCTTTTTCCCATTCCCTTATGAATTTGTCCAGGAACGGGTTGAACAGGAGTGGGGATAACCCATCTCCTTGGCGTACTCCAGTTTTAATCAGGAATGGTTCGGAAATTTCTCCCATAAATTTCAGTTTGGAGGTGGTGTCAGTCAATGTCTGCTTGATCAATCGTAGTGTTTTGGGGTCGAGTCCTCGTTCTTCTAGGATGTTGAACAGAGATTTTTGGTCGATGCAGTCGTATGCTTTCTTGAAGTCCACGAACGTGCAGATGGTTGGGACATTCCTGATAGCTTTGTATTTGTTCAATGCATGAGCGACCAGGGCGAAAGCCTGCCTGGTACTCGCCAATTTTGTATTCTAATTGTTTTTGTGTTCTCTGGAGAAGGCATGCTGCGAGAATTTTGTAAGTGACTTGTAGTAAGAAGACTCCTCTGTAGTTGTTCACATCTGCTCTGCCTCCCTTCTTGAGCAGCGGGTGAATAAGAGCACATTTCCATTCATCTGGTAATTTTTCTGTTTGCCAAATGTTCGTGATAATTTGCGTAAGTTCCTGCAGTGAATTTGGTCCAAGGTTTTTCAATAGTTCCTTGGTGATACCATGTTCACCGGATGGCCTATTATTCCTTAGTTTGTTTATGTGCCTGTGGATTTCTTCCTGTGTTGGTGGTGGTGATTCTGAGTGGGTATAGATACAATTTTCCTGGGGCATCTTGTGTCACATTCGGGGCAATTGAGGATATCAGAGAAATAGTGTGCCAGCTCCTGACAATTCTCCTGATTGGTTAGCGCTAATCTACTGTTCCGTTTTCTGAAGCGGAAAGGTTTTGTGGTGTGTATCCACGGATTTCTCTTGCAAAAGTCCTATAAAAGTCTCTCGTATTATAATTGCGGAAATTCTCCTCTATAGAGTCTAGTTATTCCTTCATGTACTTCCTCTTAGTTTGCCTAATAACCTTTGCGGTCTGTTTTCTAGTCACGTCAAAAAACTGTTGACTTTCTGGGGATTTTTTAGTGTTGTACTCCTGAAATGTTCGTTTGCGTTGCAGCAATGCACTTTCGCATTCCGAGTCCCACGAAGGGTGTTTTATGTTCTTTTTCATTGGTATCAGTTCATGTGCTTTTTGTGTAATTTTGTTGTGGAATTTTTTCCATGTATCTGCCTGTTCCTTTTCCCATCCCTCTGTTATGTTGGATTCCTTGATCTTTTTTGTGTCGAATTTCTGTAGATGTGCTTTCTTGTGATGAATTCTCGTTTGTCTGTCTTGCTTTTGAATATGCGATAGTTCCCATAGTCTACCGTGTCCTCATCCGTGATGTGTGTTTCTTGTAGGGCAAGCACAAGTATCTTTTGCCTATCAAGTTCTGATGTTAGGTTGTGAAGTTTTTCTGGTTAGATCAGCGTGTTAATGTTGAAGGTGCCAATATATGTAGGTGTGTTATATATATATATATATATATATATATATATATATATATATATATATATATATATATATATATATATATATATATATATATATATATATATATATATATATATATATACATATGTGTATATCCCAATGGTTGATATATTGATGATAGATGAAGATAGAGAAAAAGTTTAAATAATATGACAGTTATACAACTAAATATGCTGCATAATTAAAAATTAATTTTATTTATACAGGGTGTCTCACAAAAACGTGACGAAGCATAGTTTTGTTTTTTCCTATCGAACACCCTATATGTTCATCCACTTTTACATTCTAAACATATTTTGTGAAATATGTCCTATACCTAAACCCGATGGTTTTACTGATATCCGCCATTTTGTAAAAAATATCTTAGTTGTACTCTATTTCGCAGTGTCATACTTCACTTATTTGTTGATGTAGGATTATCATTTCTTTTAGAAATATTAGTGAAACTATGATTCAACTTTTAATGTAAACAAAATATGTCCTGGATAACTGAGAAAAATGAAAAAAAAATCAAAACATGATATCTCAGTTCTTTTTTTTAATGGAATATCTATTTCTATATTTATCATGATTACCGGGATTTTTATATTGTAGATGATACGGATGAAATGCATATTTCCTAGATATTCTGCTTGCTGTGGATTTTTTTAACCCCTACTTCGTTTTCTGTCAGCCTGCATACAGAAACGTTATTATTTGATGCAATGGAAAAAGTATTAAGATATTTTCTTATAGAAATTTGTTAGTTGGTTAGAAATTATTTAATAACCTTTTACCATAATGTTCATACAGAGCATACCAATCATCTGGAGCTTCAGGAGCGTCACAGGGCATCGAGTATTGAGTGCCATTTTTCTTTAGACATATTTTTGGATATATCTGGTATACCTAGTATTAATGGAAGTCCCACGTATTTTTACGAGGGTTGATATTTATATATCCTGAATTGGGAACAATGGTGTTGATAGGCGCTATTTAACATAAACATTGTAAAGTTTGACATTGTTGACTGTATACATACTCAAAACGTTTTGTCATACGGAGGCTATTTGTGTTGTTTAGTGACATTTAGTGACAAATTTCTTCAAAATCAAATAGAATTAACTCGTGAGAATTTTCATGCGATGATTTACTACGATTTTCGACGTGGATTATCTCAACAATGGTGCGTCGATCAACTCACTTCGACTTTTGTCAGTTTATCGATTTTGTCAGTTTATCTGAACTGTGTTTTGCGATTTTTCCAATGCATAAAAACATCGAACAAAGAATTTGTCTTAAATTTGCACTACAAATGGAATTTCGTATGTCGAGTCGCCGAAAATATTGCAGAAGGCTTACGGTGAATCGCCTTTATCAAAAACACGTGCATATAAGTGGTACAGTGCATTCAAAAGCGGTCGAGATGTGGTGGAAGACCTCGCTCTGGTCGGCCATCAACGCCTTCAACTGAAGTTAACATCGCTAAAATGCAGGAAATTGTGACTAAAAATGGTCATTTAAGTTTAGCCGCTGATCTTTCTGTGTCTCGTGAATCAATTCATACCATTTGTTTCGGCATGAAACGCGTTGCCGTTCAACTAGTGCCGAAAGACCTGAATTTTCTTCAAAAACTCAATCGCGTAAAGCTCACTGAAGACATGCTAGAACGAGTCAGACAAGTTTGACATGCGAACCAGTGAACAAGCTTCGGAATGGCACCGTCCAACTGAACCGAAACCGAAAAAAAAACACGTCAAAGTCGATCAAAAGTTAAGGTGATGTTGACTGTTTTCTTTGATTATAGCGGTGTTGAGCACTCGGAATTCTTGCGAGAAGGTCAGACGGTAAATAAAGAATATTATCTGAGCGTTATTCGGCGTTTGAAAGGGCAAATTCGTCGAAGAAAGCCCGATCTGTGGAAAGAAAACTCTTGGATTTTGCATCACGACAACGCACCATCTCAAAAGGCTGTCATTGTGAACGAATTTCTGGCCAAAAACTCAACAAACACCATTGAACAACCACCGTATTCACTTGATATGGCTCCGGCCGACTTATTACTCTTTCCAAAACTCAAATTACCACTTCGAGGGCATCCGTTTTCAGTCGATAAAAGACATAAAAGAGAATTCGGGCAAGAACTGCTGTCAATTCCGAAAAATGCCTTTAAAAATGTTTTGATAATTGGATTATTCGTCGACATAGTGTATTATTTCGGAAGGGGTCTACTTTGAAGGCGATACATTCGGTTTGGATAAATAATAAACATTTTGTGTTTTATTGCCCAATTCCCGGTACTTTTTTTACGGAATGTATAGTGATATATCGCAAGATGCTTTAATATTTTTACAAAATTTAAAGAAATCAAATTTATTTTATACAGACACATTTCGTAATTAAATGTAATAATTTTGAAAATATAGACACAAAAGTTCCTTAGTAAACACATAAATATTCAAGTCAAATTTTTATGTAGATTATTTTCGAGTTAAAATACAATAGCTAAAAAATGCAAAATAAATTATTTCAAAACGTTCGCCCTTCAATTTTTTCCTTTCACGAAAAAGACCATCATCTTCAAATCGGAACGATCGAAAAGCGTGCTCTCGCGAGAAAAAGCCTTTTATATAAATTATCTTCAAGCAAAATAGACAGCCTAACGACACTCTTTTCTCATTAACGTCAAATCAAAGTGCCTGTTAATTAAAATGTGGCAACGCCGAAAATGAAGTAGAAAAAAATTCATAATATCTCTCGTTTTCAGTCTGTCTCCTTCGTTTTCAACTTATCAAGCCAACTGCCGGTTAACGCCTACGTAGGTAGTGATAAATTGACCGTCACTTTGTAGCAACCGGCGAAGACTAGCCCTTAAGCACTTGAATGTCGTAACGCTTAGTTATTTCAGGGGTGTCGAGATTAAGGTCAACTAAATTATTTTTTTTTATCTTAGGGTTCTAACCAGAGCAAGTGTGAAGAAGAAAATGAGAGAACAAGTGAGAAAAAACAGGTTTTGTTCGTTCCTCAGAATAACATACCTTAGCAGGTAGAACGAAGGTTTCTTTTAATTCAATAAGCAACGTCGGCGTGAGTAGTTTCGTAAAATGATTCAATATTGCCAATAGTGCTGTACTGAACGTTCAGTATATCCACATTACAAGTTTAATTTAATATTTTCTAGCATTTACTTGATTTATTTTGTAATTGTTATTATGTAAGAAGACTTTTATAATATTAGTGAGTAATTAGAATATTAATGACATGTTCTCAAAACAAACATATTGATGTTTAAATAAACCTCAAAAGAAATAGCAAAGAAAGTGTGAAGTGTAGAAAACAATTTCCGAAAAATGCTGTAATATTGTGCTTAGTCCGTTACAAAATACTCCAGTTAGAGTTACAAGTACTCCAGTTAGAGAGAAATGTGGTGTAAACAGATAATAATATTTTGTAAAAAAAGTTGCTTTAAAGGTGTTCATAATGTTTTAGAACAAACTCCCACTTTGTCTAAAAAGAAAAATCTTTAATCAGTGAGTCGTGCTCGTCATAGAAGTGAAATACGAACACTCGCATCGCAAACAGTTTAAAAACTTCAAGTAGCATAAAGGGGAATTGAAAACTGTATGCTTGGCATTAAAAGAAGGGACAGCAAGACCTGCATATGTATCACACAACATATGAAAAGCATGTGTAATAATCAAGAGAATATAAATTGAAATAGAGGTTTATAAGCTATATAGGAGGACATGTAATAATAGGTGTTTAAAAAATAATGAAGTTGACTCGTAGAGAAGGATATTAAAAACAAAGAAAATATACCCGTGTTACACGTTGGTGCTTTGTCGTTCCCCCATCAGCCACCCAAAGCCCCAGCAAGCGTCTCCCAAGACCGGTTTCTGGCCTTAAACCGTCATCAGCTGGGCTCAAGCTGAACGCCTGGAAAGCGAATGAAGGGAACGACTAACGACTATGGTAATGGCTTTAGTCCTTTCCTTAATATATATATATATATATATATATATATATATATATATATATATATATATATATATATATATATATATATATATATATATAAAATAATGCAACGATGAAAAATATATTTTATAGGAATTATTTTAAAATATTATATTATATTATTATTTTAAAATTTTAAAATAATATACTATACGAGGTATGTGCGAATTAGAAGATGTACTACCATGACCAAAAATTAAGGTGAGTTTTTTTTCACGTACATATCAATATATAAAATCGATTCAATCATTAATTTGTTGGTTGGTATGAGTATGAGTGTCCTTGACATCTGACAAGTTTTATATCATTTCGTTTGTTAAGCTCCAACTGCTCCAGCAAAAAATTTGCGTTATGTTTAACATAAAAAAATAAATTTCTGCTGATGCATTTAATATGTTAAGAAATTATTTCAGCGATAAAACTATGTTAAAAACAATATTTACAAGTAGTACCAAGGACATTAGTGATGGTACAGAAGCACTTCTGAATAACTGCCACTTGTATATTGTAGTATATTGTAGATATTACTGATATATCATTTGGATCCCTTATATTCATTTTAAAGAAAAATTTAAGCTTGTCTAATGTGTATTCTCCTCTTGTTCTGAAAACACTGATTTCTTGAAAAGCATAACCGTGTGTGTTGCTTTGGATGGACCTTATCTTTGAATAATAAAACGAAACGTTCTACGATTTATAATTACTGACGATGAATCATGGATGTATGTTTATAATGCCAGGTACAGCTCAACAATGAAGCGAGAATGGAGCTAAAGATTAACCAAAGTCGAAAAAACCACGTCAACAATGGTCAAAATAAAGACTTCAACAGTTTTCTCCGATTACCGTGGTATGGTTTACTAAGAGTTACTTCCAACTGATCAAATTATTAACATATTATATAATTTAAACGCCATATATGTTAGCGCTCATTTACGTCAACAGTCCTAGGATGACCATTATTTCATATCCCTTAACTGTAACTCTGATCTTCAAACTATCCTGTCCATACACTTATAACTCATTTATATATAAAGTGTGTTCTAGTATAACTTATATAACGATATAAAGTTTGTTCTATAAAATTTCATATGATTTGAAGCCAGTTTGGTGGATTGATTGACAAGCGGTTTTGTATCTTTATCTGCCAAAATTGTGATTTGTCATTGTATTTATATATTTGTTTGAAAATAGTAAAGCGAATAATAACATCTGTGATTTTCTTTAAATATACGATTATATATTTGTAGATATCTCAGAATTTCTTATAATTTCGCCCCCATCCAACACAAGTAATGTGTCTGTACCTGTACAGCAGGTCTTCTTTTATCCTGTCACAGCCGGGGCCTTCTACATTAAAACCTTTGTCATTGATAAACAAAGCTACATATTTAGGGGCCGAAAATGAATATAAAAGTTTCTAAATATAAATAAACATAAGTCCTATTCTGAACTGTTACACAGATTCAGAGGTAAACAGATTTATGGATGGCAAATATAATAAAGAGTAAGAAAATGTACATTTACTTTTTTTACTGTTAAGCAATCATTATTTATATCAGTTAATTATTACTTTGCCATTAGAAAAAAAAATTTGAATTATTTCATTGATTTCATTATGCCTTCGTTATTTTCTCATCGTGTATATGCTGATATATTAATTGTTTACGGCTTTTGTAATGGAAGTTCAAATCGCGCAGTCTCCGAATGTCAGCGTCGTTTCCCGAATCGGAAACTGTCAGATAGAAGGGTTTTGGTTTTTGAGAATCTGCACTGCTGAGAATTTATCACTGCTGGAGAACGGCAATTGAAACTTGATCAGGATCAGGATCAGGACAAGCAGAGGCAATCCTTGATATCGATGAAAATCATCCAAGCGTAAGTACAAGGCGGATTGCAGATATTTGCCAAATGACAATGGTCTGCTTGGAGGACTCTCCACATGAATTGTTTATGTCAATTTCATTTACCACCGGTGCAACGTTTGCAAGATGCTGATTTTGCGTTAAGGATGTAGTTTTGTAACTGGATAAATTCAAATTGGAGAAATTGGAGAACACAATTGGATGTTGTGTTCACCCATGAAGCGCAATTCACTCGTAATGGCATAAATAATCTTCATAATAAACATCGATGGTTCGATGAAAAGTCTTAAGCTGCAGCTGAACATAATTTTCAATATCGATTTAGCATCAATGTGTGATATGGTATGCTAAAAAATGAATTAATTCGTCCATTTATATTCAACGGTGATCCCTCAGGGGAAATTTACCTAAATTTTCTACAGAGTCATTTACAAAATCTGCTAGAAAAAGTTCCACTTAATGTACGACAAAACATGTATTTACAACATGATGGAGCCCCTACACACTATAGATTTAAGTGAGAAATTTCTTAAACAACAACCTCCCAAATCGGTGGATTGAACGAGGTGGTCCGTACAATTGACCAGCTAGGTCACCACACCTTAATACTCTGGATTGGGGGTGGGTTAAACCCCTGGTACCTGCAACTAAAGTAGACACTAGAGATGCATTACTCGACCGGATAGTAAATGCAGCAGTAGTTATAAGGAACAGATCTGTATTCATTCACAGAGCAACCCGAGCTATTCATAAGAGAGCTGATAAGTGTTTGGAAGTAAATGGTGGTAACTATTTATTATAAAAGTTATATTTAAAAAATTTTAAACATTTAAATTTTAACAGTTGAGAGTTGAGAGTATGACCCATATTTATAGAAATGTCTATGCTCATCTTTGGTCCCTGAATAAGTAGCTGAAATATTGACAGTTTCTCCTGAATTAATTTGTATACTTTGATCAATTCTTCTATTGGAACCTCCGGTGTGAAACACTAAACTAAAAGAGATTTACCACTAAACACCAAATCACTTATTGAATATGTTAGCATCATCAGGAGATGATTTAACCTCCTGATGATGCTAACATGGTTAGCGAAACGTGCGACGAGAAGTTTCAAAAAGTGATTTGGTGTTTAGTGGTAAATCTCTTCGAGTTTACAGTATACTTTGTTTTGTTTGTTCCCTAAATTGCATTCTAAGCATCCACATAAAATATGACCAAGAAACAAAATATGAGCGATAACAATAAAATAATTTGTTTTTTTAATTGCTTTGATATTTTGATTAATACCCTTTATATCTATGACACGAACTGTAAAAAGATTCAGGAAAATCTATTGATCATAGCCAGTTTGCGTAAATCTAATAAACTAACCTTTTAAATGGATGTTTCTGTATTTATGATGTCATTTCTAATATATCTTCTTGGATATCAACTATAAATATTTGAAATATATCGTAGCCATATTGTAAATTATTCTCAATGTTCAAAAATAAACCGAGATAAAGAAAATGAAAAAGCAAGGTTGTGTTAGTTCACCAGAATTGACAGCCCATTATTTTCGCAGGTAGAAAAAATATATGAGGTTTTTTTTTTCTTAATTCAATAACAAGTA
Source organism: Cosmopolites sordidus (assembly GCA_031761425.1). Classification (NCBI taxonomy): domain Eukaryota; kingdom Metazoa; phylum Arthropoda; class Insecta; order Coleoptera; family Curculionidae; genus Cosmopolites; species Cosmopolites sordidus. The sequence goes on along the minus strand of JARFXV010000530.1, from coordinate 847,337 downwards.
TCAACCTAAGGGATTTTCTAAACGAGCCGATATCGAAATCCACTCCGATCTCCGCTCAATACGAAATGGATTTTTGCGGCGTAATAGTGAAAGAAAAGGAAAAAAATTAAACCAGGCATAGTATGATAATGACAAATAGAACAGAACAAAAAAGTCAGCATTTTCCTTTCTTATGCGGCCAAAAAGAAGTTGGAAGACAAACTCTGATTAGAGGGAAAACTTATATTGAGGTCAACCGAAGAAAAGTAGTTTTCTTTAACAAGGTCATTTTCATTTTGTACTAGATTCGAAAAAATAGCAAAATAGAACTGACTGGAAATATTTATATAAGTTAAATAAAATTTTATTTACTAGGGTCTAAAAAAGACTTGCGTTTTTGAGCAACTGAGTTATTCACTGTTTACACTATTCTTATGCTTCGCAAATGCTCGTTAATTATGCTGTGAGGTACTTCTAATATCCCTAAAAGTTTCCTAGTGTTTGTTCTTGGATCTGCAGTCATAGCTCGCTCATCGAGAGACCTTGAACGGAGTACCTTTTTTTACTTAGGAATTATGACTCATCTCTATTTAGAAGTGAATATATTCCCAGCTTTATAAAGTAAAAAATATGTGCGAGTTAATTTCTCACAAAGTAGATTGCAAGCGCCCTCTAGGAACTAGGCTCAAACTAGTACCAAATTCAGATTTGTCACCTTTGAGAACCCAACTATCCCGATTTTGAACCTGATATCTTCAGCCGTTTTTAAATATCTCAATTTTTCGAAAATGTAGCTTCACGTTTAACACCCTGTATCTCTTTAATGACTAACATTTACCAACACATCAGCTGATGTATTAGAGCAAGAAGCGAACCTTGGAACTCTGGTGAAATACAAAAATTAAAGATGCTATAAAACACATAAAAGAAGAATACTTTAAAAAACTTAGTATAAAACTGATATAGACAAATATACGAACAATGGGACAAAACGAAGTATTATAAAGATAGTAACAGGCAGATGATAATGGGTAGTCGGAAGTTTATTGAAATATTGCATTGAATATGAAAATTTATAGTCAATGTACAATTAGAAAATTGATGGAGACTTTTAAAAATATCAATACAGACTAGGAAAATTATTTCACAAATCTATTCACCAAAAACCGGACTGTTATTATATGCAACTATATGAGAATCATCTGCGAAAGTAGCGATAGTAGTGGAATTGGTCAATGGAACGTTTGCGCTTCTTCTTTCTACTTATAACTAGGCATATAGCCTGTGTTTTCCCTTTTCCTGATTTATAAATCGTCGCTCCATCATTTCCTTGGGCGTCCTATATGCATTATCCTGTTGTTTGCTATCCTTCCCATGTCTTGATCCCATTCGACGTTTCTTCCTTCCCCTTATCCACTGATTAATACTCACTATATTACATGTGCGTCTTATGTCCTCACTCCTTTTTCTGCCTCTCAGTGTCTTGTTTGCTGTTTCATTTCTGAAAATTCCATCATTCTCTGAGTTACGCTGGTATTAGGTCTCGTTTCAGTTGTGTAAATCATTACTGATCGTGCTACGCTTTTATATATTCTTGCTTTGGTTTCAACTAAGAGGAATCTATTTCTATATATAGTATCACTGAGACTTCTTCCTGTCCTGTTCGCCTTATTAATCTGATGTTTTACGTCTTCCTAGATTTTTCTGACACTAGTTATTTTGATGCCCAGATACTCGACCTCAATCGCTTGTTCTATTGGTTTATCTTCAACCACCAACTTGTACGTGCTCCTTTTGCATGTAATGTGCTCCTTTGCATACTACTGCTGTTTTAGTTTTTTATGGTCGTTTCTGTTTCCGCTATTATTATGGCATCATCAAAGTAGCATATAATTTTTTTCAGCTCTTGGTTACCCATTTGATATCATCCCCCTTATATTAAATAGGAGATGGCTTAAAGAGTCTCCCTGTCGAAATCCAAGTTCGTAATTAATAGACTCTGTACCTCCTTACCATATTTCCTTTGTATATAGCTTGATTAGATTGAACGGGATGTTCCTGTTATATAATAGGTGGATAACGTCTTCTGAACTACTTTCCTACACAACACTACTTTGAGTCACAGACTTGGATTAGATATAATTCTGTATATTGATCTACATGTTTGATGAAACGTAAGAAGGAAATTATATATATATATATATATATATATATATATATATATATATATATATATATATATATATATATATATATATATATATAAGCCAGGGCTAGCCACATCGCGTTCAGCTTTAGTTCTAGATAAGTTAAGGAGAATCGTCAATTTTTAATATTTAGTCAACTGAACCTACTAAATATCAATCTACACAACACTACTTTGAGTCACAGACTTGGATTAGATATAATTCTGTATATTGATCTACATGTTTGATGAAACGTAAGAAGGAAATTATATATATATATATATATATATATATATATATATATATATATATATATATATATTTTTTTTATATATATAAGCTAGGGCTAGCCACATCGCGTTGAGCTTTAGTTCTAGATAAGTTAAGCAGAATCGTCAATTTTTAATATTTGGTCAACTGAACCTACTAAATATCAATTGTACCTATTTATATGTATTTCTTCTGGTTGAAGAAACTTTTGCGATGTCCTGTGTATATAACAGGAATGCGACAATAGTTATACAATACAAATCCAATTTATAATATTTTACACAAAGAACATTTCAATTTACTTTTAGGCATAAGCCTAAGCAAAAGGTTAATTTATTCAAGAGATACAATCTTATAAGTTTATTATTGTTGATTTTGTGCCAAGTTATATTTATATGTCTTAAAACTTCCTCCAAGTTTACATTTTGTATGTTATTACTTCATTACATTCATGGATTTGAAACATTTTACTTAACTGAAACCGAACAGTATAAATGCTTCCACACATCTACACTTCTTCTTTCCGTTCGTGGCTAAATACAACAAAGTGCTATCATGTGTTTAGGTATCTCAAGCCACATATAGTGCTGTTTACTTCAGCAATTTTTTTTCTTTAAATTTTCAATTAACCAAAATATTTCGTGTTTATTTAGTAAACTATGACTCATATGTTCATATCTGCGAAATTAATTATCAACATTTTGTTGAAATTATATGACCATAAATACGTTGCCTATTTTATCTGTGAAAAACTATGAGTCAATGCCTCCTTCAGATCGTAAACAAGTCTCCCCAACTAGTGACTTCATAGGGATGTAATGTTATACCTCAATAACCTCTTTTGGGTATTTTCACTCCGCATTGTCTTAATTTTGTGTCTTTACATATCTTTGAAACAATTGAAGCCTGAGATACAATGCGATGAATGGGTTGCTTATGCTACAGATAACAAATATTTAATTACTCCATTAAATTTACTCGGTACATAATAAAGTTTTGTCTTAAAAAATGTCACAAGTTTAAACTAAGGCCCGATATTAACACATCAGCCAATAAGTCCTCTGTTTGGCATATAGATGGCGCCACTTATGAAAAATCCTTACCAGTGGTCCATTATGCCAACCTTCAAACGTCATGTGTTAAACTTTCATGTCAATCTGCCTACTAGTTTCTGAGTTATTGTGCTTTAAGTGATGCTTTCGCTGCTTTCAAAACAATGGCAAAAACGAATTTCGCGGTTTGATTAAGCATTGGCTTTTGACGAAGAAAAATACCGTCGAAGCAAAACAATGGCTTTATTAAACTTTACCCGGATTCTTTCCTAGAAATATTAACTATAATTGATTTGTATGCTGAATTCAGACGAGACCATACAAACACCAATGATGCTAAACGCTCTGGACGTCCAAATGGGATTGTTACACCAGACAACAATAGAAATATTCACAAAATTTGCAAATACGATTTTGCAAAAATTGCACTTTGCAAAATCGTAAAGTAAAGCTAAAGGAGATAGTTTATAGCCAGGAATGTTCAAGGACTATATCTCCAAGGACTTTATCTACAAGGACTATACCTCCAAGGACTATATTTCCAAGGATTATATCTCCAAGGACTATATTTCCAAGGACTATATCTCCAAGGACTCTATATCCAAGGATTATATATCTAGGAACTATATCTCCAAGAACTATATTTATAACAACTACAGCTCCAAGGACTATATCTCCAAGTACTATATCTCCAAGGATTATATCTCCAAGGACTATATCTCCAAGGTTCGGTGATATTAAATTTGTTGTTAACGTAGATAATACAATTTTTAGGAAAAAAGTGTTTGCACTACTTTTCATGAACATTTGAGAATGTATAAATTGCTATCGGATGGATACAACGTTTGCTCACAGCGAACCAAAAACAACAACGTGTTGATGATTCTGTCCAATATTTCTAGCTGTTTCAGTAAAATAAAACATATTTTTTCATGCGTTATATGACAATAGATGAAACATGGATCCATCATTACTCCCCGGAGTCAAATCGGTAATCAGCTGAGTGGACAGTAGTCGGTGAGAGCCGTCCAACGGGACCAAAAATACAACCATAGACAGGCAAGGTTATGGCTTATGTATTTTGGGATGCGCATGAGATACTGTTCATCGATTATCTCAAGAAAGGTAAAACCATTAATAGCGAATATTTCATAGCGTTGTTGGTGTGTTTAAAGGACAAGGCAGCAAAAAAGGCCAAATGAGGCCGAGGCACAAATCAATGGCAACGATGGCTAAATTGCATGGATTGCACTTCAAATTGCTTCCTCACCCACCGTATTCTTCAGATCTGGCCCCCAGCTAGACAGACCCAGACCCAACTTAAAAAAATCGCTCCAATGAAGAGATAATTGCCGAAACTGAATGATATTTTGAAAGCAAATAGAAATCGTTCTATAAAAAAAGTGCAGGAATATTAGAAAAGTGTTGGCATGATTGGATACCTCTCCAAGAAGAATATATTGACAAATAAAGTAAAAATTTGCAAAAAAGTGTGTTTTTTTTTTGTCAGGGCGGAGATATTGACCGATATGTTACAAGTGACAATCCGTTCATTTTTTATATTGTCTTAAAGAACAAATCATGGCATTATGTTTTGAAAATGTTGTTTAAATGTTCCAGTCGAATTCGCCTGGTGGAGTGCATTCCGGAGACCCAATTTTCAACTACTCTTCCACATTCTTTCGGGATTTATTTATGCAAACTAGATTGCATAATCTTGGTGGCCACTTGACACTAAATCAACAGTTAACAGTTAAGTTTCTAACATTTCTTGAGTCTGAAAACCGTACCAAACAGTAATTTTCTGATGATGAGCAGGTAGCTCCTGAATTACTTGACGATTTTCATGGACTCAAATACTTACAATTATGCTTGTTCATAAACCCATTAAGCCAGAAGTGCGCTTCGTCGAATATTTCTTTGCCCCCACAGTGGTGATCGCCTCCCAGCTTATAATTTCTACGAGTTATTGCATCCTATATCTTTCAATGATCGATTGATACAATCTACTAAACACAACAGTCTATAATGACTTGTACATTTCAGTGTTGTTCTTATTACATATTAAAGTTCGGCAACTCTTACTGGAAAGCTCTTTATATTGAACGCGCGCAATGATTTTCCTACTTTTTATTAGCTGTTAGTTAATAGAACAATTAAATCCCAAATCCCAGTTCAATTCAGTTACTAAAATTGACATTAATCTATTCACGTTCGCGCCATTTTTACCACGATACTAGTGCCATCCAAGGTTCATCTACCGAATTAATTTGTCAGATACGGTCCTGCATACAGGATAGCTTCCCATGACCGGACTCTACCCAATTCGATTTGTCATGCGGATCGGTACAGAGGTTTCATTAAACAAATTCGCGTATCTAAGCGGAATAGTCGATTAGATTTGTCTTTGATTCCGTTTTGCGATCGTTTTGTTTGATGTTTCTCGCACAATGACAGATTGACAATTTTATTTTGTGGATTTCTTATTAATTTTTAATAATTTCGAAAGCGATTTCTGGCTTTCTGTTCTCGTTCTGCATCAATGCATCAAAGGTGAAGATTTTCCGTTTATAAAAAATGCTTTCTCCATTTTATAAAAGATTTTTTGATAACGGCTATATGATGTTAGTGTGAAATCACCATCTCTCACTTGTAGAAAATACGTTCTTTCTGATACAATTTCATCCACCACAACCAAACATCAAACTAGTTTTCTTTATGTATTTTTTGTTGCAATAAATACGTAAAAAAGTACAAAACAATGAGAATCAGGTGCATACGTTCCTATCTACCAGGTTCAGAGATATATTCAGATCTTGTTCTATGAGACTGCCAATTCATTTAAATGTTTCACACCGATGAGCACACTTCAGACATTGCATATGTACATTTAATGATTTATAAACTTTTAATATTGTTAAAAAGCAATACTTCTATTGGGACCTTCGGTGTGAAACACTAAACTCGAAAAGATTTCTTACTAAACACCAAATCACTTTTATAAACTTCTCGATGAGCGTTTCGTTAACCATGTTAGCATCATCGGGAGATGATTTAACCTCGCGAAGCGCATTTACAGAAATGATTTTTACAGAAATTGATGAATTGATGAAATTGAGATTACAGAAAGATTCTTCAATTTTTCATTAATCTTAGAAATTGATTTTTATAGTAATCGCAGGAATTCAGGTTCCAAGGACATTCATATCTTCATCAGACGGTCAGATTAACCGCGATAATTCCACCATTTTCAGAGAAAAGAGCGTGTTCGACAGGTATGATACGATGGACTTTAATATGAAACTCTAAAATGTTGTTTTTCACGCAGAAACTAATCAATTTCTTTCAGGAAGGTAATTCGTAAAGACAACTCACTCCGCGCTCTTTACATGTACCTTGTTCAAGACCCCCTTATACATGGTCGATATTCCAAGATCCAGTAGTACCAAATCCGCTGTTTTCATGGATTATACATTTTTTATATCATTTCACATCGTGCAATAAAGATTTAGACCAAATTCAGATACAAGTTACTACTCTAATTAGATGGCAGACATTCTGGTGCCTGCATCAACTCTGGGAAGACCCAGACGATAATATTCAAAAGAAAATTCATCATTAGCCCCAACGATTCCCCAAATTCGTCAATCCCCATATAAAGGATAGGATATTCTAAAATGACTGTATTCTTTTATACACAGAATTGAAATTGAAAGTAAATTTCCCCAAAAGTCTAAAATTAGTCTATCAAATTCTAATGCGATTTACTATAATCAGGGAACCGATTTTTGCCCGTGATAGGTTCAGGTCACTGCTTATCGATGTGTTTATGAATGAATGAATGAATAATGTTTTATTATCTGACAGGCTACTGCTCACTTAAAAGATTATTTAAGACACAAGTAGATATAACAAAAATAATTTGAACTTCACCTAACAATGTTACAAAAATATTTATATAAAAATTAAAAATTAATTCGAGCTTCAAGGATCCTTTCAAAAGCTGGTTTATACCGAGTAAGCGGGGACTGAAAAATATCCATTAAAGATACAGAAATGTTCCCACCAATGACATATATGTTATGGTTTCGGCATGCAGGAAAGAGCAGTGCATTAAAGTATCCCGAATTCGGCTGTTAATTCGGGGGACATAAAACCGAATCTCAATGATGAGTCGATCAGAATCAATTAAGCCACAGTAGAGCTTCAGCAGGAAAAGCTGAGCAGCATACCCTCTACTATCCTCCAGCGACTGACAGGAGAATTTCTCCAATAATAGAGTGTGGATATAACCCCTGCAGTGGTATGACACCATCTAGCTTAAAAGACAGGTACTTTAGAAAATGCCGCTGAACCTGCTCACAACAAAAAATCTGTATAGTATATAATGGGGACCAAACAGGAGAAGTATATATAAGTCTAGATAGCATGATAAGTCAAAAACAGTGGATATTATCAAAAGCTTTTATTGATCTAATTAGAAGGCTAAGCGTTGTAGTTGCTGACTGCATGATTTGTTCAATGTGATGGTTAAATGACAGTTTTCCATCGATATACACTTCCAGATTCTTTACAACTGCACAATCTTTTAAAGCGTAATAATTTTTTTGTATTTGGTAATATTCAGTGGAAGCCTGTTACAAGCACGGCAATCGGCTAAGAGATGCAGGTCACACTATAGTTTGAGATTGAGTTTAAGGTCGTCCGCAAATAAAAGAGTGTTGCACGTTAGCGTGGAAGTATTATCGTTGACGAAAATAAAAAAATTCAAGGGATTCTGCCTTGGGGTGCACCACTAGTTGCAATGAAGATATGAGAATTAAGACCATCCATTAAACTCAACATGTTGTGTCCTGTTTGCAAGGTAAGATTTAAATAACAAAATTGTACTGCCAACATGGTAGAGCAGTCCTGAACAAGAAAAACTGGGATTTTGTCAGGACCAGCTGTAAGTTTATTATTTCACATTTTAATGACAACTTTTATATCATTAACGTTAAAAAGCTGTAGTGTGAGCGATTTGTGAATGTATGTTTATCAGTTGATGTAAAAAAGTGTAAAAAAGAATTAAAAACCCTTTTGAAAAAGTCCGCAAAACCATTTACGATGTCACTCGGGGTTCTCAATTCGGCAGAGTTGTAGTATAGCATATCACCAGGAATCCGAGCTGTGTCTTTCCTGCAGGAGACATACTACCAGAATTGTTTAGGGCCGTCAGTTAGTGAGGATTGTATTTTATTAATCTAGTTTTGGTAGACTTGAATTATTTAATTTTTACATTTTGCGGCGTTAATTACTGAATAAATGAAAGAAAGTGATTCTGCTTGTAGCCCTTCATCTCCCGTGTAGCCAAGAAAACCAATCATGATAGTGCCTAGCGTTATTTCCACTAGTTAGAGTTGAGATCGCGGTATTGAGACTTACGGTAATGTTGCTGTTAATGAGAGCAACTGCATCATCAACAGTGCGCGCCTGATATAATATGGTCCAATCTATATTTTGAATTAGATTATATAGGTGATTGTAGTCGGCATTGTAGAAATTGTATCTTTTGTTAGAATTGGTTGCTGGTAAATTAAACCGTGTGCCCAGAGCAGGCAAGTGAGATTCAATCGATAGAATTAGATGATGAGGGTATTCAAGAACCAACGGAATTAGCTCTCTAATAATTCTACAATTCAAATTATCAATTACTCGAGTATATTGTTTTGTATTTTAAATATGTGATTGGATTAGTAAATTTCTAAAAAAGCCTGGTGAATATCCAACAATGCAGTGCTCGTAGAAATTGATTAGACTATTGATAGTTTACAGGGCTTTGATAATGAAAATTAAAATCGCCTAAAATTAGAATTTTATTATTCATGATATAAGAAAGAGATTCGAAGATATCAAAAATTAGTTTGTATTAGTGAATATATAAATATTTGATGAAATACTGTTTCGTCAATATTTCCACTTTAATATTAATATTTGACGCATTTCGATAACGCTGTAGCTTCATCAAAACCAGCTATTTTCGATAAATACAAAAAAATTCTACATTAAAAACATACATTTTTTAAGAAATCTCCACAGATGCTATTTATTGTCTGTACAAATTCAGTAAAGGGGGATTTGTTCAGGTCTATTTGGCATCTTTGAGATGGTTTATTTCTAAACTCTCCAGATGGTTTAGTTTTTGTAACGGATACAACAAAGGCTACTTTGTTGTGTACGTGTAATATTTTAAAATCACTATTAAAAAGATGGTTTTCATTTAACAGATGTGAGGCATAGTTTGAATTATGTTTATGACTGAGAATGATTTTAAAATGAATGAATGAAAAGAGTGATTTAAAAAAATATATTTGATTTTGGAGGAATATAAACAGAAAAATAAAAATTATGGTCTGACTTATTAGCATTTTGCAACAAACTATGTCGATACTTGGAAGCAACTCCTCGAATATGGACAGGTCGAACTTCGACGCGTGTAAAGATGAATGAACGGCAAGAAGAACTCCACCTCCTTTAGTCATAGTCGTACACTACTGCCCCGTTCTGTAGTAAAAATGGTGGGATTTTTGGGCTGAAGTAATAATAGGACCTTATTTTTTTGAAGAGGATGGTGAAAATCATACTACTGTTAACCATTGAAAATATACCATGTGATATTTGTGAAAGAGTGATCGAAAAATTAGGTCCCCAGAATGCATGCCACCAAACGAAGCTGAGAGGGAGATTTGAACGACGACATTTTCAGAATATAATGCCTTTACTGGTTCTTCAAGATATTCATCATCAAGATCACTTCTTGTTACCATTTTCCAGTTTTTACACTGTTATTGGACAAACCATTATAATTTACAAAGTTGCGCTTGAATTCTACAGTACACAAGGAGTCCTTAGAGATTTAATAATTTCTGTAATCCTCATATTCCCCTTCGGGATTCAAGTCCTTCTAACAAAGGCTTAAGGATCAATTTACAAACCTAGTTAAAGAAAATCGGAAATTCTCACTGATTAATAAACTTGTGTTTTCGTCTTATTGATTAAATAATCTGTAAATCATTATTAGAACCCACGCTTGTCGCTAAAAATCTCGTTTTAATTCATCCACTTTGTATGTATGCCGAAGAAAGCATGGAAAGTATAAAAGATATTATGCCATACAACTTTATTACGATGCAACGACCTTCAGTAATAATCAGACTAGGGACTTTGTGGAAATTAACTTAATGATTAATTTATCCATTTGAAACTTTATACATCTAAGGAAATAAATAATACATTAAATAATCAATATTTTATATGTAAATGAAAACGTGAACAATATCCCTAGGTAATCGCGTCGTTTCCACAACAGATCGGTGAAACTTATATCTCACAAATTTGTTCACCATTTGCGATTTTGGTTTTCGCCCGTAACGAATGCACAGTTCGTGTTAAAAATGATTTAATTTGCACCGACCGTGTACCAGTATCCGTTACAAAAGCTTTTAGCAGTATTACGTATATATTATCTATAGTAAAATGTATGTAGTTAGAGTACAACTGGGGCGGTATAACCACAATCTATATTTTACTTGGAAAATAGCATGGAAAATTATGCAAGCGACATATTATATCCATAATTTATTTACATTTAATTCTCTGCATCAAATTTCAACCAGGTCCGGAACAAATTTTGATTTTCAATCAAAAAACTCATTAGTTGGACGTGATTGGAGTGTCAAATGATTTGACACTCGCCATCATCAATTACAGTAGTTGTAATAATATTCTGTTGTACCTGTAATCAGTAGATGTCGTATGTAAGAGTGAATTTAGACCAAAAGAACATAGAGCAGCAGCAGCAGAGCAAAAAAGAAAGAACGTTCTTTCTTGATAAGAGGTGTAAACGAAAATTGTTACGCGCCATTTACATCAAAGTAACTTACTTAACGAACAAGAACTAGTACAATAGAACTAGAATTCCTGTACATACTCTAGGGATATATAATTAAAGCAAGCGAACGCTCAGTGCTTACTCTTCAACAGTTCACGACACTAGTGTTCACAACACTATGTCCGACAGTGAGAGCGATATTGTGATTTCAAGTGCTGCAGTTATCGTTATGTCTCATTTACTTAAAAAGAAAAAAGAAAAAGACGTTGGGGGTGACGAATTTAATACAAAAAAGAAGACAAGATAATGTGAGAGATACTATGATAGATATGCAACAACAAGAAGAAAGTCGTCAATACAAAAAATTTTATAGAATGGCCTCTGGAGATTTTCACCATTTGTTGTCTCTGATTAATGATAAAATTTATAAAAGTAACACAAATTATAGAGATTCAATTCCTTCATATGACAGACTAGTAGTGATATTAAGATCAACAAACCATCATCATTTATAAGTATCTGTACTGATGTCCGTATTTATACAAATTAATTTTTGCTTTTCACCGCGATAAAATGTAAAAATCGATTCCATTTTCTTTTTAACTTCCTGAGCACTACATTTCATTGTAGTTGCGATATCCTGCCAAGCATCTTGTTTGTGCTCTTTATTTTTACAATTTTCAAAAGACAGATCCCACAGATATCAAAAATTTTAGTAAACTTCTATCATTTATAGACGCTTTATATTAGCCCAATCCATAATTATATTTATATTTACACCAATGAAGTCGTTAGAACACAAGAACACAAGAACACTTTGAAGAGACAGCACCAAGCCATGAGCACGAAAGAACTCTTTTGGCCACTCTTCCCCGCTCTCTTGCAGCATTTACATGAAACTAACGAGCATTCTTAGAACATTCTAGAGAATTCCCGTCGAACATAGACGGAGCATTGAAAGAATGCTCTATAACTGTTTACACGAAACAAATTTGCAAGAGCACAGGTAGAATGAGCATTCGCTCGCTTAAATCTAAATCGGCCATAAGCAATAGTTTATAAAGCAAAATGAAAATTGAATTTATACTAAGTGACATAGAAAAAGGAACACCCAGTAAAATATTTTGCATTTTAATTATATTTTGTATACTTGTTTCCGGTGATCTGAGAAATAAATGATCAAAATTACAACCATAGTAACGAAGCACTTGTTCGTATAAAAAAGTTTTTGGCACTGTCACTTTTTCCTTAAAGATGCATCATTTGAGTATCTTTTACGATTTGGCAGTGATTTGTTTTACCGCAATTTAATTTATTTAAAAAAGTTATCCGGCCACATTGTAGGTCTAAGAGAGAGACCGGATTATCATTTCGGGGAATTGGAAGAAGAGTGAATAGGACAGTTCACACAGTGTTGAGAACTTGGCGAGCGTAGGCCGAAGAAAATCGGCAACAACGAGATAGAGACACAAGACGTCGTCCAGCCACGACCGAACTCCTGCAGCACCGTCTTCCGTTTTTGGCCACAAGAGTCCGTTTTTCAACTTCAAGGTCAATTGCGACGAGCATGGTAGATTAATTGGAATGCGAGCAATCTACCGCAGAATCAAATCTTTTGGGCTCGTTTCTTACATATCATATCTCGCTTTACCTTTGACGGTGGAACATCGGCGTCAACGGCTGGAGTCGTGCAGAGAAAGACATCAGTGGCACATGGAATGGAATCGTGTTATTTTTAGTTACGGGTTCGGCTTCTCTATAGGTGGTCATGACGGCCGTGTTCGTGTAAGAAGGTATTGCGGAGAATGACGAAATCCGGAGTTCTCCATCGAGAGGTACGTACATCGCACAGTGGGTGTTATGGGTTGGGGTGCCATCAAACATGGTAATAGGTCACCTCTAGTTTTTGTCCGAGGTAGTGTGATGACTCAGCGGTATGTCAAAGAAATTGTAGACCCTATTTGTTACCCTACCTTCGAACACTTCCAAATCCATTTTTCTAGCAGGATAATGCACGCCCACAGGTTACACGTATTACTATACGTCATTTTAAAGAAGCCCAAATCAATATTCCGCCTTGACCACCGAGGTCCCCGGACTTTTCCGCAATAGAGCATGAGTGGGATATCATAGATTGAAGATTGTTCAGATTCCCACACCATCCACATATGTTGGAGGCACTGCGGAGTGAAATTCAAGTAGCATGGGACACAATACCTCAAGAGGAAATTAATCACCTAATTAGATCAATAACTAGGCCTTCATTCAATGAATGTATACAAAGTAGAGGTCGATCCATTCATTACTGATTATAGCTCCCTAACTCGTAGTAATTAGATCTTCAAATTTTAATCAGTTGTACTGTTTAACAACGACAATAAATATATAAAATAGTTTTTAAAAGTTTATCATTATTTCTTGGTGTTCTTTTTTCTATGTCACTTGGTATATATTTATGTAAAATAGTTTTATTTTTTTCAGGTTCATCATGTTTATCGTTATTTATTTTCGTCACAAGTATCAAACATTTCATAAAATAAAAGTCAGCGGAATATTTTGAGGAGTTAAACGTTTTTTTATAAACATATTGATTAAACGTAATATGGTGAGTGCACACAGAAATGTGAATATATACCTAATTACGAGGGTAGTCAGCCATTTCTTCCTTCCAAAAAAGTCCAAAAAAGTCGGTAGGTGTCAAGGCCAGAGAACAGTGTTGATGAGTTTTTTCAGAATACATTTTTCTTCGTCAAATAAGGGCTTTTTTATTACCCCTTCATGCAATTTGAGCATTAATGTAGTAAATTGATGAAGTCGATGAAGATCATGCCTTGCGAATCGCAGAAAACAGTGGCATGATGCCTTCTTCGGGGTTTCCTCAGGGGATACGCCCAACTGGTTAATATCCACTCTTTTGACTGTTCCTTGTTTTTTTTTGTGAATAGTGATGAAAATTTTATCAATAGTTACGAATTGCCAACCAAACTCTTTGAGATTTCACTTACTACGGATTTCGTTTCACTGTTTAGAGATCATAATGAAGTGGTCACTCGATCCTATTTTTGCTTCATAATGAGCAAATGCAGATCCATCGCACTGAGAGCTGTCCCATGTCCAAATGTAGCTAACTTTCACTCTGCGATCAACTAACACAACATCATTTCTTCAATGGTGATAACAACGAGGCATTGCAATGCTCTTTTCATGTAAAAATACTGTTAAATCAATACACGAAATTTGCGTTATTCCACAAAGGAAAAATATCTGCTTTCTTAAGACTTATCTACTTTCGAAGACCGCCAAAACAAAAAATAAATGTTTTATCGGCTTAAAATTCATGGAGCGGCACTAGAAATTTTTGCTCTTTTCGCTAGGAAATTTTCCCAAACAAATTGATCTCCAGGAGAGGTAACATAAATTGGCTTCCACGTAGTCCTGATTTGAGCCTTATGGACTTTTTCTTGTGGGGCTATCTAAAATCGAAAGTTTACTACAATAAACTGGCTTCATTGCTGCAGTCAAAAGAAAATATCCGACCCGAAATGGCAACCATGCCAAAGATAAGTGCCAAGCCGTCCTAAGGAATTATGCTATTCGTTTAGATGCATGCCGTGAGTGTGAATTGATAACAAGTGTATATATATATATATATATATATATATATATATATATATATATATATATATATATATATATAGTGTAAGTTGTATATACACAACATATATAAGTGTTGTCCGCTTGGCGGGATATATATATATATCTATATATATATATATATATATATATATATATATATATATATATATATATATATATATATAGATATATATATATATATATATATATATATATATATATATATATATATATATATATATATATATATATATATATATATATAAATTGAAAATTAAAGAAATTAATATATAGTTTTGTTATTACTGCATACAACTTTTTAAGTACACACACGCACAAGTTGATTATTTCACTTGCATACCTAACTCAATCGACTGTTTCTCGACAAACTTCCCTTTGGGTCATCAACTCGAATCAACACTAAGACCCTCTATAACAACCGACCGCCCCGTAAGTAAAGTTTCCGGATTTGCGTTTCATATCAGGCAGATTAGGTCCGTGACCCGGACCATATTGTTGTTTTCCAGTCAATTCAGGAAGCAGACAGCCTGTACGTTTCAATTCAGGTGTACGGCAGCGGAAAATGCATTAAGCCGGTCATGTTTGTGTACTGGGAAGTTGTCTGATTGGAAACGACGGTTGTATATCTTAGGCGGTGAATTGATTCGGCTCATTCCCCGTTTGATTACTGATAACAAGCGAAATCAGCCAGGTTTAGAATGTCGTTAAATCAAAAGGACCCAACAAAATTAAATAATTGTCCAATAATATGCATACTATTAGTGTATGATTTTTATTATTTTATTTTGTTATGAACGGTGTAAGGATTTTATCGAAATTTAGAAAAAATCCTACTTAAATACGCTTTAGTTAATTTATCCTTACTGACTGGGATTATCAGAAGGGCCAATCAGTTGTTTGTCAATTTAATGATCCCGGGTTCGAATGCTTGCTCTGGTTTGAAAATGTAGACAGTCTACACGACTTTAATGGGGTATTATGAAATAGTTAGAAAAAGAGACACTACATGGCCAGAGTAGTTGATGCTTCTATAATCTAAGTATAATCTAAAAAACAATCTAGAAAAAAATCTTCCTATAAGTTGATACTGTCAGCAATGAGAGATACCTGACAATCTTGCAATTCAATGCACTTAGTCCTACTAATAACAGTCTAATTTTTTAAACCTTAAGTATAATGTGATTAGTCCAACTATGCAGAATAAGCGGTTGCCTTAATTTTGACCTCATTATTTGAAGTGTATCTACATTCAGAGAGCTTCAGATGTGAGAAAAGTAAGTAATTGCTTGGAGCCACATCAGGCGAGTAGGGAGGATGTGGAGGCACTTTGAATCCTAGGTCATGAATTTTTGCAGCATCTACCCAAGAAGTATAGGCAGATGCATTATCGTGATAAAAGGGCACTTTTTTGGATAGAGATGGAACTTTGATTGAATAGCATCCTTAAATTGGTCCAGTAGTGAAGTATATATTTCTCCACGGTGATGGTTTTTGAAAAACTACTGGTTTTTTTCCAAGTAACCTATAAGCATCACCCAACGAAAATCTCAAAAAATTTAAGAATAGAATTTTCCTATAGACAGAACTGTTTTATTTTCCTTTGGTGCGCTTCCACTTACTCTCATATACTTTTTGGAATGCTGCTATGTTTCTAGTATCTATGATTCAGCTATTGCTATAAAACGTCGCAAAACCTTAACAGATTTGAGTTTAAATATGTTCAAAACTCAAGAGTTAACAAACTTGGCACCCTCCATACCCAAAACATTATGTAAAAAACAGGCTTTAGTCAGGGATCATTGAATACGATATTGCTGTGTTGATAATTAAATATAGCAGATCGCTTTTATCGAAAACAAAGAGGATGCACTTTTTAAAGTTGAATTTACCACTTTCGTAGTCCATCGGGGTTAAATCATCCAAAGCAATGTGCTTTATAGTAGTTGAACAAAAAGTTTGCTTTGCTCAATCGATACAAGCAAATAACTTAACGCAGGAACCTGAAACTTTGCAGCTCACCATCTATAGAATCCTACTTACCAAATATGATGGGCATTTCGTCATACTTGCGCCATCTCAGTGTAACGTTGAGAATTCTTCACACGATACTTGTGTTTTGGAAAACATCAAATCCTTATGTATTAACCAACATTTAGTAATATATAAGACGTGGCTTAAATTCAATAAAGCGTTTCGTAGATTATTAAAAAAATAAACAGTATTTTTAGTTCAATTTCCTCTTTTAGAACTTTACATATGAAACCCTAAACTCAAAGATATGTAACACTAAGCACCAAATCAGATTGCATAATTTCTGATGATGCTAATGTGGTTAGTGAAACGCGAAAAGTTAAATAAATCATTTCATGTTTGACGGGAAATCTTTCTGAGTGTAATATTGTTTGTATCACGAAATATAGTCCTTCCAATAAAAATGATATCTAACGAATGTATATGTTTACGAAACGAAATAAAACACTTTAAATTTAAAAACAAGCCATTCAAAACAACCAGAGCTATAAAGCGAAAAAGGCCTTGTTCCGTTAACCCCTACATCTTTTTAGCCTTTAAATGTTTTAACTTTAACATCGTTTTTATGCTCATAAAAAATGTTTGTGGAAAATATATTTTTAAGCTTTTACTTATAGTAACTTGATTGATAACATATCTCGTCGGTGACATTAACTTGTTCCGAAAAACACGACAATCTACTTAGAAGGTTCTAAAGGAGAGTTTCACCTTGAACTCTCAGAATAACTATTTCCTAAGTTAAAGGCAGAATTAAGTTTAGAGAGTCAATTAACATTCTGTCATATCATAATAGTTTACTAAAATTAAGAGTTTTACACGATCGAATGTAATGTATATATATATATATATATATATATATATATATATATATATATATATATATATATATATATATATATATATATATATTAAACCAACGATAAAACAATATTTTACAACTGTTTCAATAGCACCAGAAGAAAAATGTCTCAAACAGACACAAATCTCCAGTGAGACCATTGATTTAATGAAGAAATGGCGGGCAATGAGAAATGCAGGTAATCCTTTTGGCAGGGTCAAGTACACTGAGCTCTGCAAAACTATAATAAAACGTATCAGAGAGGACACGCTCCGATTCAGCATGCAGCTAGTGCAAGAAACCCTGGAAGAAAACAAAATAATGAATAAGGCTAAGAAAAGCTGAGAAACAAAAGAACAAATATATGCATGCAAATATATGTATTAATGGGTGAGGATGTGCAGGGCGCGTACGCAAATGTAGGAAAATTTTATTCCAAGTTATATGAAGATCAGAACCAATCAAAGTCAACAATACCCACGGAAGAACAAATGCCAGATATTCTAGTGGAGGAAGTAAGAAATGCTATAGAATCGATGAAAAATGGCAAGACTCCAGGAAAGGACAGTGTAACTGTCGAAATGCTAAAAGCTGGTGGTTGGACGTTACATAAAACACTGGCAAAATTATACCCAAAATGCCTCAAAGAACAAAAAGTACCAGACTTATAAAAAAATACAGAAGTGATCCTTTTACATAAAAAAGGGACACAGGAAGATTTAAAGAACTACCGTCCAATAAGCCTCCTATGAGTAATATACAGTTTTCATTAAGATAATTTCTAAAACAATATTAAAATAACTGAATGACGCACAACCAAGAGAACATGTAGGATTCAGAAGTGGATTCAGTACAATGGATCACATCCAGTTTGTACAGCAGACCATAGAAAGGCACAACGAATACACCATGCCACTGTGCTTGGCTTTTATCGACTACAAAATAGCATTTGACTCCATCTCAAAGCATGCGATAATGGATACACTGCTTAGCCAAGGGGTAGATAAAGCATATGTAAATCTATTAGGATCGATATAAGATGGAGCTACAGCCACAATTCACCTTGATAATCTTGAAGTGGGAATTAATGTAGAACGAGGTATACGCCAGGGTGACGCAATATCGCCTATTCCTTCCTCGGCTTGGCTTAAAGAAGTATTCCGTAAACTGGATTGGGATGATATCGTTCTCGTTTCACAAGACCTAGAGGAGCTGCAAAGACACATACAAAAACGGCAAAAGGCCGGCGAACCATTAGGTTTGAAAATAAACCTGAAAAAGGGCCAGGTTATGTTCAATAAATTCGCTCAGGACAAGAAGAATTTCAGTTTTAGGATGGGATTTGGAGATTGTGAACAGTTTTATATAACTTGGACAGAGGATTTCAATGGAGGGGAATACCGCCCGGGAGGTGGAACGGCGTGTTTAATGTGGCTGGTAGGTATTTGGAAGGCTCAACATGGTGTTTAAGAGCAGACTCTCACTTTGCCTGAAAATAAAAGTCTTCGATCAGTGCGTTCTACCCGTTACGACATACCGAAGTGAAACCTAGACACTCACATCACAATCAATTCAAAAACTTCGGGTAGCACAGAGGGGAATGGAAAGATGTATACTTGGTCTAACAAGACAAGGCAGAAAGTCCTGTGCGTGGGATGATAGATGGACTAAGGCAATTCTGGAGTGGATACCGCTTGATCGCAAACGTCCGTGAAGAAGACCGAAAGCACGATGGATTGATGACATTAGAGGAAAGACGTATAAAGTAGCAAGTGAATAAAAGTTCATCTCAAACATCCTAAATGCTTGTAGAGTATTATACGGAAGATAAAAAATAAGATAAATAAATACTACATTGTATGTCAAGCAGAACAGTGCTTTAGTGATGCGTTGTGATTGTGGATAAGAACAATGAAAAAGAATAATATTTTCAGTGAGGTCGTACATTATTCTGTCTTTGGTGATATTAAGAACAGTTATTGTTAACAATTTATGCAAAAAAGAACTGCCAGTATTCGATAAAGATTACTTCTTCAACACGAAAATCCACGATAATATGAAAAAAAACTATGAAGCAAGCACTGGTCAACTATTTCTAGGACCAACCTAGTCTTGGTACCATCCGATGATTATTTCGACCAATACAGCACGCCCTTCTTGAGCCATAAATTTCTTATTACGAAGAGGTTTGTAAATGCAAATATAAATTTTGAAATTTAACTTTTGTTGGAATTTGCGACAATTTATAGGGATTATCAACAAAGATTTTTATGCAACGTAGAGCAAGTTAAATAGAACATGGTTTTTAAATTTAATTTGAATGTTGAGTAGTTATAATAATTCAGTTTTTCTAATAATAAAACGAAAAAACTCTATCGAATTCCCCTATATGTTTCAAATTCTGTCGTTGCTAACATATAAAATCATAACTTACCAAATTATTTAGTGATCATGTCTAACTAAATACTCACCTAAAATAGACAAAAAATAGGATTAGTTATAATAGTTTTGAGAATTAATTAATTTTTGTTAAACAGTCAAACATAAAATAAAAAAAATAGATATTTAATTTTATTAAATTGAATTAATTGAATTGTATTAATTTTATTAAATTGAATTTTATTAATTGATTAATATTATTAAATTGAAACATGTATTAATCAAAACAATTCATTCGCAACTTCAGAAATACATGTTGTGGTCATGAATGTATGTTCTGATCAATAAACTATCTTATTGGTAGCTAAAAAATTTTCAACAATTTTTGTTGAGATTCATGGACGTATTTGCCAAAAAAAATTGATCTATATCCTTTTAACATGAGCTGAAACTACGAAATATAGTAAATGTTAAAAAAAGCCCACTAGTACTATAGTACTGGTAGGCACTAAACCCCAAATTAGACATAGATTGAAACATTTTCTGATGATGCTAACACGATGTTAAACGATACTCCTTACGATGCTAAATCTTTTCGACTTTAGTGTTTCACATAGAAGGTTCCAACATAATTTAATGTAAACTTTCTATTATTTAACTGGAACCAAAGCACCTATAGTACGCCTGTCCACTAGCCTCGGATTATTGCTGTAAAACTCCATGAGCTAAGCTTTGAAAGGTCTTTGCATGGGTTTACATCTTCGTCGGATTTTGTGAAGTTGGACAAATCGCATTATAAAGATATTAAAGGCATGCATCTGATACTTCTGATGATGCTAAATCTTTTCGAGTTAATGTTTCATAAAGAAAGTTCCAATATAATTTAATAGAAACTTTCTATTGTTTAGCAGCTACTGAACCACCAAACTTTTTAAATATTCCTACCTTTCAGAAATAGAAAATTGCACTATCGGAACCGTGTCGAAACTAATCTTTAACATTTTATCAATGTCTGTGATCAAAAATTATTTAATTGAGGTGCAACTTTAATGTCAATATATCCCTCTTAATATCTGAAGAATTATTTTCTGCACAAATGTTTCTTTTACGTTCATGCATGGATACAATTTTACTGGCAGATAAACAAAACATATATGTAACTTAAATAGACAATACATATTGTTTGGTCTTGATACAGAAAACCCAAATTAAGTGCAAAATGAAATATAACTCATGAAATATTTGTACCTTTAAATTAAATATGGAACAAAAATAAATTCATTCAGATTTTATAAGGTAATTATGTAATTCCTGAAATTTCATTCTCCATTTTCTCACTGATGTTTTAATATTACACGAGAGTCGTTTGAACAGTTCGAGAGTTCGAATAACCCGAACTGACACACGAAAAGAGTAAGATTCCGTTTTTTGCCCTTCGTCGTCGATTAAAAAAGTGGACTGCTGAATTAGAACAATTGTATATCCATTGATGATGAGGACTGCTCGGGATGCTCAAAAACTGACAAAATCGTCTTAAAAATTCACAATGCTAATAAATAATCGACGAGCTGAAAACATGCGAGCTAGCTGACAATGTAAGCATCTCGATAGACCATGTCCACTAGACTTTAGACTACGTTTTGAGCTTAAAGAAGAGCTTTCCACTTGATGACTATCATCTTTGTCAACAATCCATCAAACAAGCATTCCAATGAACACTTCCCAAGAGTTCTAATTCTATATAAACACTATTTTGCAACTGCATTGAAACATGCAATAAAAGAAGCAGTTTAAATGATGTATGGGACTAGGTGAGAACGCGCTAAAGAAACCGAAACGGATTAAATTTGCAGGAAAAGCCTATGGTTGTGATTTTCTAGGTTTTTCATGATATAGTGTAACTAGACTACCTGACAAAAGGCTAACCATCACTGGAGAGCATTACGCTTTATTGCTGGACCAACTGATGTTAAACCTCAACCTATGACCAAAAAAAGGGCTCTTTCGTCATGATAATGCACCTGTATACTAGTCTCGGATTATTACTATAAAACTGAGCTGAGCTTCGAAAGGTATTTTAGATGCATTTACATATTCGCAGGATTTCATGAAGGACAAATCGCATTATAAATATATTAAAGACATTAAAAAGTTTAAATGTAGGCGGGACGATAGCCTCAGTTCGTTTCTTTTCAATCTAATAATGAACGAATGAACGACGTTGCGGTAAATATAACAGAAATTTATTACAAAGAAAAAAATTACATTACAATTTAATTATTTAAATATTACAAAGGCAGCTGCAGAAATTCCATCAAACTGTAAAACATATACGAGGGTTGATTAATAACCCGTGTTTGATGACAGATGACGTTGACGAGTGAAATTGTCATTACCATCGTGTACTGCAGACTGTTAAACGACCTCATGCTAAATTTCAGATAATTCATATGTTTTATATTTCTCGATAAAATTGAAAAAGAGCAATATCGATCCGTAACTCGTTTTTTATTTTTGGATAGAAAAACATGCGAAGAAATAAAACTGAAGTTAGATGCTGTTTATGGGGACCCTTCACCATCTATGACAACCATGAGACATTGGTTTAACCAGTTTAAGGGTGGTCGTAGAACTGTTTTCGTCCGTCAGACGTGGTTATCGAGAAAATCGTTGAAAAGGTCCATGACATGATTCTCGCTGTTCGCCGAACGAAAGTGCGCGAAGTAGCTGAAGCCGTAAGTGTCTCGTACGGAACGGCAATCAAAAATTGAAATGATAAGATAGGTGTGAGAAAAATGTCGGCCCGATGGATGACGCGATTGCTCACAGTGGACAACAAGCGGATACGACTAACAATGTCAAAGCAGTGTTTGGACCGCTTTAAGCGAAATCCGCAGGACTTTTTACGTCCAGTCGTCACCGTTGATAAAACCTGGATTATACGCCAGAGACTAAGAAACAGTCAAAACAATGGATTTTTCCGAGTGAATTTGCTCCGAAGAAGGCAAAAACGGTTCCATCCGCCGGAAAGGTTAAGGTCACGATTTTTTGGGATTCCAAAGAAATAATCCTCATGGATACCTTCAGGGCTTCAATATAGTGGAGAGGAGACACTTTTGGCTAAGAAAAAGTGTTCTTCCATCACGATAAAGCACCGGCACATTCATTTTTAATTGTCGCGGCTAAATTGCACGAACTGCGCTACGAATTGCTTCTGCACCCACCTTACTCGCCCGACCTGGCACCCAGCGACTTTTTTCTGTTCTCTAACTTGAAAACATGGCTCGCAGGAAAAAAATCAACTCAAATGCAGAGGTTATCGCTGAGAGAGAAGCGTATTTTGGAGAGTTTGAAAAATCGTATTTTTTAGACGGCTTGCCATTTTCCATGCCATTTTCTGGTTGTAATAATATTTCGATATTTCAAGATTTCAAGAATCAAGTTCGAGTTTCCGATATAGGAAGTATACGTGTTGATTTCTTGCGAGACCTAAAACATTGATACAAAGAAATTGGATGATATTTAATGCATATTTTGTCAAATAATTGTTTTGGAACTAAATCCATTTGCTTAGAATTCTGATGACAAAACGGTAATTTTCACGTAACTTCGCAGCATTGGTTTCTACATTCCAACCACGTACTTCCCCCACGGTTGGAAAAACCCGTAATTGTTAGCATGTCTACGCCGAATACAGATTAATGTTTCCAGTTGTCCTAAAAATGGTTTTATTCTTTCCTTCGCGACACTTTTTCCCCTTTTTTCTCTCACCCTCCAGAACAGTTTGGTAGACCGCTCTGACATTATCTCGTCCTTCGGACTGGATTTTAAATACTAAACAGGATTATTGCTCGGAAAAATGAGGTTGCTTCAGTTTGTTCACCCGGTTATTTCAGATCTCGTTTGACACGCCTTTGACATATTTTTTGCATTTATTTTATTGTTGAGAACGACAAGGGTGGATAAATGAAAGTTCGAAACTACATCCTATAATTTTAAAGTTTTATTTATTGGTTTATGAATATTACTTGATGATAAAATATTTTTATTCGTTGGATATTTGTTAGCTGGTTAAAGTAACTGGTAGCTGGTAGCATTTTCCGTAACAAAGCAAAAAGCGTAGATAAAGAAAAATCAATGTATATAGAATGGATAATTTTCAGATATATTTAAGGTTTAGGTTATTGGTTAAAGTTATTCTAAAAACGTTAAAACATTTTAAAAACAGTTTCTAAATCATTCCGTCATTCATGAGATTTTGGCGAAACGTTTACTCTTCACAGAATCAACGGATCGATGCTCAGAATGATTTAGATACCTTATCTACCATCCGTGAAAATATTACTTTCCATGGCACACTAATTATCAAATTAAAAAATAAACTTGTAATAATTTTGTGTATAGACCAAAATAATGAAAAATTTAAAAATGCGAATTTTATCATAAAACTCTGTATGTGGGGTTAGAATAATATTCTGAACAAATTTTTCTAATAACTTTTTCCGATATCTCGAACGCGAAGCAAGATATAAAGAATTGACCCTGTTTGTGAATTCGTAGTAGGCTGCGCTTAAAGTTCAGATTTCAGTTGAGTATGTTAAAAAAGGTGACCCATCAATCTGTATGAGTTTGCTAAAACTCAAATTGGTATTTCTTCAAATAGCGAAAATATAAGGGTGTCTTCATCTTAATTACGACATTCTTCATCTTCATCTTAATTACGACATATATATATATATATATATATATATATATATATATATATATATATATATATATATATATATATATATATATATATATATATATATATATATATATATATATGAAACATAATAATAAACCCTGAGATTAGAAAATAATGACTATATTCCTTTATTCCGATGACAACAGAACCTTTTAGCCTCACACTGATAAAATATAGACAAGACTTTTTGACTAACTACCAGTTTCAAAACTTATTGGAGTAAAAGTTCAGTGATACAGAGTGACAAACCATAAAACTGTATGTAAGAATTTATATTTGAATTGAATTCACATAAACAAAAAATTAATCTTCACCGACTAAAATCTAAAATATCCATATTAATATTACGATGTATTCTTTTGATTTGAAAGTTGATTCCGTATAATTATAGCCGCGATATTCTATTTAGAAATTTAATAGCAGGTAACTCGAACCTCGCTCGGTTCAATCAATAACGCAACGGAAATCGACTGGAAAGCTTTTAAATTTTTGTTAGCTCAAAAGTAAGTAAATCTGACGGGAATAGGGAAAATTCATTGGGGAGCTTCCATTAGAAAAAGCAGATAATGAAAAATAAATATTTAATATGTGTAACTTTGAAGTTGTTTCAATTTTGCGAGTCAAAAAAAAAGGAACGTAATTCAATATCGTTAACCAAATCTTCTTTTATGTAGTTACTTACTGGTAACATGAATCGAAACGTATAGATCTGAGGATAACGGAAAGCGAAGAAATCTATTTTATATATTTTAGAAAGGTGATGATTGAAGTTTTACACAGCTGAAGATGAAGGTGGTGTTTCTACCCTCAACAATAAATCATGGTAAGGTTTGAAAAAGGGATATAAAACCAATATGTGTAAACTGGAGTTTCTTTTTATATCGTTTGTGTATAGTTTTATAGTGTGTATAGAAGACTGAAGTTTTCTGACTGGAGATTGAAGTATATATATATATATATATATATATATATATATATATATATATATATATATATATATATATATATATATATATATATATACAACCTCAAACGACTATTCCAAAAACTACAACCGTTTTTAACATTATGTTGATCCACAAGGAAGAAAGAAAAACTATAAATAAATAACGTCTTTCACGTCGCGGGTCATCTTTTCCTTTAGATAGACTGGGCATTTCGTATATTTTCTCAAGTTTTCGACCCGTTCGTTCCTTTTTTTTTAATAAAAAATACATATTATTTATTTCTTGACATATTTCAAAAAGTCAGAGTGTGGCAGCCCTTTCCATGTTCTCGTCCATTGTTGTCCAAAGACTTTCGAGCGGTTCGAGCTGTTCCAAACAATACAGTCTTCTGCATAGTTCTAAAAAGGTGATCGTTGATATCCAAAGTTTTAATATTCTTTATCAGGCCCTTTGGAATGATTCTGATTCATTACATTACACTAGTATCAACATTATTAATTAATCATAAAAACAGTTTCTTCTAGAGATACCTGAGACTGTTACGAACGCTGCTCATTAAATCTGAATATGATTTTAAAACAAAGAAGAAATATTGTCAGTGTTGTATAACACCTTTTCTACACGGATGACATAAACTTATTAATACATCAACAAGTAGATGCACTAATATCTGTAATCCAGAACTTCTCTAAGGACATTTGGAATAGATAGGTGAAAAACCTTAAACATGAAGCAAGTTAATATTGTTAACGGTGATAAGCATATGCTGAACTGTGAAAGTGTCTGTTCCTTATCAGGGGGTAGATTATATTTAAATCTGGAATTTCAACAAGCGCGATTACTATAAGATAAACAGGTTAAAATAAAATTTAAAGGACAGTATTTGAATCGATTAAAGTGAATTTGTAAAAAAGGCGAAAAGGAGGCAGTACCTCAACAGTACCTCAAATGTTACTTTTCAAACGACATCGCGTCTATAGCTGACTTTGCAGTATATATTAACAGTGGCTTTATATATTATATCTCGCTTTGGAACTGAAAGGTAGTGCCTTAAAATAAGTATACAGAGGGAAAAAAATCTGATTCGAAAAGGTTCTGCAGTTTGTGAAACCTAAGAGCTGATAATGAAATTAAGGACCTAATATATTCTTATATAGCTAGTAATTATATTTTGAATGAATTTTCAAAAGGACTGGATCCACCTAGTTTAAATGATAGATAATTAACACTGAAATTAATTAATCTAAATAAAGTATATGCTTTTCAAAATAAACTATTTGTAAAAAGACTTTATAGACAAAGAAATCGTTGGTTGATTTCAACCGATAAAGCTGCCACTTGGCAATTAGTCGGACCAAAAGGTGAAGAATAAAAGTATTGTTTAAAACAATGTAGGTTCGATTTGATGATTCAATAAGGTTTCATCAACATATAACTTTTAATAATACAAAGTGTTAATAAGTTATTCTGAAAACTGTCGTCTGGCTAAGTTACATTTGGAGAATTAGTGATGAAAATAAGTCAGGCGGTATCCATTTGCAGCTCTATTAAATTCAAATCGTTTCAGTGTTGATCGTAAACTGGCTTCCCCGATTAAACGCTGGAAAATTCCAGACGAACATGCACCGATAAACTTTTCTCAACCCGTTGGAAAGTAAGTCGTGGGACGGTCAGAGACAAATTTTATTTCTTCGTCGCTATTCTGTATGGATTTAGATTAAATTTGGCGGTGTACGGTGCATACGAAAAGCCTGAATTTCGCCCCGGTTGGATTTTCGTTAAAATATTCGTCGGCTAAGTCGCCTGGGGAGGTAGGAGGTTGGCGAATTTACGGGGAAAATTTTACGCTACGTACCGTCTGACGTGCAACATCTAATGTCAGAGTAAAATTGTTCTTGTTTTCTTTTCTTTGCTATGTGCAAATAAAACGAGATATAAAGCTTCTGTGACATAATAAATAAACGTTGCACTAGTGGGGCAAAAATTGTCATATGTGTCTTGCATTTTGCTTTAAATTAACTAGCATTTAAATGTGAAAGACGGATATATTAGCAATTTTATCTTTACTGGGCAAAAAGTAAAAATTTTTGTGACTTTTGATAATTATAAGAATCTTGCTGACTATACGAAGTTTATTGGAATATTTGTAAAATATGGAGAAGCTGGACAGTCAGAGCTTCATGATTTTCCAATATAATTCTCCTCAGCATTGTAGTAGCAGATTGAAGGTGAATTTTCTACAGAGAGGAGGCTTTATGCCAGTGCTTCTTCGTTATGGAGTCAAAACTGTTTTATGACTCCATCATTTTTTTTCTGAATTCACTTCTGATGTATTCTCAATTTAATTATGAGGTATTAAGTATTTAATTCTCAAATGTTGAAGTCTTATAGGAGAACAACGGTGTGAATACAGGACATCGTGATGTGCTCGTTAGCCCGTCAGTTTTAAAATATCACCAAACAAACTCCTAAAAATCATCAAAAATTCAGGCCTTTTTGAAGTGAAATTTTGTCTTTTTGATCGAAAATCTATTCAATTTCCAACGGAGACTCCTTTTAGCTCGATATACTGTGCACAATGATTTTCCAAATTTTCGCCTTCCAAGCTTTCCTTTGCAAAGTTATGTGATTCAACGATGGTCTCTTCATTTGATATGCATTTATTTCCAGCCAGCTATTTCTTCCTGTTTGAATAGTAATGAAATAAAGTCGGAGGAGGTTAAGTCCGGAGAATAGATAGGATGCCACATTAATTCGTAAATTGACCAATTTCGCTATTGAAATGGCGGACGAATGGACGAGTGCATTGTCATGAAGAAGCAGTAATTTTTTTCTTTACCAAATGAGGGCCATTTTTTATCAGCTCTTCGGGAAATTTGATCAGTAATGTAGCACTATAGTCTGCTAATATTATTTTTGCCTTTTCCAAACAGTCGCTGGGTATAAAGCCTGGCGAATCTCATAAAACAATGGCCATGAACTTTTTGACTGATAGAAACGCCTTCAGCATCTTCGTAGTACATTCGCCATTTTAAAGTCATTGTTTTTACTGTTACTTAATTTCTGATACGTAGTGATGAATTCAAGTTTCATCAACGTTCGTTTGTCCCCTGAACCATGCACAGAGCTTTCTGTCTCGTCTTGTAATGCCAAGCATAAATCTTTCCATTCCCCTCTGTGCTACCCGAAATTTTTGAATTGACTGCGATGTGAGTGGCCAGGTTTCACTTCCGTATGTCATAACGGATAGGACGCACTGATCGAAGACTTTTCTTTTCAGGCAAAGTGGGAGTCTGCTCTGAAACACCATGTTGAGCATGCCAAACGTCTGCCAGCCACACTTAACACGCCGTTCCATCCCCCTCCATAGAAATCCTCTGCCTTTAGCGAATTTATTGAACATAACCTGACTCTTTTTCAGGTTTATTTTTAAGCCAAATGATTGGCCAGCCCTTTGCAGCTCTTCTAGATCTTGTGAAAGGAAAACGATATCATCTGCAAATCTAAGATGATTTAAGTTTGCACCTTCTTATCTATGCACCATTCTGTTCCCAATCCATATATATATATATATATATATATATATATATATATATATATATATATATATATATATATATATATCGCTGAAAAGTGATATATCGATGTTGTTTTGGTCTTCTGACCAGTTCCAAAATTAAAACCAATGTCGAAATGTTTTAACATGCTTTATATCATTTTCTAACCACATTAAGATTTCTTAAAAAAATTGCATGGAGTTTTGTATTGAAAATAAACCTAATAAAAAATATTATAGTTCGGGCAGTAATACATAATTCGTTCGTCGTTCATACATAATATACCATATTCATCATAATAAAATTTATTTTATCATGAGATAAGGATTTTATAATCATTAAAAAGGTAGGCAATAAATATACAAAAAGTATTCCATCCCTTAACTACTTCCTCGTAAATTTATAATGTAAATCTTGTTATATGCATTGTAGTCTGTTAATACGCACTTTCTCTTTTGATACTTTTCTTACACACTCGAATATTATTGCAATTAAATAAAATATATCACTGACATTCAGAGCAATTGCGTTATAACAGGGCCCAACCTATCGTGCCCCAAATGCCATGAACCCAGCGGAGTTCTTTGTTAACGTAACAATTGCTCGAATCTTTTTTCATTGATGCTCTTTGGTGTTGTTGGATTATAGGAACCTCAATTTCATAAACAAGTTTTTGTTGTAGGAAATCACAGACAGATATATTAATTTTTAATCTTCAATTGAAATATTATTATAATCAAAAAATACGTTAACTTTTGTTTTAAAAATCCATGGGCTTTACGTACCAATACAACCATTGGTTTTTGA
Source organism: Cosmopolites sordidus (assembly GCA_031761425.1). NCBI lineage: Eukaryota > Metazoa > Arthropoda > Insecta > Coleoptera > Curculionidae > Cosmopolites > Cosmopolites sordidus. The sequence continues at coordinate 817,017 of JARFXV010000530.1, read as the reverse complement.
AGCTGGTTGATATCTGATAGGAGTTTCAAAGCGTTTCACTTGTTAAGATGGAAATTATAGGGGCGTTTATAACCGTTGAACATTTATGTAGGCGATTTTTTAAAATTAGAATTTGCATTTAATTTTTTTATTTTTGAAAACGAAATTTCTCATTCTGATGCATTAAAACTTTTGAGATAGTGTTGCTGCGATGTGGCTATGTCAATTTTTTTTACAGGTGCTACAAGAACTTTTATTGATGGTAGAAAAGTAGTTAAAAATCAATATTGTTCAGGAAGACCTTCCACGTCAACCAATGAAGAAAACATTTCCCAAGTAAAAGATTATGTATAGATTAAGTATTATAGATATTCTAGATATTACTGGAATATTATTTGGAATGAGTCAATCAATTTTGAATAACAATTTAGGCTTGCTCCATATGTCTTTCCATCTTGGTCCGAAAATACTAATCTTTTGAAGAACATCGTCGTATAGAAGATGTTGAAAAGATGATATTTTGAATGGTGACAGTCTGAAATGTATAATTACTGGTGATTGACATGGATCTAAGTCTTTTACCTAATAGGACAAACTATTTGCTTATTGGAGTTATTGTCACTCAATAATTCAATACGGACTATTCTTCTTAGCCTTCCAATTTTAATAAAGGTAACTATATCGATGTCCTGATATTCGCTGTATAGCTTCTCATTATATCTTCAACACCACTCCCCATTCTCCTGGATTCTTCCTTAAATATGTCACAGCACTTTCCACTCGAATATATCCGGCATTGTTTCATCGTTTTGTATAATTACCTAGGTTTTCGAAGTATAAGTCAATACAGGTCTTATCAGTGTCTTATATATTTAACATTTGTTGGTTTTTGAAACAACGTCCAATTGCTTGAGTAGTCCAAAATATGTCTTGTGTGTTAGATATATTATTTTCTTCATTTTTACATTGATATCATTGTTGTTTGTAACTTGAGAGAGTACAAAAACTCATTCACGGATTCAATATTGTGCACGCATGTATTGTGTTTCCTGTTTTTTGTATTAATTTACAGCTCCATTTGTCTTGTAGCCTCTTCAAGTGCAAGTAATGCCTGTATTATATCTCTTTTAGTTCAAGTTATAATATTCAAGTCATCTCCGAAGGCTAATAGTAGTATGCTTTTGTTCATTATTGTACCTTACATTATTATATTTTATAACTACCTCCGAAATTGAAAAAGCTTGTCGAGTAATTTTCGATGAAATAGTTATTAAAGATATTACTTAATCGTTATATGTGTCCATTCGAGAAAAAGTCTAGATAAGCAGTAATTATTCGTCAATTTTGGAATGGTACATCAAAGAAGTACCATTCCACAAGCACCATTTTCACCAGATATAGCACTGCGTGAATTTTTCTTGCTCTCTCGATTGAAGAAATCATTTTGTGTATGTCATTTTCAGTCCACAAAAGTGACTCAGGAGAATTATTTGGCCACTCTGAAGGAAATGTCGAAAGACGAGTATTGAAACTGTTTCCAAGACTGCAAAAACGTTGGAATAAGTGTATTGCGCTAGGGAGGATTACTTTAAATGAGACAAAATAAATTTGGACTGATAAATAAATATGTTGTGTTTTATTTAAGATCACTTTATTTTTTGATCATGGTAATATATTTTATTTGCTTCGTTTTAAATTGTTCATTATATCAGCATCTGCAATTGCAACTAGTATCCTTTAAAACATAAACGTATTACCATTAATCTCTAATTAAATTTTATTTTTACTTCAAACTATATAACACAATCGGCATTTTCCTTTTCGAAATGAATTCCAACTCATACTCCATGTTCCTTTGTAACCATTAGAACTTCTTCGCAATGATACCACCCGATTCTCATTTATTCCCGTCGAGAACAAAGTCGGAACGCTGCATCCAGTCGATTTCTTTGCCGACCGATTCCGTTCGTGATCTCGTTAAATTCGATTTTTGTTTTGGTCCTTCAAGCTATTGAAATTAACGTTCTCGTTCGCCAGA